>JARHVA010001131.1:1910000-2510000 GCA_037957365.1 Torreya grandis
TGGATGTGTTAATAACCATGACATTGTCATTCCTGCTTCTTATGCATGTCTTTTCTAGGGGTATTATTGATATCAATCATGTCATATCTCAACCATATTACGACTCCACCACCACTCTTCTTCACATTCAACCTGTCTATTTCATCCTCGTGTCTCTTGTTTCTCCCATCATCCTTCCCATTTTAATATAACTACATCAGCTTAAGGTCTCTTGAGACTATGTAGGTAGTGTGTGGTTACCCATGGTTCCCAAGGATAGTTCAACTATAATAACCAATCCTTCCCTTTCATCCCTTGGTCACTCAATCACATTATTATTCCTCTATCCACTATGTTTTAATATTGCTTGACACATGATATGAGATACACCCATCCTTAAAATTATCACAACATTGTATTATTTTGGCATGATGCTCTCCCAACATGTGTCCTTGATTGGGATTCATCAAAATATCATGGCCTTTATAATTATATCCCATATCTCTCCTTGGCATGTGTCCTTGCCTAGGATACATCAAAATCTTGTCGCTTAATTCATCAATTTGTTTGGTTCGTAGTTCTCCCTTGCATTCATTTTTGCTTTGAATACATCAAACAAATTTTGTCTCATTCATCACATTCAAGATTGTATCTCTCCCTTGCATGTGTCCTTGCCTGGGATACATCGAAAACTTGTAGCCTCTTATCTTATCACTCATTTTTTATGGTTGATTCCCCTTGGGATGTGTTGATAAATGTGACATCATCATCTTCACTACATGTGTATATGTCTTTGTTAGGGGCATTGTCAATGTGTAACTCACTCCTCATTTCATCTTATTCATCGAAGATCTCCCATCTAGCATCCCCTTGTTTATTTGTACACTATGCCCACATTTCTTCCTTTCAAGTGGCCATTCATCTCATTCTTCTCTTCATGTCCCTTAGAGGGGGCACCTTTTGTCCACTAATTTACTAAAATTCATCCATAATTCTTCTTTGAAATACCATTACTCATTTCAGTCATAATGCCCTTTCAAAGAGGGGGAAAATGTATACATATAATTATACTCATCAAATTAACTCATTTAATTATGCCTCATATCATTTAATATCCTATTCATCTGGTCTAATTAACACTTAATACCAATATCTCGTATTAACATCACCTCTTCATGCCCTTAAGTCAATTAATCAATTAATCCTAGCTACATGAAATACCCCACTCTCCACATATTCATATTTCCTAATATTCTAGTTCCTAATTTACGTTACTTTCCACATAATTCATAATATTCTAATTTTTAATTCACTCACTTTCTAATCACATACCCCCCCAAAATAACGTCTAGAGATTTCCAATCTCTAAATCTTTCTCCCTTCTCAAATTTGAAATTTGGGAGGAAAAATTCCCCCCATTTACTTCTAAACACATCTTTAAATGCAAGGGGCATCCCAAGCATTTGGATAAGGAGTAAATGCAAGCCTATGCTACTTCCATCACTCTCCTCCATTAATATAGAGTTGGAATGAACCCATGCTACCAAGATCATCTCCCAACTAGCCATTAACATCATTTTCTTGAGCATACTTTTCAATCATATATCCCATTTTAGGTTTTAAACTTGTCAATTTAATCTACAAGTAACATTACGAAGTCTTGGAAAGTACATCAAATGGGAGTAAGATGATGGTAAGGTTGTTCTGATTGCTTTCTCTTTTAAATTATTTTTGTTGATGATTATCTTGAGTTTGGATTTGATTAAGAGTTATTTTACAACTTTAATCCATTTTTTTCCAAATTTTGGGTGATACACCTACAATCCACATAGTTTAAATGTCTTACCTTCAAAATTATAACATATTAACAACTCCTTTAAATTCATATATATTATGCCCAAGGTTGTGGACCATTAGAATCCCAAAACTATGTCAACCCCACCCATGGGAATAAGAAACATAGGAGAGTATATCATGTAATCTCCCATGGAAATTATGATATTGTGGCATTTTCCTAAACAATCGATTATGCCTCCATATGCAATCAAGACTTGAAATTAAATATTTAGATAAATAAAACAATTCAAGCATGTCTCCAACTTATTATTGATGAAGTTATATGTACTTCTTAAATAAATCATCATTATCACCTTTTTTTTCTTGAGTAAACCCATAACCTAAGGGTTTGTGGAGTGATAATATCTGAAAGTGTATGACTTGAGATAGTTGGTTTGAAATATTCAAATTAATCCTTTGGATCCTTTACACCCTCACCTAATACTTCATCATTATCTTCATCTTCATAATCCCTTTCTATGTGCAATAATTTATTCTTAACACATTTATGTCCATTGCTATATTTTTTATCACAGTTGAAACATAAACCTTTTCTTGTTTCTCTTCAATTTTTTGAGGATTCAATCTGGTAGGTTGAGGGAATGATTATTATATAATAATTAACTCTCTATTATTAGTTAAATTCATTCATTTTACTAAATATCATTCTTCTACCCAATGTATGAAGATCATGGAATCTAATATAGAACTAGGACTAAACATGCAAACATAAATTTGGATGGTATTCTTCAACTCAACCAATAATAGGTCAATTAGGTTATCATGTTATCATGTTATGTCATCCATGTGAAAAATAGGTTCTAGAATTCTTATATAATCTTTAAAATCCCATATTTATCTCAATATTGCTAACTGGTTGAAATAGTTTTTATGCACTGTTGTAGTAGTGCATCTATAGCTCATCCCTAAACATTGACTAGGTAACAGTAAGTCCCTTATTTTTATTTTTAGTTCACAACCATCTAATACCAAATGAACTTCTCTATTTTCAAATATATATATATATGTGTGTGTGTGTGTTATGACCAACTTCGGTGCACATGAGGTTTGATGTAGATCAAATAATTTTTACATTTGATTGATCCAAGTGATAGGGTCCTTACCATAAAAATTGTACACTTCCACTTTTACTAGCATCATCCTCAAACCTATATTTGAGCTTTAATTATTCTAGTTGGGAGAACTCAAGTAGCCAAGTGGAGAATTATTAGATGGTGGTGTGGATGGAATATGAGCCAAGAGAGTTTCCAATGTCACATTAATATTTCTCAACTTTGATTTAATTGCATCCATGTCCCCTTTGACCACATATAAATATTATTTTTTTATCATGGTTTACATAGCTCCCTAGAGTTGGGTAACCAACCTAGAAACCCTTGAAATAGAAGTTTAGATTTCATGCCCTCCTTGCTAGGTGTTTTTTCTAAATTGGATTTTCATTTAATGTGCCCTCAAGTGCTTAGACTAGAAATGCACAAAATCTAGGTTTTTGGGTTTAGAAATTGAGGGTGGTGGGTTTTGGGGCAAAAAAAGGTGTACTAGAAGCTTATAAATATGTGATCTTTTGGCCAAGATGAATCCAAATACTACTGATTTGCACTAGGGTGTGAAAAAAATTTCCAAATTATTTTTTCCTTAAAAACCTCAAACAATGTTGCACTGATGGAAAAATTAAATTCATCTAGGATCACAAGTTATTTTTTTAAATCCTTCAGTTCACAGAACAAATGTCATGCTAGCTCTAGAAAATAAAAATTGTGCTTTAGACCCTTTCCTAAATCAAATTTGATACCACTTTTAATGAAATTACTTAGATAGATCAAGATAGTTAAAAATAATAGTTATAAATGAAAATTAATGAAAATTTAGTATAATAATAAGAACAAAATGAGCAAATCCATAACACTAATTGACAACATATAAAAATACTTAATAAATAAGACTAAGCTAATTTGAAGGGGAAATATCCATAACCATGAAATAAGAATAGAATTTGTAATGTGATTCTACATTAATAGCCACTAACTCATATATATACCCTACTTAGGCTAGGGTTACTCCATAGACCTTCATTACTAATGATAACGGAACATAGAGAATGTGAAAAGATAAGATAAAAGGTGATCTAGGCCATAAATTAGCCATACATTTCCCTAGACACATTATAGGTTAAGTGCATAACATAATATTGTAGGTGTTTCACCCTAATTTGGATCAATGAGTTAGATTAATATAATTAAAATATAACTTTGAAATGTATTTTAAATTAATAGATATGGCATTCATTCATAAATCTAAATTTAAAATATCGAGATTGACTCTTCTTATTTGACAAGGGCATATGTTATATAAGTAAGGTAGTAACGAGATCACGATAATTAGATTTTTTCATTGACTATGACTATATTACAGAAGTGAAAATTATGGATAAACATGCCTTTGGTTCAATTTCAGAACTGATTTATTACCTACACTAGGTTGGTTTTGCAGGGTCAAACCAATATTTCTAGTCAATAATAACTTGCTAGTTAGTACTAACATGTACAAAAGTGTGGTACAAGGACTATACATTCACCTGCAGTTGTCTTTGCTTGCCCTAAGTTTGTGATCCTGAACCTTGATGATGTCTGTAGATCCAAAAATCATCATCCTTTGCATTGAAACTCTAGATGTACTTGTTAGGGATAGAAATTTATAAAAATGGGGGAAGTGTAATGGTTGAGATGATCCCAATCAGCCCTACTTGATTATTGATCACTACCTATGTATCCAATACTCTAAGGAGGGAAATCAAGTCACATTAGGTCTCCCACCTAGTGTGATTATGCAATTATTCTCCTTTGCTATGTGCATGTATCTAATTATTGTATTTTCTACATGACAATGTTTACTTTAAAGTGCTTCAAACTTGGCTTATGACTAATCCTAGTGATAGGTATGCAAATTGAGAAAAATATGGAATATTTTCTCATTGTGTAATAGCATAATATGTATAATAGATTAGTTTCAAGTCTATTTTGAATAAGACCTTGATTTGTTTATATATGGATCTAATTGAATAATTCCTTAGGCTATTGACATGCTAGGAAAATGGGCCAACCATAAAGATGTTTTTATAAAATAACCATTGTTGGAAGTGGGTCGATTCTGACCAATTAAGTTCATTATTGACTAGTGATAATGATTGTAATTGGTGGAACCAGGATATATATAGGTGAACTAAACTGAGTCTAGATATGTTTATGCACATTATTTAGTAGGATTGAAACAAATAGTGAGGTTCATGTAGCTGTGTAATATCAGAATGGAAGAGTCAACTCATGAGATAACTTGCAAGGGTAAATGATGAAGAATTAGGACCTTATTTGATTTCTCAAGCATGTGTGATAAATGTGTGTCAAGCTCATCAATGTCAATTACTAAAGACCAAATTTTAGTATCTACAATTGGGTATTTCCTCTATAAATTCTAATCCCATCTATAGTTGATATAAATCATTTAAAGTAGAAATCAAATGGTGATAGTAAATTATCAACACTCCTCATGGTTTATCTAATGCTCACATAAAAAAAAATATGATGTAAGAGCATCCAGGTCTATAATTAATCTTAAATCATCAAAAAACATACGTAGGTTTTAATAAGAATTTTTGTGCATCCCTTGTGTATGCATAGTCTCAAAGTGTTATTTGTGCAACCATTTTGTGTGCATGTGGAGTTATTTTTGTGTAGCCCATTTTAGTATGCATAATTTTTGAAATAATATGCGAATGTTATACCTGATGAGATACCATATGGTTAACCACCAAAGAGATACATTCAAAATCATATTGATTTGATTCTAGAATCATTTCTACGCAATCAAGCGACTTATAGGATGAGTCCAATAGAACATGAAAAATTAAATAAATAAGTTACTGAATTGGTGATAGAGTGTAGAAAGGGATAGCATGAGTCCATGTGAAATACTAGCATTGTTAACTCCAAAAAAATATGGGACATGGAATATTTGTGTGGTTAGTAGAGCAATCAATAAAATAAGAATTTTTTAAAAATGAGGATGAACATGAACATCCACCATCAATGGAAGAAAGGATGTTTTGGGCCTTGGAGGGAAGGAACAAAGGAATCAAGGTTGAAGTTTTGGAGGATGGAGGTAGTTTTAAACCAAAGGAGTTGATAGACTGGTTAAATAGTATGGATTTTTTTTTTTTTTTCAAATAGAAAAATGATGATGAATTCCACAAACTAGCAAAGTAATATATCAATAGGCACAATAGTTAGAATTTTATGAAAACAAATCTTTATTGATTTTCATTGGATGAATAAAATTATTACATAAAAGTCTTTAAACAAACCTCAACTCAACATGCAAAATTAGAAAATCTAAAAAATAAATAAACTATCTAGAGTTAATTACCCCTGATATAAATAAAAACTTGCTTTTAATAATAGCTTTTGCATGCAAGTTTGGATGGACCTAAAATTTTAAACATATCCTCTAAATACTAAATTCATGATGTTAGATGAGTTTCAACCCAAATTCATGTCTATTAACAAAATTATCTGATTTATGTTATTTTTAACATGACTAAAAATACTAGAATGTAATTTCAAACCCTTAGATGATCCCATATGGATCTTCAAACATCTTGGAATTGGCCCTACCTAGTGAAGCAGGTTATGTCTACATTATTATTTCCTTTATCTTCATTTTTTTAGCAAAGGAGATCTCAAGCTGGTTAATGAGTCAAAAGTTATGGTCTCCATAAGATAGGTCTCCACATCATTCAAAGTTTTGTTTGTGCAACCATTTTGTGTACATGTGGAGTTATTTTGCGTAACCCATTTTAGTATGCACAACTTGAGAGTCAAAAGAGAAAATAATTGTGTTTTGTGTAGCTTTCAAAATCTTGCACAAGCATTGTGTGGTGATCTTTGTGATATTTTCATAATTGTGAAATTTTGTGAAAATGATTAAATGGGTGAAGTGTTGTATCATTAGAGTATTTGTAAAATGTTCTTAAAGTTATTTGAATATTTCACTAGCTTGAGAACTTGAAGTTTTATGCATAAAATTATTGTTAGGGAGATCTTGCATAGAACATTTTGCATCAATTTCTCTTAACATAATAGTAGGGCTAATTCCATTTATGATGGTTATAATATGAGTTATGATTTATGATATTATCACACACACTATTGTGTGGATAGTTCTTACAAAATTATACAAATGTATATTGCTCATAAAAATTTGCATCAAGATCCTCCTATGCAACCAAGGAATACTAGATACCACATCATTCACATTAAGAACTATAAAGTGACAATTCTTGATATTTGACTCACTGAAGGCACACATCGATTAGAACCACATTATACATCACTACCATGTGTCAATGAAAGATGAAAGGTTAACGTCCATGACTTCTTGTGGAGTGTAACTGATTGAGAAGATAAAGAGTCATGGAAAATATGACAGTCATATGACAAATGGAAGATAAACCATTCTAACTTCCATAATAATTTCATGCACACCTATATATTATTATGAGTGTCATTGTAGGGAAAGTTGGCTAATTTGGAAGAAAAGACCTCAATTAGAGAAAATAGAAATGAATTTTGTAAAGACTATGAGTTACTAAGGTCTATGAGAGGAGTAGACAAACCAAAGAACCAAATTTGGTTCAATAAAATATTTGTGATGATCCATAAATTTGAATAGAGAAATGGGGAGTACACATACTTTAGAAGGATTATTATAATACTACATGTAGCAAAGTTTTTAATTAGAATGAGTAATGTAATGTTGGTGTAATTGTATTTTTTCTCATTAAAAATAATAAATATTGTATTGGTACACTTTTGTATGTGCACATAACATCTTTTTTATCATTTTTGTGCTATATTTCATACACTTCTTAGTATAAGGACATCCTTCATTGGACCCCCTAACTATAATTACGTCAATCGGTATCAGAGTACATAGTATCCTGTAAAGTGATTTTTTCCCACATTTACGAGTGTGGGTGGAAAGTAATGAAGACATCCTATGATAAGGAAAGTGTTCGATAGAATTTTTTAGGGTTGTCATTGAAAGTGAAAAAAAAAAATGACACGCAAAGGATGTTTCACTAGAAGAGTGCAAAGAGCACCAATAATTACATAATTGGTCGAGATGATGAGATAAATCCAAGCATAATTGGAGGCTATGGACTTTATGCAATGTAGAGGACTTGCCACATATGTAAGTGATGATGAGGAAGGAGCACCTAAAATGAGTGTGGAATAACTATTTGATGAACCATAAGATATATTCTTGCAATCCCTCACTAAAATGGGTAGTAAGCAGTGATTAGAAACCCTTAGCTATATTGGTAGCTTATTCTTATTGAATTCACTAATTGGATCATTGAATTGGTGAAATATTTTGATTATACGAAAATGGAGGATCCCAAAAAAATGAAGTTTTTGCATGAATTAAGTTGAAGGGGTTTGCATCCTTATAGTGGGATCATGTGCAGATCCAAAGTGTTAGAAGAGGCAATAAAAAAATTAAGTCTTTGGATAGAATGGTTATGAAATTAAAATGTAAGTTTCTATATTTTGATTATCAAATGGGTTTGTTCAAGAAATTACAAAACATGAGAAAAAAATAAATGAGTGTAAAGGATTACACAAGAATTTTAGAAATTCACAATTAGAGTAGGTCATGTTGAATATGATGAGGTGAAGCTCTAAAAGTATGTGCATTTGCATTGAAGAAGACTTTACAATGATATAATTTCACCCAATTGAGTAGACCTATTAATGTGCATTAAAGACTACACAAAAGTTGTCAAGAAGAAAACAAGGTATGGCAAGAGGAAAAAGGAAAGCTCACACATGGAAGAGGAGAAAAAAATAGTGGTAGAGGCAATTATGCATAGGAAGAAGAATGATTATTCTCATGGTAACAATACTTGAAAAAAGGAAAAGGATATCCTACTATAGGTAGAGGATATTATGGATAAGGAAGAGGTAGAGGCTTCATGGGCACATGCTTTAGATGTAGTGAAATGAGGCATAGAGCATTTGAGTGCCCACATATGAATAATGATAGAAACATTAGAAATGAGGGAAAAAATCATATTTTGCAAGTGGATGAGGAAAATTTTGAATCAATCAATCACGTAGAGGAACCATAATATATAGAAGCTCTCATGATGAAGATAGTGTTGTTGAAACTAACTAAAGAGGATAACACACCCGCACAAAGGAATAATCATTCTAAGACTATTTGAAAATTTGGAGGTTAGTGTTGCAAAGTTACTGTTTATAGTGGTAGCAATGATAATATTATTTATAATGAGATGGTACAAAAGATTGGATTAAAGAGGATTACACACCCAAATCTCTCTAAGGTGTCTTGGTTGTTGAAAGGACACCAAATTATGGTCAATAAACAATTTTTGGCATGTATTTAGATTGTTGCATACAAAGATGAAATTATGTTTAACATAATGACCATGGATGTATGTTGTGTTACTAGGAAGACCATGGAAAATTGATAGAAAAGCTCTACATGATGGGGCTAAGCAAACACATACCTTGAATAGTGAGAGATAGAAAAAATGGTTAAGAAATGATGAAATTTCACATACAGATTCCAAATATGGACATACAAATGATCAAGCACAATCTATAACTAATAATCTTCATTGTGGTCTGAATAAAAAATATTTTGGTGCTCTAACTCATAAAAATATTGTTAATGGTAAAAATTATTTCCAATACATTTGCAAGACAATACAAGCTCTTGATGTCTACTTTAATAAGTATATAATGGATCATTCTCAATAAATTGCAAGTACAATGTATGTCTCACAATAAGATATGCATAAAAATGTACCCCACCTCATGATCATTTCTTGATCCCCTGTTTTGATTTATGTAAACAATTGTGTACATATAATTTATCATGAGACATAATTTTCAATCCACGGTAATATAAAACTATATGATCTAAATGCTTTTTATCCCTTGCACATATAGCGACTTTTTAAAAAAAAATCTATATTATGATATGAGTTACTTTTGTTTCATGTTTTTTTGCAATATTTTCTACTTGACTATGTTAGAGTACAGATAATATGTTCATGATTATCCATCTATTCCAAAAGGCTACAATGGACCCATTGTTTATATACATGTTGCTTATGAGACTATAAACATAAATATATCATTTGTATGTAATAGGTTTATGTTCATGCTTGTGGATTCATAGTGGGCTAGGGGCACATCCCATGCTTGCTCTAGGGGCATGTTGGAAATATCTCCTAGCACCACTTCAAGGTATATATTTATTTATTTTCCTTATTGTACTAGTGTCACATGTGATCTTATATTATTTTGGTGTATATTTCCTATTGAATGTGTCCTTATATGCATAGTTCTTATACATATGTTCATGTGCATGTTATGTTTCTTATATTCATGTCTACTTTGTGTTTGATTGCATAGTTGCTTCTATCTACTTTGTGTTTGGTGTGCCTTCTTTGTTTGTCTTTCTATACTATATGTGACAGGTTGACTTTGTGTTGATATATACTCAATGTGTGCAAGTGGCCACACTTACTTTGTATTTGATGTGCTTTCCTTATTTGTATTTATATATCATGTGTGTGACATGCTTACTTTGTGTTTGATATGCATTATTCACTTCTGATGCTTACTCTATGTTTGGTGTTTTCATTGTGTTATGATATATATCATGCACAATCCTCTTATTTTTCATGATTCACATGCAAATGATTTCTTATTGTTGTTCTATGTTACCATGATCTATATCATGAATCCATTGGGGGGTAAGGCTCCATCCATGTGCTTGGCGCTGATATATTTGTTGATACATTGATTCTATAAGACAATCCACCTTTATCCACTATTGATTACATTTTTTACATGCGATACATATTACTCCTACTTGCACATTACTTACATTTTGCCCATGTGGGGCATAGTACACTAATGCTTATATAGATTACATCATAGGCTTGTGTGGAGAAATTTACTTATAATATACATGTTTCCAAGATGATATATTTTAATGTTGGACTTTAATGATTTTATTTCATATCTTACATATAATGTGTGTAATCCTTTTCTTTTGAGATATGTGTTTCACAGGCTAAATTCACATCTCAAAAGGGGCATATATTCCACCCATCTTCTCTAAAATCCATGTCTCCAGACATGCAGTATTATTTTTGTTCCACTAGACAAGGGAATGTACAAGTTGTTTATTCCTAGACATCTTTAACACATGACACATGTACCCACCACTGGAAACATTCAAATTTATTTACCCAACTATTTTAGATTACATTGTATTTTCTTAACTTTGATTTTTGGTCACCAAAAATTGCATTGAAAAATGCATGTAGGATTTAGTGTAGTTTCAGACATATGGGATTCCATAGGAGCATTCTCATTCAATAAAAAATTAGAGATGTAGGGAACTCATACAAGGGTGCCTTCACATTTATAGCAAAACCATGTGCATCATTTCCAATGTTTCAGTTTTAGATTTCATCAGGTTATTGTCAAGGGCACTTATCCCGCTTTATCTCTCTCCTAGCTCCTCTCTCCACCCTTCTTGTTTTCTTGTGTTTATGAGGTTTTTCACAAAAATGTAAAGTGTACTTTTTTAGGGGTAAGACCTTTTGACCAAGTTTTGGGTCATTTAGGGTTGTGAGTCCTTATTTGTTGGTCTTTCTTGCTTGTGTGTTTGCTTGTGTGCTAATAGGGTCTTGGTTTGAATTTGAGAAGTCTATAAATACACTAATGTTTGAGTGTATTTAGGACAAAGAAAATTAACACAAGCAATCAATTCAAGCATTTAGAGTAGACATTCAAGAATCCAAGGAAATTTGAAGAGCATCTAGCATTTACATCTACATTCTAGAAGAATCAAGCATTCATTGTAATGTTAACAATCATTGTAGATTAGAAATTGTTTCACACTCAACTACCTAGTTAGATTGCATTATGCTTCGCATATTGCTTTCGATATTGTGAATTGTTGAGGGACATGAAACCTTGTTAAACTTGAGCACATGCCCCAAAACAAATATTTTCCTTAGCCCTTGTAGGGTCAACTACCTTATTAGGGTTTTTAAGGAGGAGATTAATTTCCCCAAGATCTACACGGAATATCAAAAAGGTTGGCTAGGTTCTTGGAGCCCCAAACTTGACGAACAAAGTGGTCAAATCAGCTTATATTTGTCTGTTGTCTATAAAAAATGTGTAGTGTACACTTTTGTTGGCCCAATGTTCTAACTTTACTTGGAAATATATTCAAAAAAAGAGAAACACTTAAATGTGTGGCAATCCCTTCAACAGAGCAAACCTCATTGTCTATGCTATGGAGTTATACAATTTAACGCATTCAAAAAATAAACAAGTCAACCATATAGGGGAAGAGAGCTAGTAGTGGAGATCCCTAAGTTTGGGGGTTCACACTACATTGTAGATGCCACACAGGGACTAAAAAATTGCACCAACATGAGGCCCATGATCTTGCCAACTCACATTTTTCCTTTGGAAGGTT
The DNA here is from genome assembly GCA_037957365.1 of Torreya grandis. Lineage (NCBI taxonomy): Eukaryota > Viridiplantae > Streptophyta > Pinopsida > Cupressales > Taxaceae > Torreya > Torreya grandis. The sequence goes on from JARHVA010001131.1 coordinate 1,922,427, forward strand.
TAATTGAAGGGAAAGTTATATTTTGAATGGGTTTAAAATAACACTCTTTGAAAAAGCATTAAAACAAGGTTTATCTAATAGTTGTTATGCGTTATAAATTTGTTATATTTTGGTGAACTAATAGTTGTAAATTTGATATGTCATGATGTGATTGGCTACTTTGATAAAAATTAGACAACTATTGAATCTTTTGTAAGCATGTACTCCAAATATGTGGAATTGTCATATCATGTACCATATCTACTATTAGACATCAATCAACTCCTCTTTTTCTTCCCCTAATATTCCTTTTATTGAAAAAGAGATCAGAAATAAAATGCCTCACTTTGTCTTTCTTTTCTTTTTCAGTTAAATATGGCATCAAATTAGGGTAATCACAGAGTCCATTATTTTGCTCATGGGGTATCCACCGAGTAGGGGCAGGATGGGGAACTTCGTGCTCTCAGGGTATCCACTAAGTAGGGATGGGATAGGGAACTTGTGCTCGCAGGGTTATCCACCCACCAGCGACAGGATGGGAAACTTTGTGCTCACAGCCTATCCACCAAGAAGGGGGGCGGCGGGGGTGTGGCAAGATTCGAACTTGGATCTCCCAAACAAAATCAAGATGGAAACCTTTGTGCTCACGAGATACCCACTGAATAGGGATAAGATTTGAACCTGGATCTCCCCCATAAAATCAAATGTGTTTTGCTACTGTCTTACATCCCTTATATAAATGCCTCACTTCTTTGATGTAAGGAAAATACCACATTTCTTCCATGCAGGGTTAAAATCATCCTCAATCTATCCAATTTTCATATCAATCTAATAAGGCCTCATCAAACAACTATTACCTATTAAGGCTCTTAGGGCCTTGTTTGAATGACCTGCAACTTTGTTTCCTTCAGCCTCCTCTGCTTCTTTCTCGAAAAATGTAGTTACCCAACCTGTTAGTTTCCTGTATGTGAAGAATTTCCCTTTTTAAAGGGAAACCCATTTTGTGTTGAGGAAGGCAAATTTTGCTTGTTCCCTGTTTAAAATCCCATATGTGGGGAATCTGCAGCATTTAACCGAACCTCAGCATACATAACTGATATTCACAGAAAGGGAATTGAATATCCATTCCACCATGAAAAGTATTCACAGATTGTATCATTTTTTTAGTCCCTAACATCCGTACAATCCAATCCATAAATTCAACTGAATGTGAAATGAATATTGCATTTGCGTATTTCAGAACAAGATATGAGAAGCTCTCAGCTATAAGCACAAGATGATTCACATGAGATAAATGAAAACTGAAAAATCAAGGCTCGTCATGATGAAACTAAAACTGCAAAAGTCTTGTGCAACAAATGCAACTGGCAAAAAAAATGTGTAGAGCACCAAACAAGTGATAACCCTCAATTTCTTCATCACACGACAGGCCATAAAAAAACGTGTAGAGTTAATTGAAGGTAAATTGAAATATAGAATTATCAATGAGCTCTGTTTTTCTGCTGCTTCACCACAACAACAGGGCAGTGTGCGTGGTGAACACAATGGTCGCTCACACTGCCACAAAGAAGCCTGCAAATTAAAAGATTCAAAGCATTAACAAAATTAGTAGAGACTTAATAGACAATTAGCATAGCCAAAGACAACCACCACGCAGAATGAACAAAAAATCCGGAAGAATGTTGTGCAACAATACCTCTTAAAAGCTCCATTTCCATGACTTCCCAACACCAGCATATCAGCGTTATACTCCTCCACGGCTTCGCAGAGGACATCCCTGGCAACTCCAGTCACAGCCTTTGTCTGTGGAACCACCTGCAATGGCAACAGAAATGGTGCATGATACTCCACTCTAATAAGTACGAAAACCAAAAAGAAAACACTCAAAGTCTGCAATTCATGGATTGATACAAGACTGTGCTAAGATCTTGGAATTGGTGCTCTAATAAGTAAGAAAGACGGAAAGAAAGGGTTCAAGACTGCAATTCTTGTATTATTGCAAGACAATGCTACTTGATCAATATGCACTAATAAGCAAGAAATGCAGAAAGAAAAGGCTCAAGTCATGGATTAGTGCCAGAATGCTAAGACTTTGGAATTGATTCACTCTATTTCTAATAAGTAAGAAATGCAAAGGGAAACTATTTAAGACTCCAATCCATGGATTGATGCAAGAATGTACTAAGAGAAGCAGAGAGAAAACACTCAAAGCTGAAATTCTTGAATTGGTGGAAGTCTTCACCTAGATCTTGGAAGTGGTATAGTTTAATATGTAAAAAGGGCAGAGTGAAAAGGCTCAAGACAGAAATTCATGGATTGATGCAAGTTTGTACTAAGACCTTGAAAATTCTACACTCTATAGAGAAGACGGAGAGAAAACACTCAAAACGAATTCATGGATTGGTCCAAGACTGTGCTAAGTTCTTGGAATAAGTAAGAAAAGTAGAGAAATGATGTAAGACTGTTGGCAAAAGACAGTTGTTACTTGTAAGACATTGTAATTGGTATTTTGGCATTGGCACCATGAAGCCATGAACAATATGGGGACAGTGAGGGATTGTAGCATGAAAATATAACTTTATTACTGATGGGCCTATTTATACTTTCACCTTCCTAATTACAACATGCTAGCACCCCACGGGAGGGCCTGTTTTCTCTTTCAGATAGGCAGAGGCGTGACTAATAGGCTTTCACAGTTTGCAAGAAGCTAATCCATTTATCTCTACAAGGAATCTTCAGAGACTATATAGGTAGAAGAATCCCTTCCACACCCAAATCTGACAAACTCCAAAGAATTATCAAGAAATGGTAAGGTAACAGACCTAACCCTGATTTAAACATGAAAATCTTTAGGCCTTATAAACCCACTAAACAGAAAATACAAAAAAACTTACAAATTGAAGGAAACTCGTACAATCATTCAAAATACAGCATATGAATCAGATGGATCTTAAAACCGACTATCTTTTTTGATGGGTAATGAATATAAGGAGACTTACAGGCTTTTCTTTGCATGCTTCCATTGCTCTGCGAAAAATATTGTCCGTAGACCTCTTTATATCTTCTTCGGCTTGCTTCAACACGCTTGACTGCACCTGGGGATCTGCTCATATAAATATATGATGACATATAAGTCTCTACAAATGTTAATTACAACAGCAGAACATTTCAGACCAAAAAAGAAACAATCAAAATGTAGCATGAATTATATCCTTGAACAATATTTGTACGACCCAAATGAATAAAATTATAGTGACTCACATGCGGCTAGTGCTTTGAGCTTGGAGGATGCAGTGGGGTGAGCATGGATGATAATTAGGCGATCTTGCTGATTTAAAAGGTGACGAAGAGTCCATTGCAGAGCATGGGTACTCGCCCCACTATCATCCATGCCTACCAATATGACTCTCTTCTTGTTTTCTTCCTCCATGGATCTTCTCTGGATTTTTCCTTTTGTTACGAACCTGCAATTGAGCTTAGAATTTCGACTGAGAAGCAATTCCTGTTAATTATATGCAGAAATCAGTTTGTTGCGACCCACAGAAAGAGAAGACATAAGTGAGAGCTTTATAGCGTTTTCTTGACGGACAAGCGTTCTTATTCCATCAAGTTTTGGCGGTTTTAATCATGGTCGAGGAGTATTCTTGCCACGCTGTATGATGACATGGATAGCACAAATTCATCCATTCTATCACTCCCACCCATCATTTGCAATAGCTTTGATAACGTCCGAGAGTACTACAGGGCAACCTTAATCGGTGAATAAAGATTTAAGAAGACTGCTGATCCATTTATTTAAGGGCCAAATGGAGACCAAACCACCATGGATGCCAAACCACCATGGATGCATAGGCTTGCTTTTGTCCCATCTTTGTCACCCTACGCTCGTTTGATGCGGGTTTATTGATTAATATACAAATCTTGTGATGCATTTGGATAAAGAATCTATTATTTGTACAAAATGAAACCTAGAAAATTCATTTATTATTTTCGTGAACTTATTAAACATTTACAAGCATTTTAGTGAAAGTCGAGCAAGCATTTGAACATTCATTGAAGTACATAAGTTTATACTAAACACATTGGTTTACATGTTTTTTATCATTAAGGTTTATTGTTTTAAAATTTCTTATTGTTTGGGGGCCTAATAAATATCAATATAATTCAGCGATTCTCTAGTGTAATGCTAGCTCGAAAATACATTATTTTCAATAAGCTTTTGATGTAGTCATGATTAGGGTGTCAAATAAACAAAAAGCTTAGACGGTGCACATGGACTATAATTTCCCAAATGGATTGTAATTTCACAAATAGACAAACCCATAGTCCATGCGCAGAAACAAACAAACAAACCATCTTTATTGCTTCAATGAGGAAATTGTAATGCACACACAACAAAATAACTACAATCTTATTCAGACTACAAACACACACATTGTTACAATCTTAATCCATTCATCGGTGTGTCTCAATCCGATAGTTCTCTGCTTAGCTCTATGCACTGCAATAAATATTTACTTACAACTCTCTAATGGCTTCTCCATAATTTCTTCGTTAGTCTCTAGTTGTTGAACTTCTTAAATTGTTATACTCTTTTAGACCGATCCCCTTCTCGAATGGAACTCATCTCTTTGTCAAGGTAATGTCAAGAACCATTATGCAAGTCAAAAAGCTTATTTTTTCATTCTCAAGACTTTTGTGTTTTTTCTTGATCTCTCGTAGCCCTCTACAAATTAAATCATGCATGATAATAGGACACTCACAATGCCAACTTATAACTTAAGCCATTAGACTTAAGCACTCCCATGAGGAGAAACAAGAGAATATTGAGAACCTTGTTATGATAATAAAGTATAAATATACAACCTTGCACATCAACATTACATAAGAAATCAAACCACATAAACATCATCCAAATAAAGGAATAACACTACACTGGAATACATTTGATTTATATATTCACATCAATGTACAATTCATTACAAATCATACATCATATAATGATTGCCATTAGAGGTTTTCCTTTGCACATGAACTCCTTACAAAGGTTGCACACCCAAACCCTTCAAACCCTAACTCCAAGCTTCTCCTAAGAAAATCTAGCTCAACATTTGCAAAATGTCTAACCTATACAAAATACCAAGCGTCTCAAATGAAAGGCCAAGATTCCTATTTATAGTATTTGTGGACCTCTTGGATCCCTTCTAATTTTTATTAACTCAACTCCTTATGCCAACTATGTGCACATCTTAGAATATTCCATTATTAATCCTTCCACTTGCCCTATGTAATTGCACATTCCTTTTCCCTCTTCTTATATCCTTGTCCATTATTGACAAATTTGTGGCATTGATTATGTTCATCATCCATCAATTTTCCCATTACTTATTCATTATTTGGATTTCTTCTATAAGTTATTAGTATGGCTTTCCTTGACTTCCTTTTCTCCTCATATGCTATGCGCATTATAACTTCTTATCCCATTACCTTCTCTATAAACTTTGTAAACAAGTCATCAAATTATGTGCACTTCTTATTTATCTCTATCTTTAACTTAGAGGCCTCTTTGAACTTTATTTCCCTCTCTATTTTATCTTCCTCCTCACACATGCACTTCATCATATCTTCATGCATGGTGATATATTCTTCCATTCATGCCTCTGCATATTCTTGCATATATTTAAACCTTGTGAATATATTCTTAGTCTCTTTAACCTTCAAGAGGAGAGAATTTATGTTATTCATTAATCTCTCTGCATGGTCTTTGAACTCTAATTTCAACTCCTTGAGTATTTCTACTTGGAGTTCTTCTTCTTGAGTGGTTTCATTTGGTTTTAGAGTTGTGTGCAACAAGTATTATATCACCATACTTAAATTTTTCATATCCACATATCCATATACTTGTAACCAATAAGGATTAAAGAGATAGAGTAGCCTAATCAACTAAGGAGAAAACTACTCTAAAAAACAGGCCAATTAAATGAGTTTATATTCAACTAATATTCTGATAAGATATACAAAATCTAAGAATATGCTACATATAGAAAGTACAACATTCAAAGTTTTTATAATAATAATACATAGGAGAAATTGTACTTATCTTATATACTATTACATGGGTAGGTCTGAGTAGTGTAGGTGTAGGAGTGGACTATCTGAAGATCTAGATCCCATCATTATATTTTGAATTTTTTTTTTCTAGTCTAAACACTTGCATCATCCTGTGGACACTAGTTTGATGTTATTTTCCTAATTTTGACACTGGTGTCCATATAAAATATTGATTCTTTTCTAAAAATACCTGTTAGACCCAAATTTTGACTAAGTATTTTGGTATTTTGGCATAGAACTAGCATGTATAGTGCAAAAGGATCATGGTGTAGAACTAGCCTGGCGTAGGAAGATCATGGCACATAACCAATGAGGCATGAAAGGATAAGGGCACAAAAGTATCAATGTAAGAAGACCAGTCAAAGATGGAATATAACTACGAGGAACCTGAGAGCATAAGACTCAAAACAATAGCAAAATACTTGGGGAGTGCATGGGAAATGAGAGATGATTGAGGATCAATTCTCAAAGGCCATCCAGACTTTAACCATCACGAGTTTTGCACTGGCCCATGAAAAAGAGGACATATGATAGTAAGGAACTAGCATCAAGAGAGAATATAGGGATCTCAGAGGCCTAGGTCCTTAGGAAAGAACAATTGATAGACCACCATGACTCTCAATAGACTAAGAGTTTATAGGATAATCACCCATGTTTTCATTTATTATGTAACTACTTGGTTAGAGAAAAACAATTATAATACCCCTATGTGGAATCATGTAAGGTGACTGATTATGGATAGACTATTGAAATAATATAATATAGACTTATGTATATTGCTATAAGTTCATGTGTTATGTGTTTAAGTGACCTTTGAGTATGAACTATGGAACAAATTAATTAATTCCATGGCTTATCTTCTGTAATGAGATGTATAGAACATACATTATGAATTGACAATCCATTGAACTTCATGACATTTTTGTTTATGTTCCTAGTGGTGGTAATTATCAAGTCAAGGTTGATAGTAGTGTATTTGTTTTTCTATGTAACTACTAATCAGATATATGAATAAACTCAAGTATATGACTAGCATGTTAATGAGCAACATAACCCACGAGAATTGATCTCTTGTTGTGTGCTTTGGGTGAGAGTGCAAGACCACAATCATGCGTAAAGGGCCAATGTATAAGCTTTTTGGGGCTACACTTTAGTACCTAAGAAAATGTGATTAAGATATTAAAAACCCAACATTTTGGTTCTATTGCCGATACCCGTAGTGCTTGCTATACTATAATGGAAGATGCTTGAATGTATAACCCTTGAAAGTATTGAACAATGGATTACTGGGGTCGAGGATAATTTTGCGGTTCTTTATCTTGAACTAGGAGTTCCCGCACGTTAGTGGGTAGAACAACATCTCTACAATGCATTATATGAAACTTTCTTTATTGAAATGTCTATTCATTTGCATGCTTGGCTATTTGCTTATGCTCAAGGTCAATCAAATTTTTTTGGGAGAAGACAATCTTAGATGTTAGACTGTCAAAGGGCTTTAGCATGATTAGGAACACTGTGGACATGAGCTATTAATATCTGGTGGAGAGGAATGTTTAATAACTACATTATGGAGTATGTTGTAACCACTTACTCTTGTTTTGAAGAAGCCAAGTTCTAGTTTCTCAAAGAGCCACGTGGTCGGTATATTATACATTTCCCATTAGAAGTCAAGAAGTTGTTTATTAATTGTGGACTCAAAACTCTACTAATGGAAGGATAAATCCATCCTAACATGAGCCATACAGTTTGAAGGGGAATATATAAGTGTTGGTAAAGAATTTTAGGTTTGGAATGGTATCTAGTTAGCGGGCATTATGAAAGAAAAAATATGATGAAGCTCGACAAAGAATCATGGGAGGAAGTGGCATAGGAAGGGAGTAGGAGAAATTAGGAATTGATGTTAGTGTTTGAAGGAAAGCAATAATGCACATGGAGGAATCCATCACTTTTTAACCATGTCCCATGCCACTTTTATTATATAAAGGAGAAACTAGTTGAATAGAAGAGACTGAAGAACCAAGTTTGAACCAACTGAGTTCCCTAACCATAGTACATGCTCATGCTTTTGAATCAAATGAATTACATATACATAATTGGGATACAAATAGTGTAGAATAAAAAACTGATCCTATAAGGGAAATTGTAATTAAGCCAATTATAACTCATCCAAAATTAACACTTTATTTTCCTCTTCAAGGGAATTTCATGGCCCAACTTGGGATGTTTGGCAGACCTAACATTTATAGTGGATAGAGTATAGGCCCAAATATTATTAATCAACTAGCTACCATGACCCATGACATGAGCATTACTGTTGGAGGCACTGGAGGCAGACTAGGAGGTGACACAAGAGGAAGAGGTGGACTTCCCTCTCAAGGAACAAGATATGGGGGTTCTCAATAGCCATCAACATAAGTACCTCAGTTGTTAATAATATATTATGAAATGATGTTTCACCTACCTAAATATCAGGGCATGGAGAATGTTATGGAGCATATCCATAAGTGCGAACTCATTTGGAGGGCATGAGGCGTTACTTCTTCTGAGCAAAAGGCCACATAAATCATGACCACACTTCTGGAGAGAGCACACAAGTGGTATAGGAATTTTGACCCTCAACAAGAGATAATTAACTATGATCATCTCAAAATAGTAGTATTGCTCCACTAAAAGATATAAAACAAAAGCTCACTGAAAGTGTATGAGAGTATGACACATGGCTCAAAACACTTCTCTCAAATATTTCATTTAAAATTAATGTTGCTCAACATGCACAGTGGTTCGTGGGAGGATTTTTGCTTCCCTTCAGATGAACACTATCCCAAAAAACCTTTACTAGCCCGTGCGAAGCCTCAAAAGCCACCCTCCATGCTAAAGCTATTGGTAATATTAACACTGAAATCTGTCCTTTTATGGAAGACCAAATACCTTCAATGGCATCATAACTAGAAAAATCAGTTGCAAATAATGTGTATGACACTTGTAATGGTCTTTGGTGTACTGATTGTGAGTCTGGAGGTCATAATTGAAGCAACTACCCACTTAAAATCATCCATGTTATACTAAAGTAGTCATGTGAAATTTTCCATAAAGAGCATGATGTACACTCCTATCCCCTCTTATAGTGAATAATGCATTCTAATGTGTCTGAATACTACAAGATATGTGATGCCTACACCCATGATATAAATGATTATCAGCTTATTAGTGATATCCATGAAGCACACACATGTGGTACGTGTCAAACCTCTATGTCCAATAATCAAGATAATAGTGGCTATCGAGTATGAAGCCAATGAAGAGGATGAGGAGGTGGTCTGTTCCCACCTCAAATGTGTTATAAGTGTTGATCCCTAGACTAATATTAATAAGATTGTCTAATTTATCCAACATGTACTTTTTGTAAAAAGCAACATCAATTGGAAGAATGTCCTAACCTATACACGACCATCATTAAGGAAAAAAATGAGAAAGGTGTAGGTATGATTCACATTGAAAATCCTCACTGGTGGTTGTGCTCAAGCACCCCAACATTTCAATAGTAAATATCACTATGCATAATGATAGACAATCTCAGTCTACATCTATTCCTATTGAGAAGGTATGACATGAAGAGCCTCATGCAAGGAAGTATCATGATGCCCCATAATAGAAGGATGTACTCAAAGACACTATAACATTGGTATGGGAACTAAAAGGATAAATTCAATTTCTTAAGGACCAAGAAGAAACATAATATGGTGATATGCAAAAGGCAACAAAACCTCAAAACATTATGTAAGATGATTTCCAAGAGATTTTAAAGAATATGTTGGACAAAGACATTATCCCACAACTGAGTATTTGGCTTAAAAATCAAGTACAAACACCAACTAATGCTCAACCTCAATTGACTAAGCAAACTGAGGATCATCGATTGAATCATGCTCAACAGTAAGATACCCCTATTCCTCTTATCCCTTAAGAGGACAAATAAATACTGTTGAATGTTGCCATCGATGGTTGGGTGATTTGGGACATCTTGTTTGACACTAGAGCTGAGGTTACCATCCTCACCAAGGATACATGGTGTAAAATTTCTAGTCCAACATTGCAACCATATCTACATGTATTATTTATGGCTAATAAAACTCATGCTCTACCAATTGGTATACTTAAAAATTTCATAGTAGATATCCTTGGAGTACCTTTTAAAGCTGACTTTGAAGTTCTTGATTTAACAGAGACAGATGAGTTTCCATCTCTATTGGGGTGAACTTGGTGTTATGAAAACAATGCAAACTTAAGTTTCAAAAAGAGCTACTTCAATTTTGAAAATAATGATCAATGCATTGTTATTCCATTGGATCAAACACATGGGCCCCAATACATAGAACCTGCTAATGTGGAAGAAGATATTAACCACATATATAATGTCATAGCCAGAGATGGTGAGAAACATGATCCTTTTCCTGATGGCATCCTTCGATGGATGGACACTCAGTACCTTTTTGACACTACAAGTAATGCTTGTAATTATTGGGTCTATGGTGACTATGACCTCACTAGAAGTGTATGTGGTGGCATTGGTAGTTGTGAGAAAATTTTGTGCCAGTATCATAAGTACCATAGAGTTGTTTACCTTGTTACTAGATAAGTTATGAGAGGACCCATTATGGATGCACCTTTAGAAATACATGATGAAGCTCCTCAATCTCATAGACAAATGAAAGTTCATGACTTTATTCAATGCCTTAAAGACTTCTATAACTCTGACAATTATCATATACGATCATTGGTTCACCTTTTTGATGGTACAATTTCAAGGTGGTGACAAACCCATAATGATTGAATTCTCCATTGGGATCAAGTACATTTTAATTTACATCACCAATTCCATCATGGAAATCAAATACAGGGTACAAGAAGCTATAGTGGAGTATGAGCACTTGAGCCACACATAGAAGCTTGTGAATTTATATGGAGGACTGAAGAGTCTTTCTTATTAGAGTACCTCTGGGTACATGCTTTTTATGTAACTTTATGAACTTGGGATAGAGCATGGTATGGTCATAAATATTGACATATGAGTACTCATTTTTGGCATCTATTAAAATATAACATAAACTCGACGTTATATTACTCATCTCTAAGAATGGAATTATGCCTCGCTCTCCAGGCCATATGGGAAGTAGTTGTTGGTGACCCTAGTCCCATTGAAGATCACTTGAGATATATCCATGATGTCCTATAAGAAGGACTAGTTCTCTTTAATGATCCATCTGCATAACCCATTCTTGCATCAGATCTTATCTTTAATCAAGAATGTTGTGAAGAGATACTTCTAGGAAAGAAAAAACTAGTATTCAGGTAGATGAAGGTGAATGGTCTAACCCACCTGACCCATTTAAAAATCATTTAGATGTCCCTAAAGACTATGGTTCATGAATTATTTATGATACTAGTCTTGATGTAGACCACCCTTACTCAGACCAATTTAAACTATCCAATGCAACATCAACATAAAAGAAGAACCAAAATTAGCTACTATAGGTAATTACTGGATTGACACATAAGTTTCAAAGATATTTGAGTTATTAAAAAAATACCAGGATGTCTTCCCAAGAAGCTATAGTGAGATGAAAGGCGTTCATCCATCTCTAGGCAAAATGGATATCAAACTGGTTGATGATGCTCGACCATTTAGGAAAAGGCCATATAGGATGAATCCAAATCTATGGGCATGCATGAAGGAATAAATTGTTAGTATGTTGTGTACCGAAATGATCATCCCAATCAAATCCAAGTGGGTCAGTCCCATGGTCATAAGTATAAAAAAATATGGATGCATTAGAATTTGCATTGATTATTGTATACTTAATGCATCTTGTATTATTGATTCCTTCCAAACACCATTCATAGAGGAAATCTTTGAAGGCATCATTGAGTGTGAAATATATACTTTCACAGATGGATTCTTGGGGTACCATCAGGTCTAAATCACTGAGGAGGATCGACTTAAGACTATGTTTTCCATCGAATGAGGATCCTTCACATATACCATCATGCCTTTTGGGCTAAATAATGCACCTATTTTATTTTCACATATAGCCATGGAGGCTTTTAAATATTTCATCCATAAATTTATTCAAATCTACCTAGATGACTGGATAGTCTATGGCTTGGTCAAGGACCATTATTCTAATCTACGACTCATACTTGAGCATTGTCAAGTCTTATAAATATTATTTAATCTAAAGAAGCATATTTTGTTACACCCTTTGGTGTTATTCTAGGACATATTATTTTCAAGGATGAACTTTTGGTAAACTCGGTAAAAGTATCTATCATTCTTTGCCTCCGAACACCAAAATCTTAGTGTGGAGTTCATGCCTTTCTAAGACACATAGAGTATTATATGAAATTCATTCATGGATATGCAAATATTATTTTCCTTTTTTAATAACTCTTAAAACATAACAACCACTTTATTTGGACCTAATCTTGCCAACAAGCCTTTGAGGCCTTAAAAGACAAACTAATCACCGCTCCAATTCTACAGTTCCCTAATTGGAAAAAACCATTCCATGTCCATGTTAATGCCTCTAGAATGGAAGTTGGTGAAATCCTTGCACAACTAAGTGAAGATCACCTTTATCACCCTATCTATTTTGATAGTAGAAAACTTATTTTGACTAAGCATAATTACACCACCACAGAGCGTGAAACACTGTCAATAGTTTATGCTTTTCAAAAAATTTGATAATTCTTGTTGGTAACTCCTTTTGTATTATATAGAGATCATGAAGCTTTACAATATCTGGTAAATAAACCTATGCCATAAGGATGCATATACCACTGGATATGGTTGTTTTAGGAATTTCAATTCTTTGTCATGGTCAAACCAAGAAAAACTAATTGTGGCCCTGATCATCTTTCTACTATTAATTCTGGAGAACCACCACATGCTATTGAATATGACCTACCAGATGTTCAAATATTTCATATTTCTCATGTTCTTAAAGAGTTGGAATATATTGTAATTTTCTTAACTACTGGATCAGTGCCTAATTGTCTGACTCTATAGGCTAAGAAGTAACTCATAGTCTGCACTACAACTTTTCATCTCATTGGAGGGGACCTCTACAAGATTGTCTGAGATGAAATTATCTAGTGTTGTGTCATGAAACATGAACACTTTGAAGTACTATAAGAATTTCATGAGGGAACTGTAGGTGTCCACTATGTTGGAGAGGCTACTATGCGCAAGGATCTGTTGGCCAGATTATGGTGGCCTACCCTTTTTCAAGACACTAATATGTATGTTAGGAAGGGTGATATTTGTTAGTGTATAGGAAAACCAAATCACTAGGATGCCATACCTTTACATCCAATTCTATCTCAAGAACCATTTGAAAAGTGGGCCATTGATTTTGTTATCCCCATCAATTTAGCTAGATGATGTACAGGTGCCTATTATATCATTACAACAATTGATTATCTCATGTATTGGGATGAAGATATGCTAACAAGGGATTATAATACTACTAGTGTTGCACACTTCATACAAGAACATTTCATAACCTATTTTGGATGCCCACTAAGTTTTACTAGTGATTGCAATACACATTTCCTCAATGACACTATCCGTACTCTACTTGATGAGTTCATGATTGCTCATCATAAAACAACACTGTATCATCCCCACATAAATCGAACTACTAAGGCATTCAAAAAATATTAATCATAAAACTGATGAAAATTTGTAATAATGGCTACACTGACTGGGATGATAGAGTATCTACCATACTTTAGAATTAATACACAACTTATAAGTGTTTGAATATGAACACACCATTCAATCTAGTATATGGTAAAGAAGTGGTTCTACTAGTTGAATTCTTTGCAGCATATATTTTTATTATGCATGTTGGATAATTGGATGAAGAGTCATCATTAAAAACATGCTTGGATGCTTTGTTGCATTTTGATGAATCTTGTTTCCTTGCTCAATAGAGTCAATATGTAGAGAAACACAAACAAAAGGAATGTCATGATCGACACATCAAGCATAAGACATTTAACCCTGGGATGAAAGTCTTGATCTATGACTCCAATTTCATGCACCATTCTAGAAAACTTTGTATTCACTAGGATGGTCCTTTTATCATTCATATCATTTAGCCTACCGGTGCTTGTTGATTACATAGATTGAATGGCCAATTTATTCTTGGACATTATAATGGTATTCAACTACGGTTGTATTTATCTTCTTAATAATATAAATTTTGTAACAATAAGGCTTATGCCATTAGTTTAGGATTTACTATTTAAATAAAAACATTGCCTTAGTTATGCATACCATTTCTTTTATATAGAGTTAGCTTAGTTTTGTACTTGAAATTTTGTGGAGGACCACAACACACTTTTTAGTGTGGGATAGAAGGTAGTACATGTATTCATGTTAAGGATGCATGAAAAAATTAAGGTGTGCAAGTAAAATAACCCTAGATAAGATATTCTTGCCTAATAGTTTGAAATTTTGAAAAAAAGAAAGAGAACAATTATCTTCCACTCTAAAGAAAAGCATGAGACACAACTATCTTCTACTCTAAATAAAATCATGGGATAAGACATGTCATTAATGTATTAGTTGTGATAAATGTGCTAGACATCATGAAAAGATAATACCATTAAATGTATTTATGGTGGGAAGTGATGGTCGAAGAACCGTGGCTGTTACAAGTGCATTAATAACAAGAAGTGATGGTCAAAAAGAAAGGGGTTAGTAAATGCAATTTTACCATCAAACCTATAAAAGGATGAGAGAGCTCATTTTAATTTTTACCTTTATTTTCATTTGAGTCTATAGAGTCAAAGAGCAAACTAAGCTAGATTGATTCTAGAGTAAGTGCAAGTCAGAACATCAAAATCCTATAAATAGTTATTAAGAGGAGAATTAAACTAAGTAATCAAGCATAAAACTAACTTTGAATCACAACCTATGATAGAAAGAATTGGTAGTTATAGGTTACATAGGTAGACATCTACCATTAGAGGGTATTTAAGCAAGAAAACATGAAGTTATCTACATCACAATCATGTATCTTTTAGGAACATTAGATGGCCACACCTCAACCTTTTAGCTCCTTAGAGGGTGATGCATCATAATAATAAGGCTTTAAGAACCGATCCATTACTAACTATACTAGAAGAAGAAGAAGAATAACTTAGGGGAAGCAGTACTAATCAAGGAAGAGAGACTTGAAGAACAAGCACAACACATAGAAGGTGAATAAATTAGGATGATGTGTTAAGCAAAGAAGACATAAGCATCTCCACCCCCACAATTGATGATAGAGGAAATGCAATACCCAAAGATAGTGTTACATGCATAAAATCGGGTTTCAAAAGTACCCTCTTGAGCCATATTCAACTAAAACCACCATCAACCAAGGAATGAGGTAGAGTTACAAAATGACTACTAGGTTGAATTCCAGAATACCAAAAATCAATTGGTGTATGACCTCAAAATTTTCAATGCCTTGGATATTATGGGTTTATTTAAATTATTCAACCTTCCATACTTTGGAAAACCCATGGAAGCAATTAAGTTTCTACTCTCACACGTCTATGAGGACTACCTCTACTTTTTTGGGCACAACATGAAAATTATACCTGAGAGGATAAGTAAGATGTCAGGGTTATAGGGATTTGTCATGGATGTGGAGTTTGACTTAGAAGACTAGGAGGAGATAGGGAAACAATAATGGTGCTTATGTACCAAAATCAGGTTCATGTCATGCACATAAATAACTTGTAATATCCTACCCTCCAGGTGGTCGTGTGCATTATCATGACCAAGATCATCGACACTAATCATTAAAAAGAGGTGGATATGGATCACCTATACATAACTCACTAGGTAAATGAGGGTTTGAAGTATAATTGGGCCATGCATTTTTCCCATAAAATCATAGAAGATGTTGAAAAGACCCATCAGATACTAGGCCATAAGTTTCCATGGGGGGTATTTTTGTTGTTAATGGTGTTTGGTGAGATCAGTGTACCAGATACACCTCAAGGGAGCTAAGTGGGCATATCTACCTAATCACAAGTCCCTTGTTGAGTGATATAAAACATTCACATGCCTTAGGCACATTACCCCCATTTAAAAAAATAAGATTAAATCATGATACGATGGTATAAAGGAGGCCTTTGGGAATGAATGACCCATTACTAAAAACTTGTCTATTCAGGTTGGCGAGAAAGCTCAATTGTTGTAGAAAACCATTTATCTTTGGCATGCATCAATATGGCCCCTTTTGGAGATATTTTAGCATGGTTGAACCTACCCTATGAATTTTCAGTGTGGTACTTCATCAATTTAGTAAACCACATTTTTGATGCACAACCTCTCACCTTGAAAGCAGACCGAATCGACTTGGAGATTCACACTCTCTAAAATATGTATGTCTATCTTGACAAGAAAGCCTACAAAGAGAAATGGGAAATTAATCAGACTGATATGAAGGTAAATCAGACCACGATGGGAGAACAAGTGTATAATCTATTCTACATGCTATGGCCCAAAAAAAAGACTTCAAAAGGCATGGAACATACTTGAGAAAAAATTCCACGAGTACCACAACTTGTGAATAAGAAGTGAGATGGGCACGATGCTAGAATGATTTCATATTAGGATCATTCAAAGTGGTAGATGACTACCTAGGTGTCACTTTTTAAACCCTCACCACTATGGGATTCTCCACCTAAACGTTTTGCACCTAGAGCTTTACCTCCATAGGTTCCTCCACCCCTAGCTTCACCTCTAAGGACTTCTTCACCAAAGGCATCATTACCAAGGGTTCCACCATCAGGGGCTATTCCATAAAGTACACTAGAAAAAGAACTTAAGGGGTCATCACCATTACCCCCTCTGAAACCAGTTCAAGAAGAACCTAAAAGCCATAAGGAAGAAGTAGAGGACTCTGAGTCCAAAAAGACACCCTCCCTAATGTGATAGGAGGAGACCACCTTTGATGACATGCCATTGGACATTGGGGTGCCATTAGGTGAAGAGGGGGATGGTTATGATACTCAGTGGATGAGTGGGATGACCATTGGTAGCACTTCTTTAGATACCAACACAGAGGTCAAAATTTTAGAGTGTGACCCAAATAAAGGCAAGGAGCCTGATATTTATGAAGGAAAAAAACCATTGATTGATACATCAACCAGCTTGGGTGATCATTATCAAATAGATGTTCTAGATAGGATTTTCTATCTTTGGTTGTAAATCCTTCCTCAAGATGTAACTATTGATATAAGGCGACAAATGTCCTTCTTTTTAGATAGTATGATGAGGAGTGCCATTTTGATATTCCTACAAAAAAATCCTGTTGAACCCTCAAGCCCCAACATTACCAAATCCACTATGGGTTGATCCTTAGAAGATATCCCCTCTACAAGCCAACATCACATTTTTCAAAATGGATTTTGAAATCCACACCAAAATATACTTTCTAATTATGATGTGCGCGATGTAGAAAAGAAACATGGCTAGGTAGTGGTAATGTTTGAGAAAAAGGTTACCACTTAGAAATCACTTGAAGAAGAAGTGGTCATGTTAAAACAACAAATAAAGGAAGCCATAGAGGCCAAGGTAAAAACCTTGAATTTGTGTAAATCAATTTTGGGCAAAGAATTAACATTAGTGGATGGAGTGCCTCTAGATGGGAAAGCTATGGATAAATTGGAGACCTTGGTGAATCTCCTATTGAAGCACTATAAGGAAAAACTTTCACCAAGGAATGAAGCATTATTAGTGGTAGAGTAGTTTTTTGAGGTAGTAGAAGTTTGTAAGTGCACTCTCGAAAGAGTTGGGGAAGTAATCCCCATCTTGGATGGGATTTTTTAAAAACTAATTTGACGTAATAAGGTTTTAGAGGCTCGAATCAATATGGAGGAGTCTTTAAGGTAGCAGATAGTGGATGCTTCCCTCTTAATAAAGGATCACATTGAGTGCATGAAGGCATTCAAATATGTTGAATTGATGGAGGAGACAATAAACATATATTGATAACAACTCAATGTCAGTTTTGTATCTCTCTAAGGATAGGTTATCATTGAGGTCTCAACATTAGAATAAGGTCAGAAGGATGCCAGTGTATCCCTTGACCAATTGGTCAAAAGGACCAACAAGTGTCATGACCAACCTAAGCCTATGAAGAAATCAAAGGTGGCCATTGAAGAGATAAAATAAAAACTTCTTAACACATTATCACATTGGGATAATGTTAAGAAGTAGATTAAATAAATTGGGCCTGAGCTTTTGGCTGAGGCTAAAATTGAGACTTAGCCCAGGATGAACTGAGAGCGTAGTGTGGTATGATGTTGGACCCCAAATTTTGACTAAGTATTTTGGTATTTTGGTCCAAAACCAACATGGCACAAGAGGAGCATAGTGAAAAAGGACCATGGCATGGAACTATCCTAGCATAGTAAGACCATGGCACGAAACTAATAAGGCATGAAAGGACAAGGGTGAAAAATTATCAGTGTGATAAGACCCAATCAAAGACAAAACATAAATATGAGGAACTTGAGAGTGTAGGATTCATAACAAAATTAAAATACTTAGGGAGCACATGAGAAGTGGGAGATGGTTGAGAAGCGATTCTCAAGGGCCATCTAGACTTTAACCATTATGATTTTTTCACTGGCCCATGAAAAGGAGGACATATGGAAACAAGGACATAACATCAAGCAAGAATATAGGGGTTAAAGAGGCTTAAGTTTTTATAAGAAAATAATTGATAGACCATCATGAATCTTAATCCACTAAGAGTTTGTAGGCCAAACCCCCATGTTTTCATTTATTATGTAACTACTTGGTCAAGGAAAAACAAGTATAAATACCCCTATGTGGAATCATGTAAGGTGACCGATTATGGATAGAATATTTAAATAATATAATATATACTTATGGATATTACTATAAGTTTAAGTATTGTGTGTTTAAGTGACCTTTGAGTATGAACTATGGACCACATTAATTAATTCTATTGCTTATCTTTCGTAATGAGATGTATGGAACATGCATTATGAATTGATAATCCGTTGAACTTCATGGCATTTTTGTTTATGTTCCTAGTGGTGGTAATTATTGAGTCAAGGTTGATAGTAGTGTATTTTTTATTATGTAACTACTAATAAAATATATGAATAAACTCAAGTATATGACTAGCATGATATTGAGCAACATAACCCATAGGAACTGGTCTTTTACTATGCACTTCGAGTGAGCATGCAAGACCACAGTCTTGCATGAAGGGCCAGTGTGCAAGCTTGTTGGGGCTAAACTTTAGTGCCTGAGAAAACATGATTAAGTGATTAAAAACCCAAAAATTCCACCTGTGCTTATTATGGTTCATTGTCACATTTTTAATTCTCTATTTGGATTATGCACATAGGTTCTAGATATCAATATTTTTCTAAAAACCTTAGTTCCTCCAATTAGGGCATGCCACCATGAAAAATGGGGGTTAGTGGGATTAATTAAAGTTGAGCTAACCTCAAATACCCCTATAATAGTATGTGTTACCTACATACCAATACTTTGAAGAGGGCCTCAGATAGATGAAGTTATCCCCCATATGTGGGCTTGTGTGTGCATAATGGTGTAATATGTTATACACAAGTATATATAGTGATATAGCTTATAACTTGAAAATTACTACTCATGAAGTATTCTTTGAATGCTTTAGACTTGTAAGAAGACTTCTCCTATGACTAATTTAGAAATAGCGAAGAACAATGAAGTTTTGTAAGATTGAGAGGTGATTTTTCTTGGTAAGTGTTAGATGTGTGGTTGAAAAATACTTGATGATAATGAATGGTATTTTACTTGTATTTATAAAACATATTCTGAAAATATTTCACTAAGGGTTAATTAAGACAAATAGGCTGACCCATACATATTGAAATATTTTCATATTTGAGTGTTTTTAGGGTACAAACACTAGCATTGGAATTAGGAAACTAGCATTGATGCTAATTTCTATCTCTAGATGTTAGTGTCCTAGATAATAGAGAAGTGTTGGAGCTATGTAGCTGATAGTGAAAGATATATATCAAGTTTTAAGCATATTGTGGGCTATAGGTGATTTTGTTAATCATAATATCAGGGTTAGACTATATGTCATGCCTAAAATTCATGACTAAACTTCACACCAAAATCAAACCATTTTTTTAAACAACCACACTGAGGCATGCATTGATTTCATACAACTTATAATCTCATGTGCACTGGCAAGGCAAACTTCAAGGAACACACTACCACTCAAAGTACACCATCTACAATAAAATTTCTCACGTTTAATATAATAATTATATTACTCATGATCTATCTATTTAATCCAAACTATTCATGTCAAAGTGGAATTTCCCAACCACTGTGTAACCAAACTTGATGAGCTCACCTCACAATCAAGTCACAATTTCATTAAATCATCAATTAAATAGTGATGGTAAAAATACCCCATGGGATGAAAATTAATTTTGAGAGTTATTATATATTTTATTATCTACAAGATACCACTAGGAACCTATGAAAATAATCTACAACAATTTAAATGCTAAACTAACCTAACTTTGTAAATGGGTTTTAATGTAAAAACTTTCATGCCTGATGATTTTATGATTAAATTGGCTTTTAAATTGGACCACTAAAAATAGTAAAATTATCTAAGACCACTAAAAAAAGTTGTACAAATTTAGAAGTAAAATAAAACACTAACAACACCTAATTTCACTAAAGGACTTAACTAACTATTTTTGACAAGCTAATTTTGCAGTGACTTTGCACAACCAAAATAGAAAAACACAGGCAAAATCCATCCATTGTCACTTGGAAATGGATTCAAAAATTGACATCTGATCAAACAAAAATTGGAACAGTTATTTTTTTGAACTCTCCTATGATAGGGAAATGTGTTTTAATATCAATTTTTAGAAACTACATGTTCTTTGTTTTAATCGAGTCTATTTTTGAGCTAATTTAAAAAGACTTGCACAAAAATATAGAATAAATTGTAATCAGACAAGGACCACTAAAAATATGAGAAAATCAAAAGGAGTCTAAAAGGAAGTCCCTTACAAGAGATAACACAAAGGAAAACCTGATACAACACTTGGTTTCTAAAAAATCCATTTTTGATCAATATTAATTAGTGACTTTTGAATTGATTTTCTTTGGCTTGAATCGACTAACTCAAGACTTGCTTTGATTTGTTACTCTTACTATAATGATTATAATTCCATGATCAAACTCATTGGTTCCAAAATTAATGTTAAGGCAATAAAATCATATCAACCATGTTTACCAAGGACACAATAATTACTCAAGGTTTATTTAACCCACACATGCTAGGTTCACCAAGTTGCTTAAGTTGGTGAAGGTATCTATATCATTTAGAGATAACAACTATGTTCAATTCTTATCACTTTTAACAAGTATTTAATAAATTCTAATTCACAATAAAATAAGGTTTACTATTTAACCTGGAAATTAAGTACAAATCGATTACAAGTTAATGCAAGAACTTGTAGTATCATTTCAAGGATGAACACTTTTATTTAAATGTTACAAATTAATAATATTTCAAAACTTCATCTATCTAGTTACATCAAAAGAAAACTCCTTGCAATGTTCTTCATTTTTCTTGTAGCCAATGATCTTGTGTTTCGTCACACCTTGCACTAAAACAACTTGAAGACAAGTGTCTGCTTAACGTTGAGCAAATGAAATTATGTTGCAAGCTTACAAGTTAACCATTTAATGAATAAATCAAATATATATAAACTATAATGATTTTTACTTTTGTTTACATCAATAACTCATTTAAAATACAATATTAATCACTGTGTTAGACACAATCACATATAACTATGAATATCTATTAATTTCACACATTTGATCAATTACTTTAAAGACAAAATTGTTTACTCCTCCCTAAATGAGAATGAAGATATAAATCTAAAATCTAAAGAAACTTTGAATTACAAGTGCAACTAGGCTTGTTACACTACAACACAAGTGACAGTTACACCAACTGAAATATAAAAAAAATGTTATGATCAAAGTTCTAAAAGTAACTAAACATGAAAAGGAACTAATCAAATAAAATATATTTAAATACATAAAATAAAGACCATTCAAGTTTCAACAACCTATAAAATAAATAGATACTATCACTCCAATTTCCTTAAAAAATAAAATAATTAATATAAAATATTCTTTTCAAGATTGGTAAAATCTTAACCCAGATAATCCCATAGCTCTTGTTATTATATTTTGTTCAAGAATGTTTGACAAAAAGATTTGTATCAAGCTATATGTAACTCACATAACACTAATACGTATACACATATTTTTGCATTGTTTCACCACATTATATATAATAAAATAACCAATCAATTTGAAATGATAAATGATTGCAAGAAATAAGGAGGTGTTGTCATGATGATCTGGGATAAGACTAGACAAAATTTAACCAAGGTAAAAAAATCCATGAATCAAGGAAGAGAGGTCAAAGGCATTAACAAAGAAAAAGGACATGATAGAATGGGTAACCAATAAGACAAAAAAATATGTAATGAGGAGAAGTATTTAAATAAGATGGTATGATACCAATCAATTGATTACCTTCTAGGTTATAGTTATGCTATCAGTCCTAATTATTCTTCTCAAAAGTGGTAAAATCATTAACTAGGTGTTGTGCCTTTCACTTGGTAAACTCCCTTGTTCAAATACATTTAAAAAAAAAAGAAATTAGAGAATACTAAATGTTTATTTTACATATAAAACTAGCGTGATGCCAACCAAGGACTAGCATAAAATGTTGACTCTCTTCAAAAACAACACACTACCATATATATATTTACCTTTCCACATCAAACCAAATAAATGTATTAAAAATAATCTAAAAGACAAAGACAATTTAATAACCATCTAAGACAAAAGTTCTTGTCTTTCTTTCCTTTAACATGATCAAGATGTCATACTCTTAACCTAACTAATTATGATTTTATTGTAAGTGTCATAGGTAAGGATGAAATTTATTTAAGAATATAATTATGTTTATTTTATTTTAAACATATCCAATTAATGTAGCGCTTAACTAACCTACAACACAACCATCAATAAATACACCTGGTCCATTATTTTCACCCAAAGAGCAAGGTGCTTCATATCTATTCTATCTGAAAGTAAGTTATGGAGAAAGCTACACATAAAGAAAAAAATAAATATGTATGTATTATTACCAAAACTACTGAAGTGACATATCTTAGTCCCTAATGAATGAATAAAAAAATAAAATCAGACTTATACTAATTTTGTATCATTTTACAACTGTTGGTGTTAATCAATTAGATGTATATGTAAAAGACTATGAGAATACTTCCATTCTCTATTGCTATTGTGCCATTTCCCAGGCCCTCGCAATTAATTTAATTTAATTCAATTCCATCTACAGTTGTGCCTTAAACTAGGCCATTTACATTGAACCATTAATATCAAAAGAATCTTCTTTAGCACCATATCTATTGCTAGAAATTTATTCCAATTAATTTATACTATAGTAATGAAATTTAACTCTCTTTTTACTAGCCAATGATGCAACACAAGCCAAAAATAGCTCTGTACATCTATTGAATCATTTATTATTAGGTCAAAATGAAAGAGGCATTACAAAATTTGGACTTACCTACAAATTGTTTTATTTTATCTTCTACTCTGGATGTGGCACCCTCCTACTCCATCTCTCTCTTATTCCCTTTCCTCCATATCCTTTTCCTCTTTTCCAACTATTTCCTCTATATGGCACCATAACACTAATTTTCCTTCCTAAATAAGTCATGCTCATGGTTACCTATTCTCCTCCTTATCAAGTCATATTTATGGTCAAAGTGTAAATTTTGATTAATCTCTAGCTTGATTTCTTAGTTATGCTTGATCTCTAGCTTGATCTCTTAGTTATTATTGATCACTTAGCTTGATATCTTAGTTAGGATTGATCTTCCTTACCTATATATGTAAGGCTCATTCATTGTATTTGCATGGAAGCTATGGAGATGGAGCTCTAGATGAAATCTTTGAAGATATAAAGAATCTATCATTGTATGATCTATTTATGTATAATAGATTGAATATTATTTGAGCAATGCACCAGTGGATTTTACTATGGTAATAATTTGTAGATTTGACCTTGGGTGAGAGTTTTCTAAACTATTTCACACTCTTTGAACCTTCATTATCAACTCATTTTCTATAAAATAAAAGGTTGTTTACAAATGATAGGAATAAATCAAAGTAAAAAAAAAAATGTTATTTTTATGTAGAGGCACCCATTATAATATCTTCTATCTTTGAATAAAAATGTGATCAATCATATTATTTCAGCATAAATTAAATATGATGTTAAGTGCTAAGTCCAAGCAGAGTAAAGACTAAATTTGATAGTTGTATAATTGTGGTTATATTTTGATCTTGTAAAATGTAATCATTAATATTTAACAAATAACCCTTATCTAAAAAAGTCACAATTAGTTCCTTAAAAGTGATTTTGACAAGATACAAATGAAATAAAAAAATATCTTATAAAATATATTCTTGTATTCGTTATCTTCTATAATGTACTTTTAGTTTTTGTTAAATATCTTATCCTTTACTATCTTATTTTATATAAGTTGGTAAAATTTTGAATTTATAAAATTAAAAATTTAGACTTAATTTAGTTTTAAATTTTATTTAATTCAAATAAAAAACTATTTTTTTTAATATTTAAATTATGGGTAAAAAAACCTCATTGATGGAGTTTGTGAGATGTTAATTGAAGAAGTGAGGAATAGTAATGCTTTTCAATCATAGGTGGCAATAAAATTTTAGTTTATTGTATAAGTTGGCCTACATATAGATACTCTCCATGAAAAATTAATATTTTAATATTTAATATGAGAAAAAAATATGTAATGACTTTGACGAAAATAAATTGACATTGAATTATTTAAACAACTAAATAAGATAACAATTGTGGAAAAAAAGTTAAACCATAAATATTTGTATTGAGAATCACAATTGTCATTGAAAAATGAATTTAATAAAACTTAGACCAAATCTGGTGCTTTAATATATGTAAAATATGTTTCAATCTCATTAGAGTCCATGCTTAGAGCACCATTGTCATAGAATTTTCAATATATCCTATAAATTCCCCAAGCCATTGAACACCAATTACACCAAATAAAAGAAAATAATAATCAAACTAATTAAGTTATCTTCATCCATCTTCTCTTCCATTTCCTATTTATTTTCCACATGAAATGTTCAATAAAAACCTTATTAAGTAATAATATCTAGAGATTTAGAAGAGCATTTTTTCAAATTATTAGTAGTTACCAATAAAAACAACATAGTAAAATTTATTATTTTTTAAGGTATCGCTTTTTTAAAATTCAATAAACTTTCCATTTAAATAGTTCTTCCTACCAACTTTTATTCATTTATATCAGAAGCATTAGTGTTCTCCATTTAGTGTAACAAAATCCTAAATATTTTAAAGAGAGAACTACTATCAAATAGTTCAAGTATTTGGCTTGAACCCACCAAAGAAAGCAAGTTATTGATAGTCATTCCATGATAAGGATGTAATCTAGGTGAAGATATAAAATAGAATGTTAGTAATAATAAAACTATTATGATGAAATAACACTTAAAATATGGATAAAATACTTGTTAAAAAATATTTTTAATAAACTAAAGTATTGTGTTGCTTCTCCTTGGTTAAAATTATGAAAACAATATGATCCTAAGTGACACGTGTTATCAAATAAAACTTCATCACTCTAAAAAATATGAGCATAATATATTGTAGAAATGATCATTTCACCTTAGTAAATAATAGAAGAGGAATATCTATTTTTATAATTGAATTTTTGATCTTTAAAGAAATATCATAAAGTTACATCTAGCTATTATTGAGTTACTCTACATAATACAATACAATTTAAAAAATGGTGTAAATCATTTTTACTTTGTAATAACACAAAAAGAACAAGAATCCCTCAAGTTTGATGCAAATTTTAGCCAAAAAAAAACTAAATCTAGGTTTGAATTTTGTAAAAGATATAAAATGGGGATCAAACCAAGCTAATATCTTTAGGAGAGAATGGTAGTGATGTTAAATAGAATTTCTATGCCACCTCATTTCAGGCTCAGGTCATATTAATATTTGTGTAGGTAAATTATAAATATAAAAAAATATTGAAATAAATACACTCTTATGTTCCACTCATGAAAATGGGTCATGAAGAATTTAAGATCTAAAACATTAAACAAACAAGATCAAACATTTTATATCTAAAAGCATTCATGAAAAAAAAAGAAAAATATCAATAAACACTATAATAGGATTGAGTGGTTCATATTTATAATCTCATGATATCCAAATATATAAGCATTCATGAAAAAGAGAAAAAATATCAATAAATACTATAATAGGATTGAGTGGTTCATATTTCTAGTCTCATGATATCCAAACACTAATGAAAATAGCCAAGTATGTGATTAAATTATTAACATTATGTATAACCCTTCACTAATATAAAATTATAACACACCAATACATGGAAGCTAAATAAAATTACCCTCCATGAGTTGAGAAATATAACTGGTTGAAATAGGCTTCATTTGTTGAGATTAAACTGCCATAGTGTACGCTACTGCAAAAACTAAAAATATGATGAACTAATAATGAATATATTTAAATATATAGTTCATCTAAAATTAAATGCATATGTAATAAAAATATCTATTTTAATTTCAATAAAAAATATATATTTTAATGTCCATGCAAAAAACTACCTAATTTTTTCTAAATTTATTTATATCATCTTAAAAGAGAACTTTCACCTAAGTTTAACTAATCATCCCTAACAACTAATAATACCACCCTCATGAACAACCTATTAACTTCATATGATTCACCAACAGACTTAAATTTAAGGCATGATATAAAATGAAAACAAGTTAGTTTATATTTAAACAATATCTTAATTGGCCCACACATTCACTAGTGACTACGTCATTCTTCTCATTAGAAAATAAAAATATATACACACCAACTTGAGTAATTAATAAGTATCTACTTCTTTGACACACATATTTTTGGGGACTAAATGAACAATATTTTGGAGAGTTTTCAATGATGTCGTGGAGGTGTCCAGGTGAGTGGATGAAGTGACTTGATAGTCTAAGTGAAAATGACAAAGTGTGCAATGTGCTTGTCCTAGTGTGCTTAAAGTTGGCTTGGTTGATCTTCAGAGTTTAAATGTTTAGATATGATTAGGGATTAATATGAAGTATTAATCATGAATAAGAGGTTATATAAGAGGTAAAGGGTGATTATATAGATTGTGTGCATAAGTGAAATTAATTTGGTAGTCCATAGTTTTCATTTAGACATTTTGGGTCTAGTAGCAAAAAATCTGAGTGAGCAGATTGATGGTGTTATCATTCACATGTGTGGATGAGTCAAGGGGAGTTGGTCATATGGTTTTGATCAAATTAGTTTGAATTAGCTATGGTATTATTCTCAATTCATGTAATGAATCAAAACTAAATATATGTGTGTGAAAAGTTGGGCTCCCAAATATTTTGACAGTGTTTTCTATGTTCAAATAAAGCCAAGTAAGAAGTTTGGTGACATCATATCTCGCACATATGAAAGTTTAAAAATTAGATTGATATATGTATGAATTAACCTATGAGAAAAGATATTATTCATTAAATATTAGGTCATGAAACTAAGTGTAACAAAAATATACATGTGCAAAGTTGGACTCCCAGGTAATTTGACAGTGTTTTCCCATACTTAGCAAAATTTGCATGTGGCAAAAATGTTGAGTAGGCATTTTGATGTAGTCATATTTAAAAATTATGGAAATTTCAGAATAAATTAATCATTTGGTTTTATTTATTTTTTTCTTAATTTTTATTCACTAAATCTAAGGTCATGTGATGAAGCGTGACAAAAGATAAGCATGTTAAAAGTTGGTCTCCCAGGCAGTTTTTGACATAGTTGGATCAATGGTAAAAAATTCTATGTAGGCATATTAATGGAGATATATTTCAATAATGTTAAGGTTTTAAGATTATTTTTATATATGGTTGTATTAACCTTTGAAAGGTGAACATATGGTCCAAATCTTAGATCATGCACCTAAGTGCAACAAAAGTTATTGAGTTTCAAAGTTGGCTTCTCAGATAGATTGCAATGTTCCCCATACTTAGTTAATTTTTCACAAGGTAAAGTTATATAAAATATAAAGGATATGGAAGGATTTAATTTTATCCAAGTTTTTAGGAATAATTTATATGAGGAAAATTTCTAGATGTTTAATGTTGAGCAATGATAAAGGATAAGGATGGCACGGTTCATGTGTAATCATATAGATTGATCTAACGGCATGAGTGGAGTCAAAAATGTCAAAGTGATAGTTGTTTAACATAATTGAAGACTAATAAAATTGAAATAATATCAATTATTTATTATTTATCTAAGATACGAGGACATGAGATTATTTCAAAGTGTTTTAGGTTTAACTATGATCGTTGGCATTTGAATATTCAAATTGCAAAGGGAAAAACTAGTGTTCTAAATGTTGCCTATAAATTTTGATCTAAGATGAATTTCATGGTGGTATAAAAATAAAAATTATATAGTACTCCATTTTTCATCCATTTAATCTAGTTAGGAAGTTTTAATATTTTTATAATAAAAATATTGAGCTCCAAAGTTGGGTGTGTGTTTGACCATGTTCTACAAGTGACCCAAGAAGGATAATTGAGTTCATGTTGATGATATCTAGATGTTTCATGATGAATTATCTATTGTGGAGTGTTTTAAAATACATAAGGATCATATTTGTGGTAATTCTAGTCTTGACCAATCTATATTATTTATGAACAAATATGCATAAGTTGATTGTGTTTGTTGAATGCACTAGCAGTTTGAGTGACCATCTTGTAGATGTAAGTTGAAGATGTTGTGAGCAGATTTGAAGAAGAAAATGAACATGGAGATTTTATATAATTATCTAAGGATTATTATAAGGAATTTTTTTCATGATATGCCTTTGATCAGATATAGAGAGTTAAAATAGTTTGACTATATTTTGACTATTTATGACTAGTCTAAGTGGTCATTCTATGTATATTGTTTTGAGTGATTAGAACATGTGTTTATGTGTATAAATAAAATGGAGGTATAGATGAGTTCCTAAATTTTTAACCCATGTGATCTAATCATATGCATATGTGAAATATTTGAGTAGCTGGTCTAGAAGTTTGAGACTATGTTTTTTGTGTATGAAGACCTGAAGAGCAAGGAGACATAATTAGTAGGTTTAAGTATGGAGTTGGTGTTATAGGTGGCATAGACCCATGTGAGAGTGAGAAAGGGAATATTTGATATATAAAAATCATTGGTAAAGGATTAAGGTGGTCTAAGTAGTCTCACATGTAATGTGCGAGCATGAAGGCCTAATTATTTTAGGTCTCACCAAGACCTAATGGTGGTTTGGGGCTAATGAGGCATTGGATGACCTATGTATTATGTGATTATTACATTTAAAAATTATGAGTAAATATTTTAAATGTATAACAAGAGTGGTAAA
Organism: Torreya grandis; assembly: GCA_037957365.1. Lineage (NCBI taxonomy): Eukaryota > Viridiplantae > Streptophyta > Pinopsida > Cupressales > Taxaceae > Torreya > Torreya grandis. The sequence continues at coordinate 1,952,235 of JARHVA010001131.1, forward strand.
CATATTGGCTGATGAAGATGGGTTATACCAAGAGCATGGTATAAGTACAAGGCCTATTTGACTTATTTGTTCTAGTGGCGATGTGTGTGGAGCCAAGCAAATGATAAAACCTTTGAAATAAAAGGTAAAGGTAATTGAGGAAAATAAAAGAGTGAAGATGATTAGTCATGCTTATCTAATGAATTTGGTGTAGGAGGACACTCAGGTCATTGGACCTAATGAGCCTAGAAGGGTAGTTTGAGCGAGTAAGCCCTAGAGGTTGTTTGAGCATTGAGATGAAGGAAAGAAGATAAGGAATCTGCCTAGTGGATGGGTTAAAGATCAAAGTTGGTTGATGATGGTGTGTATAACCTATAGGTCATATTTTTGATGTCATAATAGATATCTTCAAGGTCTAAAGTGTGAGTGAGTGAAGAGTTGAAGAGTGGGGTTATTTGGGATATGTAATGTGCCCTAATTTAACTTTTTGTATTGCTTCAAGTATGTAATGTGATTTGGAAAATAGGGAAAATTATGTGAAAGAGTAAAGGTAAATAAGTACAAATCAAATATCTATCATTAGGTGTTGAAGACATTAGTTCAAAGGTGGAGATGTTCATAGGAGGGTCTAAAGGACTTGATCTTCCTTAGGGGTAGTTGCTCCTTGTGAAATAGGTGTTTCACTAAAGGCCTTAGGTTAGAAGGATTTGACCAAGTTTTTGAGTCAAATGACTTGACCAACAAGTGGTCAGAAGGACATGATCATCTTAGGGGTAGTTGCTCCTTGTGAAACAATTATTTGACTAAATCTTGGTTAAAAGAACTTGATTAGTCTCTGGCTTATAATACCTTATAGGACAAGAAGTCTAAGTGTTTTCAAGCTTTAGAGTGGGTTTTATTCCCAAATAGGTTTTCCCAGGTATTTCATGTTTTATGTGCTTGATATTGCATTGTGTTTCTTGTTCATTGATATGAATGATGTGCATACCTCATGAATGTATGTATTAAAATGATTAAGAGTTTGAAGGAATTGGAATTGAAATTAAATTATCTGGGGTCATTAATTCATTCCCCCCTTAGTGGTTGTACCTCTAACAATTGGTATCTAAGTAGGTCCTTTAGAGGGCTTAATAGATTGAAGGAGATTCTAAGTAGGTACAAATATAGCCAAACAATTGAAAAAAGAGAACCAATAGTGGAAAAATGTGATCAAGGCACTTGAGGAACACATATGTACTTTGAAGAAAGACTCTAAAGAGGATGAAGAGGTTATCAATGACCTTAAGGTTCATCTAGAAGATTCCAAGGCAAGTTTGAGTTCAAAAGAGGAAAGATGTTCAAAATAAAAGGACATAACACATGATGAAGAAGTTTGCCATGATAGTGGATAAGAATAAGTGTTCTATGACATCGAGGAAGAAGAAGTGGATCTAGGAGCTGAGCTCATAAAGAGGAATCACAAGATGAGGTATGTGATCAAAGGTCTTGAAGCACAAGTCAGTTCTCTTGAGGGATGTTTATTAGGCAAGTTTGAGAGAGATGATATGAAGTATCAAGAATAGATAAAAACTATTGAAGTCCAAGCTTATAGATTGAAAGACATGGCCAACAAGGCCAAAGAGGATGAAGAGAAGATCAATATTCTTGAGGATCAATTAAGGACTGCAAGTGCAAATCTAAAAGAAAGAGAAGATGAGTACACTCTGCTAAAGATTAAGATGAAGTCATTAAAGAGTGAGCATGAGATTATTGTAGTCAAGTTAGATAAGCTGAAAAAGAATCATGATAAGCCTAAGTATGTCAAGGAGATTTCAAGCTTTGAAATCAATGTAAATTTTTTTTTAGACAACCAAATGCTTCAAGGTATGTTATTTTATTCCATGCTCATTGTTATATATGTAATAAATATAGACATTCATGGAGACTTGGAAGAAGAAGCAATTGGTCATAGAGAAGTAATAACTAAGATTAGTCAAGAGGTATGTTGAATGATATTATTTTCTATAGTTACAATAAAGTAGGACATATTACCTAATTCTACAAGAATAGTTTGAAGATGTACTCAAGTCTTGACAAGAAGAAATATTATCTTAAAAGTCACTAAATGGTGTTGAGACCAAAGACTATGAAGGATCAAGGTGGACTGCATGCTAAAAAAAATAAGGAATTAGATATGAAGAAGATATAGGAATGCCAAGAGAATTTATCTTCTATCCAGATAGAAAAGGTAGATCACAATCATCATCAAGCAAAAGGTATGAATGATCTTGTTTGTTTCAATTGTCATAGAGTTGGTCTCATTGCCAGGTATTATAAGAATAGGTTTAATGAGTTCCCAAAGCAAAATAAGGTATATGGATCTCCTAGTGTGCAAGAAAGATGTCACAAATGGTTATGAAAACCTAAGCCTATTAGAAATGATTAGACTGAGACTAGAGATGGTTTGTTTTCCATGATGGACATGAAGAATAGTTAAGAGTTTCTATTGAGAACATTTATTGACAAACCTAAAGAAAAGAATGAAGTCAATGATTCATTCAAAGTCAAACAAGATTACAAGTTAGATCAGATTATGGAGATATGGGACCTCTAGAGTTTTGGTACTTTTAGTTTTTGTATGTCAAATGGGTGTCTCTCTCGAAGCTTCAAGGAGACACTTTATAGAAAGAAGAAGCATGGTGTATGCTAGTTGGGTCTTGATTGATGTTGTAAGATAAATAAGTTCATAATAAGATGTGTTGGATTATTATGAAAGAATTTATTGATTGGTAGACCTGTGTGTTAAGGTGAGTTGTTTATTATTCTTATTTGACTCAATAAAATTGTCTTGAATGTTTGGAAATATTCTCAATGTCTTGAATATCCTGTAGATGCCCCTTGGATGATTAGTTTGCTCTTAGTTTTTTGAAGAACTAACCCAAAGGATGAAAGGTAGTGACTTGAGGGTTTGATGTCTACCATTTTATAGAAATTTTGCTTATATTTTTTGGAGGAAAGAGAGAAGAAAATTGACAAGGGTGCGGTTAGTAGAACCTAGTATGTTGTGCGTGTATTGATCTAGACAATTACAGATACTCCTCTTTAGCTTGGGAGGAATGACCTATAAATAAGAAATCACTAAATAAATGGTTTATTAGTTAGATACTAGGGTGGACTACCTAGAAATCTCTATCCAAGAAGCATGAGCTTCCTCGGAGGCTATCAACCCACACTTTTAAACAATCAAGTTTGAAAGACAAATATATTACATAAATAACATAAGGTACTTAAATAAAAAACAAGAAGTGCTTGATAAATGAATAGATAAATTTGACTAATAATAATAATAAAAATATTGATATTAATTCTAAATGGATTAGGTGTGGTCCAAAAAATAGGGTGAGGCTCTGTGATTGTCGACACCTAAATCTGGCCACCAATGACCTCTAACTAGGCTTTTGCCCAATTTCCACCAAAGTGCACAATTTGGCATAAAAACACTAAAGCACATTAAATGAGTTGAAATTGACATATTCAAGTGCCAATTTTGGCTAGGGTATCACTAAATGGAGGAGCAATGCAATTTATGGGCCAGCTAACTTTGATCAAATCATTTTGAGTCAAAATGCCAATTTTGCACTTGGGTGCTCTGGATTGCCCTTTTATATCAAATTTCTTGTAAAATATGCATGTATTTGTTATTTGGTGTTAGAAACATCCTAAATGGGATAATATATCCAATGCATCTGACATTGACTTCTAATTCCAATCCAGTCAAATTTTGGATCAATAACAAGGCATTCTGATCAATTTGAGTAATTTGTGCACAAAGTGCTTAATCATGCTTAAGAGCTAATTAATCCAAATCAAGGCCTAATTAATAATTATATGGAAACTTGTTTAAATTTTTTTTTTATAAATGAATATTGAATATCTACATCATCAGGTGACCTCATTTCTTGGGAAGACATCCCTAGGCCATAAATGCCACAAATATCAGGACTATAGGTCTCTCATGCCTCCTTATTACCACCCATGCCTCATTAATGTCCATTATTACAAATTAATGATGAGGATAATTATGTATTTTAATTACATAATTCAATTAATCCATAACCACACATCTCAATCTTGACATGGATGGTCATGTTTGATTCTAGTCATTCTTGAAAATCTATAAATAGATAGTCCATGAACATCATTTTTAATCTTAATGTGTGCAAAGTTACCATGTAAAATTTATTTTAAGATCTTTCAAATGCCAAATTTATGATGCCAAAATATCGATTCACACCAAGCCAAAGCCACAAGGTGCCAAGGAGAAGAGGAGATAACCAAGCCTCTTTTGATGAAGACTTCATGTGCACAAGCCAAGTAAGCCACTACAACAAGCATTTGGAGCATCAAAGGAAGATGAAATCTTCTTTTTTTATTTACTTTTTAGTTGTGCTTTTCATTTTTTTTTGTTATTAAGCTCATCCTAGTAACTAGGCCTAGATATGTATGCTATTTAGTGTGTTTTTATTAATTTGTTTGCATTTTTGGACTAACACAATACTAATCACCTCTATTGAGTCAAATTCCTAGTTCACAAAGATTAGGTAAAGGGGTAGAAATTTGGATTTGGTTGAGGTCTAGTGGATGAAAGAATCTTATTGTTTATTTGTCACACAATGATTGTCAATGGTTGGGGTGAGCATTGGTAGTTAGGGTGACCATCGACAATCAAGGTGACCATTGATAGTTATAAGAAGACCATAGATGGTTAGGTTGATTGTAGGTGGTTACTATGGTTTTGGTCTAGTTTAATATATTGGTCTGATGAAGTTACAAAAAATAATTCTGGAAAGTGGGTTTGGGTTGGGTTGGTTGTGAAATAGAAACAAAGTATTTAATTTGTGAAAACAAATACTTAACTTGTTGGTTGCTGATCTGAAGGATGTTAGGGTGGGTGGATAAGAAATATATTGGTGGAGCTTTGGGTAATTTTAGTAGAGTAATGATACTTGGCTAGTGGCTGATGGACAACAACACTTCATAATTTTGTCACACTTGCTAGTTTGTTCGTTCATTAGAAAAAGACCTGCAAAAGGAAGTACTGATGTAAGAAGCTCTAGTTATAGATGTGGATGGTGATGGATTGATTGATTTGGATCCATTTCACCTCATCCTCCTATCTTTTTATAGGAAGGAAAGAGAGGTGAAATAATAGCTTAAAAATAGGTTCAACAAGTAGTTTAAATTTAGATTTTGCATGCATTAACTTGCACATAAATTAGACAAGCTAAATATAAAAAATCAAGGTGGAGTTGACTAGAGTTGACTATTTAGGCAGTTAGATCCTGACCATCAGTGGTCAAGCCTAACCATCAGTGGTTAGGGTACCTATCGACGGTTGAGGGTAAGGTTAAGTTTGATCCACATGGAGTATCCAACTAGTTTAGCTAGTTAGATAACTTGACTCAAGGTTTGTGGTCAAAAGTTTATGAAAGAGTCCCTAGGGGGTCCTAAGGTGGTGTAGGGGTTAGTTTGACATATAGAAATATTATGTGTTTTTTTATAATGTCTAAATTTTCCCCCTTTTTATTATGCAAGTTGTATCAGTAAGCTAAAAACAAAAATAGATAGTGGGTCAAAGGTTAGGTTACTTCGAGTATAGGAGGAGGTGTTCCCCTTTAAACTAAGAATCGATGAAGTGATATAGAATTGGGTGTGGGTTTGATAAGTGGGTAAGTTGATGATGAAGTTGGTGGTAGGTTTGGAATTGAAGCACAAACATGCACATAAAGTATGACTAAGTGTGATAGGTAAAATAATGCAATGACTAGGTTATCATGTTTGGTAAAAATAAGGATAGCATTAGAAGGACAAGTGATAAGTAGACCACGTGATCATATGTGATGGTTAGGCTATAATTTTAAATGAAAGTATCTTAGATATGGTCAGTGTTTTCATGGATATCCAAGGTAGGAAGTGCTCCTGTAAAGACACAAATTGGTTGGGTGTGCACAAGGTAGCATAAATTCAAAATGTTTAAGTTAACAATTCAATCGATGAAGTTAAAATGATCAAGGCAAGGTTATCATAAAACATGTGATAGTCAGGCCAAAATGGCCAATTGGTGAGGTTAAAATCATTGGTGGTTAAGTTTGGCAGAGAAGGGAATCCCTATTAAATGGTAGTTGGATTAGGTTTGGGTAAAAAATGTAGTCAAAAATTTGTGGTTAGGATGGAAAAATCCCTAAAAAAGCTGATCATTGATGGTCATGTTGGAGAAAATAGTGATGGTTAAGGGTGAGTGATTAAGTGTGTGAGATTTGAGGTTCATTATGTAGAGGGGACAAGGGAGAGCATGAGTTTAAGTGGTGGTATCTAGGGTTCCTCCTTGACGATGGTCAAGGAATGAGGTAGGTACTATTTTGAATTGATAGAATGGTTCAATTTGTGTAATTGAGTGTTAGTTTGAATGCTTTTCTATCAAGTTGTTATGTGTTTACTATTTTTGTGGGTGGATTTAACCTAAGGCTAGGGTTTGGGTATCTATTTTTGTGTTTGGAGTTGAAATGGTAGGTTAGATGTAAATTTTTAGGGGTAGGGTAGGTAAGGGAGGGTAGAGGTAGTTGTAGGTAGGTTTGTTTTATAGGTTATGAGGATAGGTAGGTATCTTTGAAGGGTAGGCATATAGGTTTGATCACTAGTGGTCACTTGACAGTGACTGTCGATGGTCATTTTTAGTCATCACCGGTCACTACTAATCATCGATGGTTGAGTATCGACTATTACTAGTCGATACTTGATCGATGATAGGCCACATTGTGGTGATCTTCAATGATCAATTACCTAATCATCAGCTCTAGGAATAGTCAACCGCTGACAGTCAAAGGATGAGTTGAAATGTTTTTTAAGAGTGATTGTTTGATAGGAAATAGTTTGTGTTAAAAAGGTAAGAGTGGGTTTTGAAGGGGTCCTACCCATATAAAGGTAAGATAGGTAAGGTTTGAAAACTAGAAGACATGAATATGTAAAGAAGAAGGATCTTATAAAAAATGAGTAAAGAACATTTCATACACAACTAAAAAATAACAGCTAAACAATGACTAAGCAAAAGAAAATGAATGACAATTTTGAATGGGTAATAGTTAATGGGTGAGAGTTAAGGTTAAGGGGTTAGGGTGAGGTTAAGGGGTTTGGTGAAGGTAATATGTATGGATTAAGTAGGTTTAATGATGGGGTAAAGTAATAGGTATAGGTCATATAAGGTAAATGTTATGAGTTTGGATAGATTGGAATAGGGGATAAGTGTAAGTGGTAGAATTTATAGGCACAATATGCTAGTGAACTAAGTTTGTTTCTATCAAACCCTATAGGTATGAGAGTGGATACAAATGAGGGATAGAGTGCCCTAGATACTAGATGAGATTCAGTGTGGGCTGATTGATGATAATTGGGAGCACATAGAGGATGTGGGCCTTGAAGGTATGAGGTATTATCATCACTTACCTCAAAATGTAATGATGTTAGTGGAACTCATCAAGAGATGGGACCTTGCCACTAACACCTTCTTGATTCCTACAAGTGATCTATATTTCTTGAGGACATTCATAGGATAATACGGCTACCCATTTGGGGTGAGCTAATTTACCATGTTGAGAGTGATGAGTGAGATAGATGAATAGAGCTCCTGTATAAAGATGACCTTGATTTTGTGAGGTGGTACTCAGGAGGCTTCCACTACACACCATTGTACTAGAGAGACAAGGATGCAAGGAGGATTTTCATGATGATGGTGATAGTAGTTACATGTTATACATTACCATATTCTAGTAGTGGGAGGTTTTTTTAATTATTAATGGGGGTGCTCATGGAGATATGGTTGGGTTGCATAATTTTTTGTGGGAACTTATGCTACTAGTTTAGATTTACCAAGATTTATGGGGGTTTCATGCACATAAGAGATATGGGATCAATGTCAATTTTTTTTTCATTTCTAGGCTTATGAGCACATCAAGGTGTTGAGACCTATGGGGCTACCATGGGGGGGATTTACATAGATTGATTACAAGGTTGGATATATGAGGTGGAGAGGTGACTATGCCCTCTCAACACTAGGAGGAGGATATTATGATGTAGATTGGTACATGGGATGAATAGATGCCTTAGTCATGGGAGATGTGATTGGAGATTGTATATTAGGTTTCCATGGTGGGCACACTATAAGAGGCATACTCTATCTTTATAGAGCTATAAATGGATATATGGTTGATGGGATTAGGATATAGAGTTGATTCCATTTGACAAGGTATAGAGGCAATTTGGCCTCATGCAAGATATACCTAGGGCATTCCAAAAATATAAGAGGGAGGATGTAGAATTTTCACTACCTACTCTATAGCTAGTATATGATTTCATTGACCATGGGGGGTTACCTATGAGGATAGATATGGATGATGTAGATGTGATAGATGGCTATCCTACATAGTACCAGGCACACTATTGTGATTGATATTATTCCTAAGGATGAGTATCAACAAGATATGGATGTTTATGTAGGAGGAAATGGTCAACAAGTTCAGATGTTAGGGGTTTCCCCAGATGTACAAGTAGTGACTATTGAGAGGGACTAGACATGATCAGCTCTAGCCATAGCACATGTATCCCTGGTGGTAGCACAAAAATCCTTGGTAGTAACATAGGGTCAGGTGGCTACTCTAATAGGGGAGAGAGATCAAGCTAGGTATTAGCTAGCCTTGGTAATGCATGGGAGAGATTCTCTTCAATAGGTAGGATGTGGAGTACCAAAAGTTTTAGGATGAATAAGGACTATCTCAATGTAGAGATATGTAACAACTATGGAAGAGCTATGATACTATGAGGTCTTGGTCTTTAGGCACCTACCAAATGAGCCCTGATGGGGTGAGTACATGTCTAGGATTGTAGGAGGTGATAGCATAGAGACACCAGGTTAGTGGATCACATCTATAGATAAACAAGTAGGTATAAGAGGGCAGGCTCCAAGAGGTAGTGGTGACCTGAGATCATAGATTTGTGATGAGACATGATATTTTTGTAGTCTCATATGATTTTGATACTGGCCTATGAGCTGATGCAATGAGATGTATATATTTTTTGAGACACAAATATATTTTATATACACTGTGATGATTATTTATGAGATATAGATTTGATCCATTTTTATGGTTTGGGGTTCATGGTTGTGATGTTCATGTTGATTATTGATGATGTCATATTGATTATGGTTATGCTCATGATGTTGTTGATGTGGACTCACCTAGCTAGGCATGTGATGATATGTCTCTTTAATTTATGTTCATGATGATGTTTGATATGGATTGATGTTGTTGATGTGATTATAATGTGATGGTTATGAATGACTATGCTGATCTCGATATGATTATGTGATGCTAATATAATGTTGTCATTGATTAGGGTGATGATTATGACATTATGATTATGGTATGTTATGATGTTGCTAATAGATGTAATAATTTAATTTCATGTTTGAGGTGACCATGTTTATGGTATTGATATGATCATGGTTATGGTTACTAGTTATGCTTAGGTGGACATGGTTATGATGTGATTATTGCTATGGTTATAGATTATGGATCATAATTATATGGGTGTGATAAATGGTAGGATGTTGATGATGTTTATGATTATGGTGTTCATGTATAAATCTAATGAGCACATGCTTCCTCATTTATATTTAGAAATGTGTTGGATATGGTATATGTGATTATGAGGATGTGATGGTTGATAGTGAATTTATTTATGGAGGTAGTGATTATGATAATGATGCCTATTTTTTTTTATGATGTGATAATGATATTACGTGATGTGGTTATGATTATGGTCATTATGTTTATATTAAGGTAAAGTACATAAGGTAAGTTAAATAACAAAACTAGATGTGAGAAAGAGAAGACAAACTAGAGAGAAATGTTTAAGTCAATATATCAACCAGTATGGGAGAATAAGAAGGCATGATGTTTTTTCTTTGGCTAAGACTAAAACAAACTAAATTTGGATCAGCTTAAGGAACATAATCCCTTTGAATGCTTTTCATTAACATTCATTAGTTGGTTAAAAAATGTGTCTTGATCACATAATGTCAAGTAAGCTCAAAATCCCTTGCTTACAGTGTATAAAGGGGAGATGGATGAAGGTGGAACCTTCTTGTGAGACTAGCTAGCCTCTTCTGGAGGTCAGCAAATATTCAATATAAACAAGTATATTTCTTATAATGTGTAGATTGATCAATGTAGGAAGTTTACTTATGAAAGCTGATTATGGATTCCAAACTATATTTCTTTTTTTTGATGTTTGGTAATGGGTCTTTTTCTATATTTTTAGTTTTGGATGGGTTGGGGAAGTTAAGCAATGTGGAAAGCTTCCAATAAATTTCTATGCTTTGACAAATACTTTACTCATCCATCCTTCAAGGGAGTGGTTTATGTTTTGTGTACTTTATTCAAGGCTTTTTGATAGATATCCTTCAAGGGAGCAGTCTACCTTATATTGAGCAATTTTGATATGGCAGCTATCCTTAAAGGGAGTAGTCTATAGATGCTAGGAATAACCCATGATTATTTTTGCTTATGATGGTGTTATTTATTTTTATTTTTTCTTGACATAGACTTGGTTATATAGGCTTAAAGGTTCTCCTTTTATGAAGGCAAAACTAAAGCATAATAAGGTTGAGTAGGTGTGAAAGGGGTTTAGGTAACAACGAACATGGGAATATATCCTATAAAAGAGGTAGAAATTACCATGAGAATTATGCCATGGTTAGAGTCATGGTACCCATTATTCAATATTAGGATATGATTATGATAGATAATCACATGATTTAGCTTTGATTCGTTATCCTTAAAATAAGAAGATGAATGTGGTTTAAATAATAAGGGATGAAATTAAGTTGGATAAAAGGTGACTTTGATATTTTTTTAACAAAAGAAAAGATGTAGATGTGAAGTATTAAGGGGATTAGGTTCTAGGTTCCCTTTAAGAGGATAATCGATAAGCTCCTGATCCATACTTGTGGGTTATGATATAAGGTCCAATCCAATTGAAAACAAACTTGCCTCACTTATTTTTCTTCATATTGGTGACATGTTGATTTTATTTGAGGATGAGGTCTCTGATATTTAATTCTCTCACTTTAAGGTGTTTTTTATAAGCACATTTGATGCACTCCTAATAGACACAAAGATGAGTGAGAACTACTAAATGATGTTCATCAAGTATCTAAAGTTGGACTAGACATTCTTGATGATAATCGCTCTTAGAGATGATATCTCATAAGGATATATGAAGAGAGGGAATTCAGACTTCGAGAGGTAAGACAACCTTTGCTTAAAAAACTAGAGAGAAAGGATAGCACTCATAGGGGTTCGAATGATAGTATGATATGCCCATAAGGTGAAGGAGATGTGTAAATGCCAATCCCAACCAAATGCATTAACCATTTTAGTTAGCATGTTATTAAAGTTTTGTTAGAAGCTTTCAATGAGGGTGTATTCATCAAAGTTTTTTCCTAATGGGCTTGGCATCATGGATGGTGACTATGTTGTGGGTAGTAATCGAGGGGTTGATTCCTGACATGTCACTATAAGACCAAGCAAATGATATGTTACAGTCTTGCAAGAAGGAGGGGAAGTCCTGAAGCTCCTCAAAGTTTAGTGATTGGCTAATTTTGACAATGCACATGCTATATAGAGTGCCCAAGTTGATATCCATGGTGGATTCAGTCAACATGATTGAAGTCTCAAGAGGAAGAGATTTGTGCATAGAAGAAACTTTTACCCTTAGGCAGGCAAGAATGGAATTACCATCCTGACATTGAATGATATTAATGGTAGGAGAGTCATCTCCTATCATCTTAGAGTGGGTCAGAGGAATGGTTATGGTTTCCTCAATCTTTTGATAAGTTAGGGGTCTGAGGTTGATCATGTTGATGGAAAAAAAGTTATGGGGATGACATTAGAATCCTCAACTATCGATGGTGGAGTGGATGGTAAGGATGGGATTTCCTTGTTAATAATGGTAATGGAAGGTGGGTTGGTTTGTTGTTTAGGTGGATTGAAACCAAGGCCATGATTTTTATGAAGATTTTAGGTTTTAATTGGAAGTAATTCATGTGACTCATGTTCATACTGACATAGACAAAATCCTTTCCAAGCACACCAATAAAGGGATGTCTAGGCAAAGTCTAGTTTGTCTAGATATGAGAAGCTGGAGGTGAATGGTTGAGGTGAAGAAAGTGTCAAGGGGTTTATCAAGTACCCCATAGATGAAATTAGTTTGACAAGTTGAGGGTTTGAAAGGAACAATTGTTCTAATATTGGGGTCATAACTGGGTTGGTGGTCAATTTTCTCATACTCTGATGGAGTAGGGAAAGCATCAAGGGTTAGAAGGTTGATTCCAAAAGGTCCATTGTGGGGATTTGAGTGGAAGGAATGGACGAACTAGTGGAGGCTTTGGTGGTAGAAGGAGATGGAGCTTCATCTTTTATTGGTGAAATATTTTTGGATGGAGGAAGGAGAACGTCATTGGGTTGGTACATTATTTTGCATGATGTGAAAGGACTTGAGTCAACTTATATGGTAAAAAACATGACATTCATGCTCAAATTTGATGCACTGGTGTAGGATAGATGGCACATAACCCATGGAATACATCCAAGGGTGTCCTAATAAGACATTGTACTATAATTCTCCTTTTACTACATATAAAATCTCAAGAAGTGTGCAAAGTTTTAGGTAAATGTGAAGGACAATAGTTCCTAAAGTCATGGTCATGATATTGTTGAATTATTAGAGCATTTCTAAGGTTTATAACATGATGTTCTCAGGTAATTTAAGTTGGTTTTATGCATGGGAGGAGATAATGTTGAAACTAGCTCCCCTATCAATCATAACCCACTTGATGTGGGTTTGGTTGATGTACATGGTAATGAAGAGGGGAGGATCTGGGTTAGCTAGATAGATGGAGGGTATTTCTAAATCCTTAAAGGTAACAAGGTTGTAAAGTTGGAGAACCCCAGCAAAGGCTATTAGAGGTTATGGGTTTTCTAGCTAGACCTCTATAGATTATAGAGCCTATATCATCACTTGGTGGTGATGGGGTGAGGTATTGATTAGTTCATACAAACTCATCTTTATCAATGTTTGGTGAAGTTATTTCAGAACTACTCATTGGATTGATTCAAATAGATTGGAGTAAAAGGGTCCCAAGATGGACACTTTGGGTTTGGTTGAAGGTAAAGGTACTTGGTGTTGGCCAGGTGGTTGGGTGGTGGAAGAGGGATATATCCATATAATGGACACTTTTTCCTTTCCCTTATCCTTTGGTTAGGCTAATGATCATGTGATCAAATGGATGGTATGAAGTAGGGGAGGAGTTAGGATAGAGGATTGTTACAGTTCCTCTTCACTCTGAGGTGAGAGTGGATGAGTAGGTAGATGTTGGTCGATCACTATTGGTTTTTGGATCGGTTTCAAGATCATAGGGGGCTCTTTTCATAATAATTCATTCTCATGATACATCTCATGGGCTATCACTTAGAGGGCCTTATAGTTCTATGTCATGTCTAGGTGTCCTATGGTATGAACATACCAATCTATCATAATACCAAGAGGGATTAGGAATGTATCTGTCAAATGGTCTTATAGGTGGCAAGGTTAAGAAGGATGCTTGCAAGAACCTTTGTAGGATGGTTGAGTAAGATTCAAGCAAAGATGGCAAAGGTATATGGGTCTTAGTTTTGGGAGTTGAGGTGAAATAATTTTTAGGATTGGTTTTGGTGGTAGAGGTTTTGGGTAAATGGGTGTTCTTGGAAGATGGTTTTGGTTTTGGTAGAGAGGTTGATAGCTTAGGGTTATAAGTTTTTGGGGTAGATGTTTGGGAGATAAGCGGTTTGTTTATAGATGATTGGGAGATATGAGGTATGTTCATGGGTGGTTCAGGAAAAATAGGAGTGGATGAAAGGAGTGATGGCATAACCAAAAGTGATGGTTGGATTTTTATTGGGATGGTTGGTTTCCCAATTAAGGTAGATGGTTGAGGCCCTAAAATAGAGGGCAAAGTGGAGAGGGGAGGTATAATTTTAGTTTTTGGGCTTCTAGGTAGTTTTACCTTCTTTGTTGGCTTAGTTTGGGTTTTATTTGATATGTTTAGTGGGATTAAGTTCAAATTTACTAATGGGTGAGTAATGTTATGGATAGGAAATATGCTAATGTTCTTAGTGGGTTTGGTTAGAATGGTAGAATGTTATTTGGTGACTTTGGGTGAGTTTGGTTCTGATGGTACCAATATAGTTTGATGGGTAGAAGTGTCTAATAGTTGGGTTTTGGTGATAGTGGATTTGATAGTGGAAAGGATAGGTTGTTTTGATAAAGAAAGTTCTATAAAGGATCCCAAGCTATTTCCAAAAGGTGGCCCAATCCAAATTAGATTCAAATATGAATTCTAAGTTTTTAACTAGTATAGAGAAAGGTTTATAGATAGGTTTGAATCCCCTGATAGTGGATTCAAAGGAAATACCCAAGGGTTGAGGGGGAGGAATGATTACCTCATCTTTTTCCTGATTAAAAGGCTCTAATATCTAGGAAGGTAACTCCTTGATGGGAGTTGTAGGCAAAGTGGTTTCTTCCTTAGGAGTGCTTTCTAAAGGAAGAATGGATTGTTGTATGATTGAAAAAAAGGTATAATGGTAGTGGATGCCTCTTCTAATGTGCATATTAAATGAGAGTTTGATGCATCCAATTCTTTAATAGGTGGAGTAGGAGAAGAGGTGATTTGGCCAATGGTTTCCTTAGCAATGATTTTACCAAGAAATATATTAACAGTATGGGCCTTGTGATTATGAGAGGATTATGCTTGGTTTTCATTGTTGGAAGAAGGAGCATGGTTAGGAAATGGTTGTCTAAAGATGTCAAGTGATTGGTTTGGGGTGCATTGGGGTTAACCAACACAAGTTCCCACTTGTTAATGAGATTTTGGAAAATGTCCTTGAAGGTATTACACCTACTAATGTCATGTCCAATGACTTAGTGGAAGGTGCACAATTAATTCTCCTTATACCAACTAGGCACATTATGAGAAGAATTGAATTATTATAGAGGTTTGATCAGGGGAAGTTGTATGGTATTAGGTTTTAAGATTTTTTCCAAGACCAAAATGTATGACTCTCCAAGTGGATTAAATTGCTTTTGGGTGTTGTGATTTGGGTTCCTAATGTTTTGATTGGGGGAGTTGGGTTGGTTAACAATGGGTGGATGGGTGGTCTTAAGGACAACTACATTTATGGTTCCCTTATTTTTCGAGTTAGTGTTGGCTTAGTTGTTGGGTTTAGAAGATGAAGCCTCATTTTATTTGAATGTAGAGTTCTTGTTTCTCAATTTCAACTTCTCCTCATCAATGGCTCTATTTTCTATTTTTTGTGCCATGGTGAAAGCTTCATCAGAGGTCCTAAAGCTTTGAACCCATAAAGTAGAGGAGATGTGTTTGGCACTAGCTTGAACAAAGATTTCAATCATCTTAGGTTGGGGTAGAGAGAAAGAGAGTTAGTTTATTAGACTTCTCCAATGGCATATGAATTCAACAATGGATTCATCATCAATTTACCAAATGGAGTAAATATCAATGATGGATACTTTCATAGAGATTTTTATGTAAAAGTAATCTAACAAAATCTAATTTAGTTGGGAAATAAAAAGAGGGAGTGATTTGTAATAGCACTATACCAATCTAGTGTCAAACCTGATAGAGACATGGGGAAGGTACAAAGAAGGAGAGCATCATCATAGGCAATCATATAGTGTGAATTCCTAAATACTCTCATGTGCTATTGAAGGTCTTCCTTACTCTAAAACTTCAAAAACTTCAGAAGTTCCCATTGAGGAGGATAGGGTTGAATGGGGATGAATGGGTGAATTGTTTCATTATAAATTTGGTCATATGACAAAATATTATGAGTTTTAGAAATGGATGACTCCAAAGTATCCATTTTATCCATTAACATTTTGACAAGGTCAGTTTGGGGTTGTGCACCCCCATAGTTGTACGGTAGGTTGTGTTGGGTTTGTGTAGGTGCAACATATGTATAGTTATTGGGGGGTTGAGATACTGCCACATATTGGTATGTGGACATGGGTGGTTGGGATGATGCCACATATGAATACGTAGAGATAGGTGGTTGGGTGGAAGGTAGAGGTACATACCCTTGTGGGTTAGGAACATAGCTTGAGTTTGGTGCAATGGGAACCTATTGAAAGATTGATGGAGGTTGGTTAAGATGTATGTTTGGGTTAGTAGATAGAGGGTATGCAGTAACTTTGGTGTTGATGGGTGGAAGGGTGAAAGGTATGGGAACCACCAAGCTCTAAAATGGAGTGGAGGTAGGTTGGTTAGAAATAAGATGAATGGTGGTGACACCAGTAGAGGGTAATCCTATGGTAAGGGAAGTGTTGGAACCCAAAGTTTGGGTTACTCCTATACTAGGAGGGTTATTAGTTGGGGAAGAAGGTGCTTGGGTGTTGCTTTGTTGAGTGGGTTGGTTTTGAATGGTGGTATTGGTGGGGTTATTGGTAGAGGATGATGCTTAGGTGACTAAAGGTTGGGTAGAGATGGTGGCCACAAAAGTGTCACCCATAAGGTGGGATAGCATGCCATAGGGAGGGTCAATAGGTGGAATCGAATCAAGGGTACAATGGGATATTGTGTTAGGTAATGCTAGAGGGATATGGGGTTATTATCCAAAAAGGTGGTGAAATATACATAATTTTGAGAAACCATTCAAGAAATGGTAGGGCTCCCAAAAGGATGAGGATAATTCTCTACATCTAAGATGTACTCCATGAATGAGGGAGAAGAGGAAGATGGTTGATTAGGAGATGGGTCCTAATTTATTTAGTTTCTTAGTTGTTGCCTAGTTAAAACCATGTAGATAAGGAAAGGAGGAAGATACAAACAATCTCATAACTCAAATAAAGAAAAGACAAGAAAAATTCAAGGAAATGAAACACACACTAAAACATGTTAAATCCTAGGGTTTATTTTAGTCTCTCTTGTGGCTTATGCCTTAAGCTTTAAGAATTGTGTGACACAAATTGGCTTGTAGAGTAGGTACTAAAAAAGAAGTCTATGGTTGGTTTTAGGTTATGTTTAGTCTCTCAAAGGGATTTGTGTTGGAAATCAGTATGTGGCTTGATATTAGGGCCTACCTCCTCACTTCACACACCATAGTGATAAGGGTGTTGGGTGCTTAGCGAAAATATACCTATTTATAGAGATTATACTCAATCAAAGAGTTGAGTTGGCTCTTTCCTTGGTGATGAAATCCAAGTAGGATGGTTAGGAAAAGGGGACCGCTAGGTAATGAAATCCTAATCAAGATTTATGTCAATGTTTTTATGCTTGAATTAGTGTAATTTGTTTGGTCTTGTGTGTGTGATAAGAGTGAAACTATGATTGATTCACTTGATTAGTTAAGCTACGTGAGCTAAAATAAGCAAGAAAATAATTTATGTAATCAATTTTAATCCCAAAATGAGATTGGATTTCGTTGTATGAGTAAAAAGATAAGGAGAAGCACCTATATGCAACTATGAACCCAAAAAAGACTCAAGGGTCCCACCAGGCATGGCAAAATGTTTTAGAGAAATTTCACTTATATTCTTTGAAGGAAAGAGAGAAGAAACTCAAGAAGGGTATGGTTAGTAGAACTTGGTATGTTGTGCGCATATTGATCTAGACAGTTGTAGATACTCCTCATTGGCTTGGGAGGAATGACATGCAAATAAGAAATCACTAAAGAAATGGTTGATTATCTACATAGTGTGGTGGATTGCCTAGAAAGATAGATCTAATAAGCATGAGATTTCTTGGAAGCTATTAATCCATACTTTTAAACAATTAAATTTGAAAGACAAATAACTTGCATAAATAATAGAAGGTATTGAAAATAAATATGAGAAGTGCTTGATAAAACAATAGATGAGTTTAAATAATCACAATAATAAGAAGATTCATATTAATGTGAAATGAATCAAGTATGGTCCAAAAAATAGGGTGAGGCTCTGTGATCAAGTAGAGAGGTAGAGAGTTGGATTTGGTTGAGATCTGATGGGTGAAAGCACCTTGTTATTTATTTATCACACAATGACCATCGGTACTTGCAGTGACCATCAATGATTAGGGTGACTATCGATAGTTAGGGTGACCATTGGCAGTTATAGACAAAATATTGATGGTCAGCGTAACCATCAGTGGTTACTATGGTTTTGGTTAAGTTCAAAAAATTGGTCTAATGAGGTTGTAGAATAAAATTCTATAAAGTAGGTTTAGGTTGGGTTGGTTACAAAATAGAAATAAAGAATGTAATTAGTGAAAATAGATAATTATATTGTCAGTTTCTGATCTGAAGGATGTTGAGGTGGGTGATAAGAAATATTTTGGTGGAGTTTGGGGTGATTTTGGAAGAGTAATGATACTTGGTTGTTGGTCGATGGATGGAAACACTTTGAATCTCTATCACACTTGTTGGTCCACTGGTTCACTAGAAGAAGACCTCTAAAAAGAAGTATTGATGCAAGTGAAGAGCTTAGAATATAGCTCATTATTGACATGTTATTTCCCCCAATTCATATCTCTAAGGATATTATTTTATGCAAATCATAGATTGTTAGATAGATATTACATGGAAAGTAGATATTTGTCTTATTTATATTGAACTAAGGACTAAACCTTTACTTTATCATTAATGTATAATACATAGCATGTTTTAGTGATTTTTTGTTGTGAATAAATGCTCAGGAAGAAGACATAGGTGATGTATAGTGAAAGTTCAATTTTGGTCTCCATCCAGCAAAACTACAAACTCACACAGAATGTTTCTATGGACTCTACAGGCTTGTTTCTATGGACTTCATAGGCTTGTTTCTATGGACTCTGTAGGATTATTTATATGAACTCTGTAGGATTTTTTCTATGGAATCCTTAGGATCATTCCTACCACCTCTATAAGGAAAATTCCATGGATTTTGTAAACATAAAGCTATAAATAGGGAAGCTGGCAGCCAGATAAGATAAGAGAGAATCATTCCAACTGGAGTCAAATGAGGAAAATACCCACCTACTATTTTTTAGGATTTTATTTTGATAAATTTGTATATATTTGGATCTTAGGATATTATAGGATAGTATATCTATTTCATCAGAATAATTGGATCTCTTGGAAATCAAATCTCCTATCTTTGGATGAGTGGATCGACTAAGGAATCCTATTTCTTTGCATCCTATTTTGAGTTGATTGTATTAGTATAAAAGGTAAAAATTTTGTCATTGAAAATTATTAGAGAATAGAGGAAAGATGCGTACAACCATATTATAGGTTTTAGATAGATTATAATCATTTTAGTTTTATGAATTATCACTTCAATTTCTAGCATTGATTAATTTTTGTTCCTGAGTTTGAGAGGAGCAAGGACCCACTTCTTAGAACCAAGAATTATGTATGGTACTTATGTTATGTTTTATTAACTCTTTTTTATAAATAATTAGAATCTTTTTAACATTTTTATTTATTCATAAAAATATTAAAACAAATTCATAGTTTAAAAGACATTTCCTTATTCCAAAGTCATTTCCTTTCTAAGCAAAGTGTGTTTTCTTTTACAACAAACGCGTGAAGTAAATTTTATTTTTAAGTTAGGAGTGTGATTTTACTTTCCATGCAAGTGTAAATAGGAGTGTGATTTTACTTTCAAGAAAAAGAGTGGATTTATTTGATTAAATAGTTACATCTTTTCCTTTTCAGCAAAAGAGTGAATCAATTAGTTTAGGACACATTTCTTTCATTAGTCAAAGTTAGAATAGGACCATTAAACACCCCCACAAGTATTCTTCTAGATCTACCATCCTACACCTTACTACAGATAGCTTTGGACACTAGCCCAAGTTGATAAGACATCAATTGAACATTTATTAAATGAAGAGTTAAATGACACTTGTCATTTTTGGCACTGTTACCAAGGATACAAGGTGTTAGTATGGTAATAATTATTAGTCTAGAGTAAAAAAAAATTGTAAAAAACCATGAAAAATTAGTAAATTGATGTACTGTCCTAGAGACTCTAAAGGATGATTCATCTCAAAATTTCCACCAAGAACACAAGTTAAAACTCCTTCAACATCTCTAACTAGCGAAATAAAAGTTACAAGTGAAACCTATCTGCAAGAGTCTTTAGAAACTTGAATAGAAACCAGGACATTGCCACAAGCAAGCCCCATAGGAAAAATTTCTCAGGATCAATCTCTTGTAGGAAGACATTATTTAGAAATTGCCAAGGACTTAAAAGTGTTTCAAAAATCCATAGCTGATGAAAATTTTGAGAACTTTGAACAACCCATAATTCGCACCATAAATATTTAGTGGGAAGATCATCCTAGCTTTGAAACATCATCAGAAGAAGAAAATATGGCTCTCTAACAAAATCAACAACTTTCACAACTAGGAAGGATTTTTTCCTTTCCTATTGTTGCAGATCATAATGATCAAACGCCCATAAAAAATATTTCACCAGCTAATCTACCAAAATTTTAGGGAAGATCTATAGAAGATCCTAATCAATTCCTATTTGAGTTTAAGGTGCTATGTCAAACCTATGATTACACAACAGATAGCCAAAAATTAAAACTATTTCCCTCTACACTTAAAGATGCAGCTATGAGATGGTTCATGGGTTTACCTAGCGATTCTATTAGAACATGGGATGACATGGAGATAGAATTCTTAAACAAATATCAATATTACTGCTGAGTATGAGAAAGAAAAGAAGATTTATTCAAAATCAAACAGAATGAGGATTAATCTTTAGAGGAATATTTAGATAGATTCATGTTCACTCATAAAAGAAGTAATTATCCACTTACTGAAGAAGTTCATAAATTGGTTTTCTTAAAAAGTTTGGATAAAGATATTAGAGATGCCTTAAATTTGATGGGAGGTGGAGATATAAATAAGTTGGATTTCGATCAGATTTATGAGCTTTGTACCAACTACTCTAGAACAAAACTTAGAATTAGGAGAGAAAGGTTTAGGAAATCTAATGAAGTGGGTAAGCTAATGGAAGAATTTGCCAATATAAAAATGGATATTTTGGTTACACTAAACAGTACTTTAGATGACCTTCAAGCTAAGAAAAATGCAACAAAACCCTCAATAATTTACTGTCCTAAGTGTAGATAGAAACATGCCCTTAGACACTGTTCCCTAGATAAAACCAATGTTTCATTATGTGAGATCTGTGATGCAACAAATCATGATACCAAACATTACACCTTTCTACCTATTTTAAAAAATCAAATGAAAACACATGTCTAGTCCACTGAAGAAGTCAATTATATCCAGAGACAAAACTTTCACCCACAAAACTAGGCTCAAGGATAGTTTAATGCAAGAAATCCAGTTAATCCATGGATGGCACCATGGAATGTTTTAGATCCTTCACCTTTTTGTAATCAACCCTAAATTCCATCAATCCAAAATCTATGGGCATGACAAAATTAGATGCCAACACCCCCATGGATGGTGCCAAAACCATAACAACAATGGGTACCACAACACCAATGGATTCCACAGTAATATCAACAATGGAATCTGTAGTGGAACCCACAACAATAACTCACCCAACCAAGAAGACCACTTCAAAAGCAAACTATTATGCCACCCCTAGTTATTTACCAACAAGGTCAAATCAATCAATCCTTAATTCCTACACAACCAATAGCAAATCCAAAAAATAAATTACCAACACTTGTTTATGTTGATGAACAAGAAGAGATAATGAACGTTGGAGCTATTGATTGTTTCGACATACATTTAATATTAGGAAAAACTATACAAAAACCTCCAATTATCATTTCTGAGATACCTGAGAAAAAAATAGAATTATCTCAATTAAATAGTAGAGAAGATAAAATCAAAATGAGCCTTGAAGAAAACAAAGAAAAAAATACTACACTAGTAGTTCTTTTTCCTAAAAGATTAAGAAAAATTGATATTAAACCAGAATCAAACTTGGTCCATGAGTTGTAAAAGATCAATATTGAGGTACCCATACTATAAGTTGTTAGGGATATACTTGAATTGAATAAGATAATCAAAAACCTTTGTATCAAGACACCTAAGAGGAAAGCAAAATATCCAGGGACCATTCATTTTGATGGAAAAGTTGCTGATTTATTAGCAGGAAAACTATTAGTTCAAAAATATGTAGATCTAGGAAGCCCAGTAATCATAGTCACAATCAAAGGTAAATAAATTCATAATGTCTTGGTAGATTTGGGAGCAATAATTAATGTTATGACAATTGATACTCTCCATACATTATCTCTTATGAGAATGCAACCTACAACTACCATTATTCAAATGGTGAACCAATCTATAACTAAACCAAAAGAGACTATAGAAAATGTTGAAGTACTAATAGAGTCTTGGGAATATCTAGTAGATTTTATGGTCTTGAAACCTAAAATAAAGAATTTAGGATATCTTATAATCCTAGGTAGACCATGGTTGGCTACTGTAGTAGCATTAATTGATTGCAATTCAGGAGACATGACCATTTCTAATGGGTTAAAATCTAAATGCATCTCTTTGTATCCTCCTGCAAAACCATCAAAAAATCACATACAAGAACTTTGGGTGGATGAATCAGACAACACATCAAACAACATTTCTTTCTTAGCTATGATCATAGCTAAAAAACACTTAGAAGAATTGAATAGAGATATATACCCAAAATCTATGGAGTCTACTAGTCTGACAACTACAGACTCTACCAGTCTAAAAGCTACAAACTCTACTAGTTTGGAAACTATAGACTACCTCAATTTAGGATTCTTGGGTTCGATAGAATATTATGAAACCTTCACTTCTACTTTTTCTATTATTTCCTCACTATATGATCATAGATTGATTTGTGAAAGTGTGTGGAAATTGGCAGAACAACAATAAACTTATTTCTTAGATACATTCCATTGTTCTTTAGCAAGACTGATTCTTCCTAGAAAAGAGTTTGTTAATAATATAACCATATTTCATAAGCTACTTCCTCATTCATATCCTCTGAACTCATAGATTAGTGAATTCAAGCAAATATAATCCAACTACCCAGGCACAAAACTAATCATGGTATTACCTAGAAAGATTTTGAATATGAATATTTGGTTAACAAATGAAGAGGAAGATCAAATTTTTGAAGTACTAAAAAGACATACCAAGGATTTTTCTTGGGATTATACCGACATGAAGGGAATTCACCCCAGTATTTGTACTCATCACATTTACACTAAATCTGTCAAACCAGTCAGACAACCACAAAGAAGAATAAACCCATCATTAAAGGTGATAGTCAAAATAGAGATCCAAAAACTACTAAAAGTTAGGTTTATTTACCCCATCTCAGATAGCCAGTGGGTTTCATCCCTGGTAATTGTGCCTAAGAAAAATGGAAAATTAAGGGTATGTGTAGATTATAGAGAATTGAACAAAGCAACACTAAGAGATTATTTTTCTCTACCTTTTATTGATCAAGTTCTTGATAAATTGATAGGAAAGAGATATTTTTCTTTCCTGGATGGCTTTAGTGGGTATAACTAGATAACGGTGGCAGCTGAAGATCAAGATAAAACCATATTTATCTACCCTTAGGAAACTTTTGCTTATCGAGTGCTCCCATTTGGACTCTGTAATGCTCCAACAACCTTCTAAAGAGCAATTCTAGCAATATTATCTGACCTTACAAATGATTGTCTTAAAGTATATATGGATGATTTCACCATTTATGGTAGAACTTATGAAGAGGCTCTTACCAACTTAGAAAAATTATTGATCAGATGTAAACAACATCAATTATCTTTTAGCCATAAGAAATATTTATTGATGATAGATGAAGGAATAGTGCTGGGACACCATATTTCTATAAAAGACATTCAAGTAGATCTAAAGAAGGTTGAAATACTCTCCAATTTACCCATCCCACAAACACAAACTAAAATTAAGAGTTTTTTGGGACATGCTAGTTACTATAGACACTTTATAGATAATTTTAGCCAAATAGCTACCCCTATATTTGCTTTGCTTACAAAAGATAGTATATTTGAATGGAGTGATAGTTGTTAGTAGGCCTTTGAGACCATCAAAGCTAAACTCGTTACTACTCTAGTATTGAGAGGACTAGATTGGACTTAGCCATTACATATATACATAGATGTTTCTAATACAATAATAGGAGTAGTCCTTGGATAAAAGGATGAAGAGGATAACATGCATGCTATATATTTTATTAGCAAAAACATGACACCTGCTGAAAAAAACTACACCATAATTGAGAGGTAATTCCTAGTTGTAGTCTATGTAATTAACAAATTTAGACAGTACATAATAGGCTTTAAGGTATTTGTCTATACAGACCATTCAACTATTAGATATCTTATCAATAAACCAATTGTGGAAGGTAGGACTATTAGATGGTTTTTTATCTTACAAGAATTTGATGTTACTATTATAGATAAACCAGGGAAGTCTAATGTAGTTGCTGATTTTTTGTCAAGAATGAACACTACAGGTGAGAAAGAACCAGTTGAAGATGACTTTCTAGACGAACAACTATTTTCTATTTCATCAAAATATCATGGTTTGCTGATATAGCTAATTACGTCACCACAAGAAAGTTTCCCCTACAATTTTTATAAAAAGAAAAGAACCGTTTAATCAAAGAAAGTTCTTCTTTTAAATGGGTTAATGGAATACTATTAAAACTTAGACCTAATCATGTGTTTCGTATGTGTGTGACAAATGGTGAAGCTTATGATATCATCAAATCTTGTCATGATGAACTAGGAGGAGGTCATTACTTAGCTCAAAGAACCATACATAAAATCCTAGGAGCAGGATACTATTGGCCTCACCTCTATCAATAAGTAAAAAGATATGTTAGACACTATGATGCTTGTTATAGAATTGGAGAACCTACTCTTTCAATAGAGATGCGTCTGCACCCTCATCCTCAATTAGTTTTAGAATTGTTTGAGAAATGAGAAATTGATTTTATAGGTCTTATGGATCCTCCTTCTAGAGGAAAAAAATATCTCCTAGTATGTACAGACTATGTGACCAAGTGGGTGGAAGTAGAAGTATTAACTCATGTAAGAGAAGAAATGGTATCCGATTTCTTATATTTCAAAATCATGCAAAGATTTGGTGCTCCAAGGGAGATAATCTCAGATCAAGGACCGCAATTCATGTCAAACATGAGAAAAAACTTCATACAAGTATATCAAACTCAATATAGAAAAACATTTCCATACCATCCCCAAGCTAATGGGCAAGTTGAAGTCACCAATAGAGAACTGGAAGCCATTTTAACCAAGGTTGTTAATTCTAGCAAAAAATATTGGATAGATAAAGTACCATAAACTATTTGGGCCTATAATACTACTTGGAAAATAACAACTTAATTTTCACTTTATGAATTAGTTTATGGTAAGAAGCCCTTATTCTTTGCTGAATTTGAATTACAAACTTTGAAAATAGCTATAGAAGTAGGGATTGAATTAGAAGAAATACAGAAAGAAAGACTCTTACAACTTAATCAACTTGATGAGATGAGGATGAAAGCAATACAAAGAATTGAATTGGTATAACATCAAATAAAAGTTTGGCATGATTCACAAATCAAGTAACGGAAGTTTTAGAAAGGGGATTGGGCACTGCTGTTTGATTCAAAATTTCAACAGTTTAAAGGAAAACTACAAATGAGGTGGTTGGGACCTTATCAGATTGAGGAGGTCTTTGAAAATAGTTCTATTAAGCTAATACCTATTGATGATAGTATAAGAGCTATGTTAGTCAATGGACATAGATTGAAGCTTTATCAAAAACCTCTCCATAAAGAAGAATTTGTCCAAAAGATAAAAGATCAAGTAGCCTTTTTGAAGGACTTTGCTTCTTCTAGGAAAATTGCTTCAAATCAAGTAGCTATTATAGAGGACTCTATTTCTTCCAGAGAACCTACTCCTTGATGATCAAAAAAAAAATCTCAATAGTAAAAATCCTTCCAGGGACACTATTGACAATGCATGCCCAAAAAACTAGCTTGCTAGCTGGCTATGCATTATAAAAAGGGCTTTTATCTAGAAAACTAGCAATGGCTGGCCAAAGGGCAAAAAAATATATATAAGAAAAAAATATATAAGAGAATCTCATCATGTCACTATGATTGGTCTTCTCCATGCAATAAAATTTATTCTCTTAACACTTGTTGACTAATCCATGTAAACTTATTTGTGTAGGACAATGGTGAGCAAAGGATAAATCTAAGGTCAAACATAAGTGAGACATATATTCTATTTATTTATGTTTAGTTAAATAATTATCTTTGATTTAATTAAGACTTATTTTGTGGAGATGACCCAAATTTGAGCCTTTCAAAATGGAATGACATGATACAAACCATAATGAAGAAGCATGCAAATGAGCTGCCAAAGGTGTATGGATAATTGTGTAGCTTTGGTATAATCAATTGCATCATCAATAATGATAATGATGGGATGTCATAAAAGGGGTTTTAAATAAAGTGATAAATCACTATCACCGTTAAAGTGCCACATCATCATTTCACTTAATTTGTAATAATTTGACAAAATAACTAGCACACTCCATAGAAATGTGCAATGTTGAACTGTATCAAGTAATTATATTAAACTATGAACTCATGCAGCTATGGAGTTTCACATAAACCATTTCATTCCTATCTATTTCAATAGAAGCTGGTCTACAGATCTTCAATGATTGTTGCCTACAAATCCTCAATGATTATTGCCTATAGATTTCAACAGCAGCTAGTCTAAACCCTAATATGAGTTAAAAAAATAGAATTGTCTAAAAATCCAAGTAGAAATGGGACAAAAAATGAGATTAAAGTTGAAGAATGCAGTAAATTTTTACAAAGACAAAGCTTCTATGGTAGTGTTTAGAGCAAATGGATGGCTACCTTTCATTGAAAATTTTTAGGGTTTCAACAAAACAATGGTAAGAGAATTCATCACTAATCTCACCCATGAGTTTTCAATTGTTAAAGGTATTGTTATTCCTATTTCAACTCAAATTATACAAGTTCCAGAAGAGGGAATGAGAGCTACACACAAAATTCCATTTAGTGATTTAATTATTTAGTTTAATGGTAATGAGTAGACTAAGACTTTGTGTCTAATGATTCCAATGGAAAATCAAAAGGGATTAGTATAAATTCACTTCTTTAACCTTGGAAATCTATAGCCAAGTGGGTACTCAAATATATCATTTGTGAGGGGCAACACAGTCTTTTAGGAAGAGACACCATGAAAATGTTAATACACCTTAAGCATGGGAGATAAAACCCTTATTACAAGATTAACCTCCCATCCTTATTATATGGTGCCCTTAAAATTATGACTACAACTCCTAATGCTGCTCTTAAGCATCATGGCCTTATTCACCTAATTATCCAACATCACTTCCTTTAGCAAGGACAAGAGGTCTGGGAAGAACTTTAGAATAGTGTAACACAACAAATTTCAAATCTGCCTACACAAGAAACCCCAAATTTACCACAAGAATATTCATCTCCACCTATTATATCAGTTGAGAAAACAACTCCAAAAAATAAATCATAGACTGTAGTCTCAACATAAATCCCTTCTTCCTCTTCAAGAAGAATCACAAGGTCTCAAATCCCTATATTTTCAAGGTCCTCACAAAAACCTCAATAATCTGTAGTGCAACCAATTCCCTTATCAGGAAGAAAAAAATTGAAACAAAAAGTTGCTACAAAACTTGAGAAGATTGAGGGTTTGATGGTTGAGAAGGAAAGATAACTAAGTGTAACTCAGAGAGTGACCAGAAGAAGGAGAAGGCTAATTCTGATAGATGAAGATGAATAAGAGGCTGCAGACATTTTAGATAGTCTTAAAAAGGTATCTCATTCCCCCATACATAAAAATATCCCTACAACTATAGATGTTGAAGAAAATCCTTTCGAAAGGAAATCTCCAATCATAATGGAGGAGCCAATTCTAGAAGAAGAGCCAAACACGGCAGAGGAATCAAGTATGGCAGGACAACCACATGTTTTAGTTGAAACTACAATGAATAAAGGAAAAACTATATGCACAAATGAGAAAGGAGAGTCATATGATATAAATGATCCTTTTTATGTACTTAACCTTGAATCTTTCTCAATATCAATCTCTAGAGCAACAACAAACAACTAACATCACTGACTTAATCAATCAATTGTAGAATAAAGATCATCTCAACTCATTATTAGTGCAAAAATTGGACACAACATCTGCCAATCACATAGCAGAAGTTCACAGGTTAGAATAAATAATAAAGAAAAATGAAAGTGAACAAATAGACCTCTAGATATATGTAGAAAATCTGAAGAAGGAGAATAGAAGATTGTAGAGTTTGGTAAACTCTTCCAAAACACCTTCTGATGTTGCACCTTCTCCTCTTAAGGTATTTGTTGACTGAAGTTGTCAAACAAGTTGTCAATCAAGGACTAAACCTTTACTTTATCATTAATGTCTAATACATATCATGTTTTAGTGATTTTTTGTTGTGAAGAATGCTCAGAAAGAAGACATAGGTGACATATAGTGAAATTTCAATTTTGGTCTCCATCCAACAGAACTATGAACTCACATAGAATGTTTCTATGAACTCTATAGGCTTGTTTCTATAGACTCTATAGGCTTATTTCTATGGACTCCATAGGCTTGTTTCTATGGAATCTATAGGCTTGTTTCTATGGACTTCATAGGATTATTTTTATGGACTTTGCAGGCTCGTTCCTACTCACTCTGCAAGGTCAATTTTATGGATTTTATAAAGTTAAAGATATAAATAGGGAAGTTGGTGGCCATATAAGATGAGAGAGAATCATTCCATCTAGATTCAAATGAGGAAAATACCATCTACTATTTTTTAGGATTTAATTTTGATAAAGTTGTATATATTTTGATCTTAGGACTATTATCGGATAGTATATCTATTTCATCAGAATAATTGAATCTCTTGGAAATCTAATCTCCTATCTTTAGATGAGTGGATCAACCAAGGTATCCTATTTCTTTGCATCCTATTTTAAGTTGATTTTATTAGTATAAAAGGTAAAAATTTTGTCATTGAAAATTATTAGAGAATAGAGGAAAGATACGTACAAGCATATTACAGGTTTTAGCCAGATTGTAATCATTTCAGTTTTATGAATTATCACTTCAGTTTCTAGCATTGATTAATCTTTGTTCCTAAGTCTGAGAGGAGCAAGGGCCCACTCTCCTTGGAACCAGGAATTGTGTATGGTACTTATGTTATGTTCTATTAACACTTTGTTGTAACTAATTAGAATCTTGTTAATGTTTGCATTTATTCATAAAAATATCAAAACAAATTCACAGTTTAAAAGGCATTTCCTTATTCTAAAGGCATTTCCTTTTTAATCAAAGTGTGTTTTCTTTTACAACAAACATGTGAAGAAAATTTTCATTTTAAGTTAGGAGTGTGATTTTACTTTCTACGCAAGCGTAAATAGGAGTGTGATTTTACTTACAAGCAAAGGAGTGGATTTATTTGATTAAATAGTTACATATTTTCCATTTTAGAAAAAGAGTGAATCAAGTAGTTTAGAACACATTTCTTTCATTAGTCAAAGTTAGAATAGGACCATTAAACACCCCCACAAGTAGACTTCTAGATCTACCATCCAACACCTTACTGAAAATAGCTTTGGACACCAGCCCTGGTTGATAAGACATCAATTGAGCATTGATTAAATGAAGAGTTAAATGACACTCATCAGCAAGAAACTCTAGCTATGGATACATATGGTGATGGATTAATTGACCCTTTGATTTTGGATCCCTTTCACCTCTTCCCCCTCTCTTTTTATAAGAAGGAAGGAGAGGTGTAACAATAGGTTAACAAGAAAGTCAACAAGTAGTTTAAATTTATCTTTCACATGCATTGGCTCACACATGAATTAGATAAGCTAAATATAAAAAAGTAAGCTAAGGTTGACTAGAATTGACTATTCATGTGGTTAGAACCTGACCATCAATGGTCATGCCTAACCGTTTATGGTTAGGGTGACCATCGATCATTGAGGGTTAGGTTAAGTTTGGTCCAGGTGGGTTAGCCATCTAGTTTAGCTAGTTAGCTAACTTGACTCAAGGTTTATGGTTGAAAGGTTACAAAAAAGTCCCTAGGGGGTCTCAAGGTGGTCTAGATGTTATTTTGATGTCTAGAACCACTGTGTGTGGTTTTATAGTGTCTACATCTACAAACCCTAAGGTGTGTGTTCATGATGCTAATGACTCAGTTTTGGTATATGGAGTTAAGTGAACATCAGGTGGAGAATATGTAATATTTTCATTAGTTAGTGACATGCTTGTAATGTATGGTTTATCCTAGTTTATTTTTCTTAATCATGAAAGAATGTTGGTAGTGTGTGTAAGGTCTGCAAGCAAGGAATGGTGGTTTCCAAGTGTTTGATTAAGGATGATGTGGTGTAAAGATATTCTATTACATAAGAAAGACTGAAGATAAGGTTGATATGGAGAATAAGGAGAATGTGTTGTCTTTATTTGATATCATGAAGAAGGTCTCTAAGTTTTAGAGATGACAAGTTGTGTATGCAATGGAGATAGGGGAGCTAACTCAGATATATTGAGTGGCTTAAGGAACTATGTATAATGTGAGGGGGAACATATGTGAGATGTTCTAGTCATGGTGGAGATTTGAAGAAGTATACTA
The DNA here is from genome assembly GCA_037957365.1 of Torreya grandis. Lineage (NCBI taxonomy): Eukaryota > Viridiplantae > Streptophyta > Pinopsida > Cupressales > Taxaceae > Torreya > Torreya grandis. Next base: position 1,983,077 of record JARHVA010001131.1, read on the forward strand.
TAGATATGAACTCAAGTATGTTTAGTTACTTTGACAATGTATTGAATCCTCTTTCATAAACAAAGGGGGAGATTTGTAATTGGTCCGATTCTAGGATCAAAGGACTGTGTAGTTGGATTTGAGAAAGAAGGTATGAAGGTAATTATGTTAATTAATCATTATTTGAAATGATCTAAAGATGTTTAAAGAAAAGGTGCCTAAGCTCAAGTGACTTAGTGGGAGTCCCTCTTAATGTTTTCATGGTAAGTTCATACAGTTTCTATTGTTCATGTATGTTTCATAGAAGATATGTATGATAAAAGAATAGTGTTATCATGAAGCATATTTGAGAAGGTCAAGGTGAGAAGAGTTTTGATAAATGTTAAGGGGAGTCTGTATCATCTCTCAGAGATGGTTTATTCATATTATTGGTCCTTGATGTCTTTTCAGGTCTACATGATCAAAATTTTAGCCCACTTTGTCATTGTGTCAAAGGGGGAGAAAGTTCAGATTCTGAGAGTGCTTGAAGAGTGAGAAGGAAGGTGAATTGTATATTGTTTTATGATGGGTGTTGACATAAATGAAAAAGAAGTATATTATTGGAGAGTTTTGAATTATGTCATGTAAGTGTCTAGATGAGTGGATGAAGTTACTTGATAGTCTAAGTGACAATGACAAAGTGTGCAATGTGCTTGTCCTAGTGTGCTTAAAATTGGCTTGGTAGATATTCAAAGTTTGACTATAGAGATTATTAGGGATAAGTATAAAGTATTATTAATTTAAAATAGGTCATATCAGAGGTTAAGGGTGATTATATATCTTGTGTGCATAATTGGAATTCATCTGGTAGTCTATAGTTTTCATCTAGACATTTTGGGTCTAGTAGCAGAAAATCTAAGTGAGCAGATTGTTGGTGTTATCATTCACACATTAGGATGATTTAGGGGGATTTGGTCATATGGTTATGATAAAATTATTCCCAAGTAGCTATGGCATATTTATCAATTCATTTTATGAAGCGTATCCAAAGATATGTGTGTGAAAATTTGGGTTCCCAGGCATTTTGATAGTGTTTTCTATGTTTAGATAGATCTAAGTAAGTAGTTTAGTGACATCATATATTGCACGTATGAAAGTTTTAGGAGTAGATTGATATATGGATGAATTCCCCTAGGATATAATATATTATTTAATAAATCTCATGTGATGTGACTAATCATAGAAAAAAATATGCATGTGCAAATTTGGCCCCCAAAGTAGTTTGGCAGTGTTTTCCCATAGCCAAATTTACATGTGGCCAGAAAAGTCGAGTAGGCATTTTGATGTAATAATATTTCTCACATGTAGAAGTTTCAAAAAAACTTTATCATATGGTTTTTTTAAATTTTATTCCTAGTTACTAAGTTCTAAATTTTAGGTCATGCAATGAAGCACGACAAAAGATATGCATGTTCAAAGTTGGCCTCCCAAGTAATTTTTGACATAATTGGCTCAATGGTAGAAAATTTTGAGTAGGCATATTAATTATGATATATTTAACTCAATTAAATGTTTCAAGATAATTTATATATATTTTTTAATTCCCATTTGAAATTTGAACATATGTCCCAAATCTCAGATCATGCATCTAAGCACAACAAAAGTTATTGAGGTTCAAAGTTGGCTTCTCAGACAGCTTGTAATGGTCCCCATAGTCAATTTTTCACAAGGTAAAGTTCAAGAAAATCTCAAGGATATAGATAGAGTTAATTTGAACCAAGATGTCAGGAAGCAATGATATAAGGACAAGTGATCAATTTTTAACACCGAGCAAAGGTAAAGGATAAGGATCAAACAGTTCATGTGTAATCATAAAGATTGATATAATAGCACGAGTGGAGTCAAAGTGGTCAAAGTGATAGTTGTTTAACATCATTAAATATTGATAAACTTTAAATAAGATAAATGGTGCATGATTTATCTAATATGTGAGGACATTAGATGATTTCAAAGTGACCAAGGTTTAACTATGACTGTTGGCATTTGAATATTTGAATTATAACGAGAAAAACTAGTGCTCTATATTTTACCTATAACTTTTGATCCAAGATGAATTTCATGGTGATATAATAATAAAAATTGTATATGACTCAATGGATCATATATTTAACCTAGTTACGAGGTTTGAATGTTTTTAAAATCAAATATATTTAGCTCCAAAGTTGATTTTGTGTTTGACTATGTTCTACAAGGGATCTGAGGAGGATAATTGAGTTCATGTTGATGATATATGGATGTCACATGATGAAATAGATATTGAAAAGTGTTTTATAATCCATAAGGATAATATATGTGATAATTATAAGTTTGAACAATTGATATTCTATATGAACAAAGACATAGAAGTTGACTATGTTTGTTGAATACACTAGCAGTTTGAGTGACCATCTTGCAGAGGTAAGTTGAAGATGTTTTGAGTAGACATGAAGAAGAAAATGAGAATTAAGATGTTATATAACTATCTAAGGCTTATTATAAGGCATTAGTTATCATGATATGCATCTAATCAGATATGGAAGATCAAAATAGCTTTACTATATTTTGACTGTATCTGACCAGTCTAAGTGGTCATTTTGTGTATATTATTTTGAGTGATTAGAAAATGTGTTGATGTGTCTAAATCACATGGAGGTATATCTAAGGTATTTAAGGGTTAAAATATGTGATATAATAATATTTATATGTGAAATATTTGAGTAGTTAATCTAGAAGTTTGACAGTATGTTTTTGGTGTATGAAGACCTGAAGAGCAAGGAGACCTAATTGGTAGGTTCAAGTGTGGAGTTGGTGTTACAAGTGGCATGGACCCATGTGAGAGTGAGAAAGGGGATATTGGAGACATTTTTTTTTATGTATTATAAGAATTTATAAAGGATGAAGGTGGTTCAAGTAGTCTCACATGTAACATGTGAGTATGAAGGCCTAATTGTTCTAGGTCTCACCAAGACCTAATGGTGGGTTGGGGATAATGAGGCATTGGTTGACCTATGTATTATGTGGTTATTACATGAAACATGTATTCAGATCTATTTCAAATGTATAAAATTTTTGGTAAACATCTTAGCTGACCAAGATGGTTTATGCCAAGAGCATGGTATAAGTACAAGGCCTATTACCCTATTGGTTCTTGTGGTGATGTGTGTGGTGATAAACAAAAGAGAGAAACTTTGAAATAGAAAGTATAGGTAATTTATTAACATCATAGAGTGAATAGGATCAGTCATGCTTATTTGATCAAGTTGGTGTAGGAGGACAAATAGGTCATTGGACCTAATGATCGTAGAAGAAGAAATTTGAGCGAGTAAGCCCTAGATGTTGTTTGAGCATTGAGGTGAAGGAAAGAAGAGAGGGAATATGACTAGCGGATGGGTTGAAGATCAGAGCTAGTTGATGATGGTGTATATGAACCATAGATCATATTTATGATGTAATAATAGAGATCTTATAGGTCTGAAGTGTGAGTGATCAAAGAATTGAAGAGTGGGGTTAGTTGGGATATGTAATGTGTCATAATTCATCTTTTTTTATTGGTTCAAGTATGTAATTTGATTTGGCCAATAGGGAGAGTTATGTGAAAGAGTGAACATGAATAAGTGAAAAAATTAGAGATCCATCATTAGGTGTTAAAGACATCAATTCAAAGGTGGAGATGTTCACAAGAGGGTTTAAAAGACTTGATCTTCTTTAGGGGCAGTTGCTCCTTGTGAAACAAGTGTTGCACTAAAGGCCTTAGGTCAAAAGGACTTGACCAAGATTTTGGGTCAAAATTAATTGACTAAAAGGTGGTCAAAGGACTTGATCATCTTAGGGGTAGTTACTCCTTATGAAATAGTTGTTTCACTAAATCCTAGACAGAAAGACTTGATCAATCTCTGGTTTGTAATACCTTATAAGACAAGTAGTACAAGTGTTTTTAGGCTTGAGAGTGGGTTTTATTCTCAAAGAGGGTTTCCCACGTATGTCATGTGTTATGTGATTGATATTTAATTGCCTTTATTGTTCATTGCTATGAATAATGTGTATGCCTCATAAATATGTGCATTGAATGATTAAGAGTTTGAAGGAATTGGAATTAAAATTAGATTATATGGGCTCACTGATTCACCCACCCCTCTCAATGATTGTGCCTTTAATAGAGTATCACATGAAAAATTTATTGTAAGAATCTATATGTGGGATGAGATCAATTATTACAAACCCAAGGAAAGATCTAGAGCATAGTTCCCAACATCATATTAAAATCAAGGAAGACATTTGATTCTCATAAGTTATGTGTACTATTTAAAATCTGGAAAATCATGTTGCTTCTTAATTTTGTCACTTGGAGTCTTTTCTTTCAACATGGGATAAGATTCAATAGATGCATGCAAAAATCACTTACTGATTCATCAAATTTTGGGATTATTTCTATGTTCTTTAGTAATTTATTAAGTACTATGCCAAGCAAACAATAGTAGTAATGTGATGAAAGTCCTCTATCTTAATTGTTTTGTCAAACATGTTTTCAAAGCCATGTGTTGTGAGACAATTATACCTTATAAAATATGAAGAGGCATTATCTCAATGGTCAAAATGTAAATCCTTGTTCATTAACAAATGTACAATATGATGGTGTTGAACACACTTATTTTTCCTCATGCACAAATGAGAAGTCCATTAGAGTTTTCAAGATATAGGATGAGAGTAAGTGTAGGAAATTAGAGGGGGGGTGTAAAAAGGGGGTCTTAAGTGGACGTGTTTTTCTTGAAAAATAGGAAACCTTGACTTGTACCAATTATTTAAGATATCTACATCACAATTTTAAGATGTCATAGGAAGATGAATTGTATCATTTTGAGTCTAGTTTCTAAACTACTAATATTTTTTGAAATGGTTAAGTATAAGTAGGTCAAACATCATGAATTTGAAGAGGTGGTACTATTTTTTAGAAAAATCATACTAGATAGTTGTCCATGCACTCCACCATTTTTTTAGCATCATTTTATTTTTATTTAAATCCATTGGTAAAAACTTAGGTAAGATCATCTAGTTTGTAACCTATATATTTTTAAAATTAATTCATGAATATATATTTTTACTAATTTCACAAGTCGGTACACTTTGGAATATGATAAAAAATGTATATCCAACCATGTGTCCCCTAAATACCTTTAAAAATATCTAAAATTATATATTTTTTAATGTGTATAGAATTAGGTCTAGTTTGCAACCATATGATTTTTTCCAGTTTGATCAATGATTCAAATGATACATAAACAAAGATGAACATGAATAATCATAACATATAGCTCTATAAAAGGCATACTTAGTCAATAAATATAAATAACAACCTTAAAGCAATAAAAATATTTAAAAATCTTATATATAGAAAGAGGAGACTTAGTCGATATTACAATACTATTTTCAAGGAGAAAATTGATAAAATGAATAGTGTCAAGCATGGGCAAAGTTGAATTTTATTATTTTTGGTATAAAACATGCATTCTGATATGTGTGTTTCAAGTCCATGCTTGAGGCTCAACAATCTAAGCCATTATTGAGACTTAAGGCATGTGTTTCAAAATTCAAATATAAGAACCGCATACGTGGTATGTACGACATATGTGAAACTACCATGTATGTAAATTTTTTTACTACTAGTATTTAAAACAATGTACACAATATTGCTATTATAAAATCACTTATGTGGAAGAGTTTAGTATTAGATTGGCATGTATGACATGTAAATAACATAAGCATTCAAGTATAAGTTTACATTTAGGTATGGACATTTAGTTTCTTATACTGTAAGTTATATTTTATTTATATACTTTCAAGATTTTTGAAAGTGGTTTCAAACTTCTAGAAGCTATAATGCAAATTATAAGTTTTGGAGGATCCTATCATATTTTAGACTTAATCAGATTCTAGGGTTTTAGGGTTTTAGACTTAGCCATATTTTAGGGTTTCAAGATTTCAGGGAGACATCATAGGAGGTATGAAGGTTGCATGAATGGATGTAGGTATGATATAATTATATGAGATCATCTCTCACAAAGTGCCACAATTCGATCCCACCCCATTCCCTCTACACCCCTTAAGGTATACACTTTGTGAGAAATGCATTGTTGATCCCCTAATGCATACACAAACCATGTAATGCATAAAGGCATACATAACATGATTTCTAGTTATGAGGTACATTTCTAACAACAATCCTATAGAGAAAACACATGCATCACTTATTTCATTCTATAGATAGTGGATATTCTAGCTATATTTTGATACATTTAAGCATTAGTCAATTGGGGTAATTAATGATGTGATTTAGGCAAAATTGACACATATGAACCTAATTCTTAGTCTAAATGATGTTAATTGGGGATAAAACAATTACTGTAAGGTTTTAAGAGTTTATGATTTAGGGTTTAGGGCTTAGGGTTCAAGGTATATAATTTAAGGTATAGGGTATAGGGTCCAATCATGAAGTCAATTAAGACCAAATTGAGATTATTGAACTTACTTGTGACTATATAATGTGATTTTGGATACAATTATCCCTAATGTCATCACATGTTAAGCTAATTAGTTAATTGGGGTAGTAAGTGATGTGATTTGGGATAAATTAAGCCTTGTGAAAATAATTATTACTCTAAAGGTTAATTAGGGATAAATTGATTGATTTAGGCTTTATAATTTAGGGATCAAGGTTTAGGGATTATGGCTTAGGGTATAACATATAATATTTAGGTTTTAGGGTATAGGGCCCAATCACAAAGATAACTAGGGCTAATTTGAGTTTGTTGAGCCTATTTTTGACTAAAAAATGTGATTTTGGGTTTAATTATCCCCAATATCATGATAGATTGAACCAATTAGTCAATTAGGGTAATAAATGATGTAATTTGGGCTAAATTGAACCTCATTAACCTAATTTTTACCCTAAAGGATGTTAATTTGGGCTAAATCGATTGGTTTAGGGTTTAAGGTTTATGATTTAGGATTTAAGGTTTAGGGCTTAGGTTTTAAGGTATAGGGTTAGGGTATAAGGTCCAATTTCAAAGACAATTGGGGATAATTTAAGATTATTCAACCTATTTGTGAATACAAAATATGATTTTGGGCTCAATTAGCCCCCATGTCATCGTTGATTTAGCCAAATAGTCAATTAAGGTAATTAGTGGTGTGATTTTGCCCATATTGAGTCTTATGAACTTAATTATTAGTCTAAATGATGTTAATTAGGGCTAAAATGATTGGATTAAGGATTAAAGAGTATACAATTTAGGGTTTAGGGTTTATGGCTTAGGGTTTAAGGTATATGGTTTATGGTTTAGGGTATAAGGTCTAATCTTGAAGGTCATTAGGGTTAATTTGAGCTTGTTGATCCTACTTGTGACTATAAAATGTGATTTTGGGCATAATTAGCCCTAACATCATCACAAGTTGAGCCAATTAGTTAATTAGGGTGATAAGTGATGTGACTTGGGCTAAATTCAGCCCTATGAAAATAATTATTACTCTAAAGGATGTTAATTGGGGATAAGTCAATTAATTTAGGGTTTAAGAATTATTTCTTAGGGCATAGGGTCCAATCATGAAGGTAAATGGGGCCAATTTGAGTTTGTTAAACCTATTTGTCACTACAAAATGTGATTTAGGTTCAATTAGCCCCAATGCCATCATAGATTGAGCCAATTAGTTAATTGGGGTAATCATTGATTTGATTTGGGCTAAATTGAGCCTTGTGAATTATTGGGTGAATATTTTGTCACCAGCTGAATGAGGGAAAAATAGGTGCATCAACCACAGCATAAAGGGATTTATACAACAAAATGGATGTCGTGGCCACAGCCAGATTGAGACAAATCTCTCCTCTCAGCAAGGGTAGGTTCCCTATAAACTATAATATATATATATATATATATATATATATATATATATATATATATATAAGTTGAAAATAGACACATGGGTGAAATCATACCATCTATCTCTCTTTTTTTAGAGATAATGTTCACAGAATAGAGGATAACTCTGGTGGAATTACTAAAAAGGCACTTCTCTTCTTTTAAAAGTGATATTTAGCAAACAACAGGATTCTTCCTGGGTAGAAACAAAACCCACAAGAAACTAACAAAAGCACAAAGTCTTTTATTGTCTCTCCTATTGATTAGGATAAAGGAACATAGCAGGATTAAGTGCAGCTCAAATTTTGAACCTAAAACTATAACATAGTAAAGGATTACGAAGGATAAAGTAAGATCAAAGTCTCTCTAGTATCCTTTACACAAAACACAGACTAAAGGCAATTATGGCAGCACAAAGTCTCCCACAGTCAGCTTTAGGACATCTTCTTGCTTACTTCCACTTGTTCTGCTTATTTGATTAAATAGACAAGATTGTATTTAGGGAACATACAAAGAACAATTTCCTAAATGACACAAGCTTATTTCAACACAAAGTTTGAAAGGTCACTTGCTTTCTTATTCATTTAACAAAATATGATTAACAGTCTAAGCTTAAAGTCTCATGATTGCCTTTCAATTTGGGTAGAGCTTCACTTCTAATAATAGAGTGATCTCCTTCATACAAAATAGGATATTACAATATATAGCATTCCAATAAAGACCTGGGCACTTATTTTCATAAAAATGGCTGATGCTGAATTGAATGCCTTGAATATCTATGAAAGGGCCATGCTGGAAAAGGGCATCATCCTTGACTTTGGCATTCTAGATTATCTCAATGTCCCTTCCTTAGCATGGGTTGTCTAGTCTTCTTTATAGTGTTTACACAGCTATCCATTCGCCTTTACTTAATGTAAAAAAATAGATTGTGCCTTTAAATATTTGTGTTCCTTGATGTCCACTTGGTAGACTGTTCCACCTACTGGAAATAACTCTTCTACAAATATTTCTAAATTTCCTATAGTTTTTCTCTCTTTCCTTGCCACATTTTGTCTCTTCCTGGCAATCTGGGCTCTCGGGGCTATCTTTTTTCTTTTTGCTAGTTCCTTCAGCTCCTTCCTTGGTTGGTCATTGAGTTTGTTCTCAAGAATTTTGAAAATCAATGGTTATTCCATCACCCTAAAATCAACGTCTGTGGGGACATCACTGGTCACTTTGAACCTCTTTGAACCTTGAACCTTGAACTCTTTTGGTTCAATGGTTCAAATGTTTAATGTTTTATGAAGGGCCACATTTTCTTTCTTTTCTTCTTTAGTCAAAACATTTATTTGAACTTCTTTCTAAAATCTTCCTCTTCTTTCATTTGCTTGAAGCTTTCATTCAAAATTATGAACTCTTTGAACCCATTGAACCTTTGAATGTTATGAACCTTTCAAGTTCAAGGTTCAACAGTTCAACGATTCATTTTCTCTCTTTGAAGCCTTTTATTCTCTAAGTCCATCGAAATTATTTAACTCATTAAACCTTTGAACCTTTGAAACATTTTGGTTCAATGATTCAATCTTATTTCTTTTATTTCTTTGAAGCTTCGAACTCTCTAGATTTTCTAAGTCCATCTAAGTCATTGAACCTTTGAACTCATTGAAACTTTGAACTCTTTTTGGTTCAAGGTTCAATGGTTTAATAGTTCAATCTTAATTCTTCGAAGCCTTCTTTTATTTAATTCTTTCAGACTTATTGAACTCATTGAACCTTGAACCTTTTGAAGTTCAAGGTTCAATGGTTCAAAGTTCAATCTTAACTCTTCGAAGCCTTCTTTTATTTAAGTCCGTTGAAGTCTTTGAACCTTGCAGGGGTGGGGTTCAATGGTTCAATGGTTCAAAGTGGTTCATTCCAATTGTTTGAAGCCTGCCGTTAAGTCTTTTGATCAAACCTTTGCATTGAACCACCCTCAAAACACTAAGGAAAAGCTTTAAGTGTTTTGAACTTCCTTTGAAGAAAGTTTGTCTATTGAACCTGTGACTTCCTTAGCTGAAAAGGCTTGAATATTTGAAAAACTTAATTACTCAGAACATTTTTGAGAAAGAAAAGAGAGAGTTTTGGTCTGCAGAACCAAAATAGTCAGTATGTTGTCCATAAAAACAAGTGACAAATTTTGGGAACAACAACTGGCTCCAGTTGGGGAACTTCTATCAATTAAAATTTTAAAATAGTCGAAGGGAGTAGAAACCAGAATCTTAGTGCCTTCATTTATACCATTGGGCTATGAAGTCATGCTACCCAAAAATAAAGGTGCCAAAAACCAAACGGCACCAAAAATAATGAAAAACACAAAACAAAGAAAGACTATACATATATACAAATGGACTTATCTGATACTTCAAGGATTGAGGTGCTTCAGATGCTTCCCACTATGAGGTAGAGAAAAGGGAATTCCATCTTAATATTTCAATAAGAAACTATTTTCACCATTTAAATAATGAATGGTAAATGGGCCTCTCCATAGGGAATCTAATTTTCCATGCATTCCTTTTGGTTCTCTCCTCTTGTCCCATAAAAAGACTTGATCTCCAATATGAAAGTCATGGAATCTTGATTTCTGGTCAAAGAGTCTCTTTACCAGACTTTGATGCATAGCAATTCAGTCCACCACCATAGTTCTTTTCTCATTAAGTTCAGTCAAGCACATGATCCTCTTGTTGATGGAACTTTCAAAAGTTGAATCTTCCATAGCCTTTGCTAACTTTAATGCTAGTAATTCTAGGGTGATTCGTATCTCAGAATTGAGACCATATAGAAGTTAGAATGGGGACATACTTATCACCCTCTTGGGTGTAATTCTGTCTGCCCATAAAGCTTTAAGCAATGCTTTATGCCAGGTTCTCTGATTATCATCTACTAACATCCTGATAATGGTCACCAGGTTCTTGTTGCTTGATTCTTCTTAACCATTTCCTTGTAGATAATAGTTAGAAGAGTGGGAGAGAATAATCCCATAATAGTAGTAGAATTGGGTGATCTCATGAGAAGAGAAATAGGCTATTTGTCTGTTACAATCTTGGTTGGGACCCCAAACCTAGAAATGATGTTTTCCTTGAAGAAATTACATACCACCTTTGAGGCAGCATGCTTGAATGGAATGGCTTCCACCCATTTGGTAAAGTATTATGTGGCTATAAGGACATAATCATGTCCAACACTTGAGGATAGATTTATAGTGCCAATGAAATCAATTCCCCATTGCTAAAATGGCTCTTCTATCACCACAGGCTAGAGAGGCAATGTAGCCAACTTGGGTTTGCCAACGAACTCATATCTCAAATCTATGCACCCAAGCATATGAATGTTGAAATAGAGTAGGCCAATAGTACTTGGCTCACAAAATCTTAGGGGTAGTATAAAAAAATGTCCTCCACAAGCTAAATTGTGGAAGGACTCCAAAAGTTTGTTTTGCTACGCTTTATCCACACAGGGAAGGAACACCCCATCAAGGTTTCTCTTGTATAGACCATTGTCCCATAAGACAAAATTGGTAGCTTTCAACTTAACAGTCCTCTTTTATTTACAAGACAAGTGAGCAAGACACTCACCATAGGTAAGGAAATGAGCAATATTCGAATACCACTCATTCATGGTGGTGACAAAGAGAACTATTGGCATGTCTTCAACTTATTTTTCTTCATGCTCTATTTCTTCTAGTATATTATCAAAAATTAATTGGTAGAGACCCCTTCCCCATACAAGCTTTGTTGGTTTGATAAAAAGATCAAACTCCTAGATTTTAGTAATCCAATTGCCCCTTTTGGTTCCAAACTTCTGCTGAGTTAGTATGGACTTGACTGTTGTATCAAGAACCAAAGCAACAGTATGTGAGTTCAGGTTGTAAAAATGAAAGTGCTTTACCATTTTTACCACAGCATAAGCATGCTTCTCCATGTTTGAGTACTTCAGCTCATGAGCTTTAAGAGGACAATTCATAAAGAAGATGGGAGATTCCACACCTTATTTTTTATGTTGAACCAAGATGGCTGAAAGCGTATGTTTAGAAGCATAGTTGTACATCATGAAGTTTTTGGTGTAATCAAGACAAACCAAAATTGGGGCATGGGTGATAGCTTCCTTGATGTCATAAAATATTGACTTGACTTCTTCAGTCCAACTGAAAGTGGCTTTGCCTTTCATCATATTGACAATGTGGTGAGTCTTCTCTATGAATTCAAGAATGATCCTTCGTAGAAAGTTCACTTTTCCAAAGAAAGAGTGGATTGTGGTTTTGTTGGTAGGAAGAGAAAGCTCTTGAATTGATTTGACCCTTTCTCGGTCGATCTTTATGCCTTCTCAAGACACATTGTGACTGAGAAGTTTACCTTCTATAAACCCAAAAATTGATTTCCTAGGATTAAGAGAAATACCATTCTACCTACATCACTCTAGCACTTGTTGTAAATGATGCACATGATCAGGAAGATGCTTAAAAAATATTGTCAAATTATTAAGGTATACTATAATGAACTTACCCATTTCATTTCTGAAAGTAAGATCCATTGCTCTTTAGAAGGTGGCACCAGCATTGATCAAGCCAAAAGGCATTCTACAATATGCAAAGGTTCCCCAAGGTGTTGTGAAAGTAGTCTTATATTGGTCTACTTCACCAAATTTTACTTGATTATATCCTGAGAAGCCATCTATCATTGATAACATCCTAGCACTAGTCACTGTCTGTAGTAGCTGATCCATGATGGGCAGGGGATAGTTGTCTTTTAAAGATGACTAATTCAAATTTCTAAAATCAACACACAGGTGAATTTATCCATTCTTATTTCTCACAGGGACTATGTTCGCAATCTAGGTGGAATGATGAATTGGGAAAATAATTCTTGCATTCAACATTTTTTGTATTTCAGACAAAATTGTGCCTGATATCTTGGGATTGTACTGCCTTTGCTTCTGTTTGTGAGGCGGCAACCCAATCTTGAGAGGAATTTTGTGTTGGATTTATTTAGGTCTGAGAGGTTTCAGATCATCATATGAATATGCCAAAACATCAATGTAATGGTGAAGCAGAGTGATAAATTTGAGTTTCTCATTAGGGGTACAATAATTTCCAATGTTGACCATTTTTGGATTGTCTTCTGTACTCAAATTTATTTGATCAAAATCCTTAGAGGATTTTGAATCTATTTGTTGTTCTTTGATAAACCTATCATGCTTGTCAAAAAGTTTCTCAAGAGATACTAATCTTTTAGAAATTTTATTCCCTTTGAGCTGAAGGAACTTTTCATCAGCTTTTGAATTTGTTTTTAGAGCTAATCCCTATGGTAGAGATTCACTGCCTTCAAATTGAAGTTTTTCAAAGCTATTTCTTTGTTCCAAAAAAGTAATGATTTAGTTATCACCATTGAACACCTACCAATGGTCAGCATTATCAGGTACACTTAGTCAAAAGACCAAATTGATAGTGTACCTATCTTCTTTGAAATCTTGGTGAGGGACCAAGAGAGTTATGGAGATGGCCAATGCATCTGAATGACTATTGAATTCTCTAGGCACGACATAAATACTGAAAGCATCAAAGCTTTTAATGCAATCCCACACTAGATTGTGATAATGTTGCAATCTCTCATTCTTAGTTTGATATAGGTTCCTCACCTGAAAAACCACCAGCTCAGCATCTCCTTTGGCATGAAGGAGTTTAACACCTTTATTTTGAGTAGCCTTTAATCTAAGAAACAATGAGTCATACTCAATAGTGTTTTTGGTGTTGCTAAACTGCAACTTATATGCATAGGGAAACATATCTCCTCGAGGAGATATTAAAACAACTCGAGCTCCAGAACCAGTTGAAGCATTGTTGCTATCAAATTCTAGAATCCAGACATCATCAAATTTTGATCTTCTTTCAGATTTGTCTTCATCAGGATTAGAAGATCCTTTTTCATGTGTACTGTGCCCTACCAATTCTTTTGATGTCTTATCTAAATATTTTGGATTGTCACCTATGGGACTCTCATCTACTAAAATAGAAATGTCCTTAGTAGACAAAAAGTAATTGCCCATACCTGAAGACTCAAATAAAATTTGAGCTTCAGGGGCTGATGTTTGGGTGATAATGTACTTCAATTCATTTTTAGGAAGCAACCTTTGCATGACACCCTTAACAAGAATCCTCACCTCAGACAGGTTCATGCTCAATTCTCCACCAACATCCTTGCAAAAATTTTGCCCAAGAAGAATGCCATAGGAGACTGGGACGTCGGCCACCAGGACTGTCATTTTAATTCTTTTATTTTGGAAGGTAGCAAATGCAAATTGAGCATCTTTGATTTGTCCTAATAGAGGCATTTATTTGTTTTCCATGGAGAAATATCTCCCAGAGGTCTTAGTCAGTGTGAGACCAAGAGATTCTGCCACCTTGGCGGGCATGACATTGTCAGATGTGCTAGAATCAATTATGCAATTATTCAGTTGATGATCGTTTATTAGTAGGGAAACATAAAATAGTTGTGTTTTCCTAGGGGCAGTTGGAGGAGTAATCAAAATATTATTTTGGGCAGGTTTTTTTTTGGGGGATCACAAGTTACTTTCAAAATTTCTTATCTTGTAGGGACGGTTTTATTCTTGATGCATTGAACTAACTTATCCAGCTACTCAGGGTTGGATTACAAGAATTCAAACTCAAACATTTGAATTTTGGTCTTATTAACATGGTCGATTATATCAAATTACTGAAATGAATTTGAAATAGAGGAAGGCAGTCCATCAATCTAGTTTTTTTTTGGGTGTAGGACTAGTCTGTGAATTTGAAGTAGAAGGTGAAGGAATATTTGAGGTACTTACTTTTTTAGTGATCACTAGGTCCTTAGACTGGAAAGGTAGTGAAGTTCCTCATTTAGCAATTGAAATTGTTGGTTGAGATTCTTCCCCTATTTTTCTTTTATGTGCTTTTTGAGTTGACTAGTTCTAGGACCTTGTAAATACATTGTATGATCCATCAAATGCTTCTCTTTTACTTCTAGGTTCATGCTAGTAATTCAGGAAACCAATGTTAGAGTCACCAGCTAATTCTTCATGGCCTTCTATAAAGAGATCAACGTCATCTTCTTGGTTTAACTCAGGTTAGAAAGAAAAATTAGATTCAGTTTCAAGATAACCAACTATTGAGTTAGCTGGTGCTGCCTCAATGGCAAACTTTCTTGGTGGGAGAGGAAGGTGATTTGGTTGCCCTTGATTTTTGGCAGCATTTCCTTGATATGACTGGTTGGGAAATGTCCTCCTTGGTATATCCCAGTAAGAAGGAGGAGCAGACATCCCTTGTGCCATTTGTTTTTTCAAAGCTAGCAATTTATTTGTTAGCTTTTGCACCATAGGATCAGTGGTGCCTATAGAAGAATATTTAGGAGATGAAGAAGATTTACTTCTGTTAGGATCTCTTTTTATCTTTCCTGCCAAGATAAGATCATCTTCAACCTTAGTCACCAAAATTTGAGCTATAGCAAGATCTATGTGCCTAGCCCACTTCAATAAGAAACTTACTTCAGGAAGCTGAGAGCTGATGAAAAAGCATTTAAGATTCTCAGGCATTAGTTGAGAAATTATGGGAATCCTATTCCTCAGCTTGTCAAATTTAGCAATGAAGTCTCTCATGGGTTCATGAGGCTCCTTATTCATTTGTGTACGCTGAGTTAGCAGGGCATGTGCATCTTCTACAGGTTTGAACCTGGCCTCAAATTTGGCTTTGAGAGTGTTCTAGTCAGTCATTATTTGTGCTTCTCGATGATAAACCCAGTCTGTAGTAGTGCCTTGTAATGTCTCCACAAATAGTCTGACTACAATGTCTTCATATTCAACGCCTAATACACCACATGCTATGCAAAAGGCTGCAATATGTTCAATAGGATGAACCTTCCCATCACCATAAAACTTGGGTAAATTTTTCCTTGAGCTACGGGGTAGCTCATGTAGAGGTGGGGTCAGATTCAAGGGACCAAAAGTATTACCCTAAGGGCCTCGAGCTGCCATGATATGGCTATTGAAAGGAGGGATAATAAATCTCTATGAGATATGTATGGACAATGCTTTACTATCAGAGGAAAGAGCAACTTTGCCTAGTATTGGGGACCTGATGTTTGTAGGAGGAAAACTCCTAGTTCACTAAAGGTGAGTTTGTGGAGGAGAAAGATCAAAATTATTTTGCTGCACCAACTCAAATACAGGGTCAACAATACCTTGAGTTCTCTAGCTTCATGTGTACATTGGATCTACCAGAATGCTAAAATGGATATGGATAAGAGTTGGAACTGCTTCAATTTGAAGCTTGAGGCTTCAAACTGTGTGTTCTATCCCCAGCAGAGTCACAAAAAACTATTGGGTGAATATTTTGTCACCAGCTGACTGAGGGCAAAATAGGTGCATCAACCACAGCATAAGGAGATTTATACAACAAAATGGATGTGGTGGCCACAGTTAGATTGAGAAAAATCTCTCCTCTCAGCAAGGGGAGGTTCCTTATATATATATATATAAACTAAAAATAGACATAGGGGTGAAATCATACCATCTATCTCTATTTTTTTAGAGATGATGTTCATAGAATAGAGGAGAATTCTAGTGTAATTACTGAAAAGACACTTCTCTTCTTTTAGAAGTGATATTCAACAAACAACATGATTCTTCCTAGGTAGAAACAAAACCCACAAGAAACCAATGAAAGCATGAAGTCTTTCATTGTCTCTCTTATTGATTAGGACAAAGGAACATAACAGGATTAACGTAACTCAAAGTTTGCACCTAAAACTACAACATAGTAAATGATTACGAAGGATAAAGAGAGCTCAAATTCTCTCTAGTATCCTTTACATAAAACATAGACTGAAGGCAATTATGGAAACACAAAGTCTCCCACAGTCAGCTTCAGGACATCTTCTTGCTTACTTCCACTTGTTCTACTTTTTTGATTAAATAGACAAGACTGTATTTAGGGAATAGACACAAGAGCAATTTCCTAAATGACATAAGCTTATTCTAACACAAAGTTTGAAAGGTCACTTGCTTTCTTATTCATTTAACAAAATATGATTAATAGTCTGAGCTCAAAGTCTCAGGATTGCCTTTCAATTTGGGTAGAGCTTTGCTTTTGATAATAGAGTGATCTCCTTCATAAAAAATGGGAGATTATAATATATAGCATTCCAAGAAAGACCTGGGCACTTGTTTTCATAAAAATGGCTCATGTTGAATTGAATGCCTTGAATATCTGTGAAAGGGCCATGCTAGAAAAGGGCATTGGCCTTGACTTTGGAATTCTAAATTATCTCAAATGTCCCTTCCTCAGCATGGGTTGTTTGGTCTTCTTTATGGTGTTTACATGGCTATCCATTCGTCTTTACTTAATGCAAAAAAATAGGCCATGCCTTTGAATATTTGTGTTCCCTGATGTCCACCTGGTGGACTATTCCACCTACTGGAAATAACTCTCCTATAGATATTTCTAGATTTCATGTAGTTGTTCTCTCTTTCCTTGCCATGTTTTGTCTCTTCTTGGTAATCTAGGCTCTCGGGGCTATCTTCTCGCTTTTTTCTGGCTCCTTTGGCTCCTTCCTTGGTTGGTCATTGAGTTTATTCTTAGGGATTTTGAAAATCAATGGTTATTCCATCACCCTAAAATTGACATCCACAGGGATGTCACTAGTTGCTTTGAACCTCTTTGAACCTTGAACTCTTTTGGTTCAAAGGTTCAATGGTTTAAAGGTTCAATGTTTTGTGAAGGGCTGCATTTGCTTTCTTTTCTTCTTCGATTGAACCATTTCTTTGAACTTCTTTCTGAAATCTTCCGCTTCTTTCATTTGCTCAAAGCTTCCATTTAAACTTATAAACTCTTTAAACCCATTGAACCTTTGAATTTTTTAAACCTTTCAAGTTCAAGGTTCAACAGTTCAATGATTCATTTTCTCTCTTTGAAGCCTTTTATTCTCTAAGTCCATCAAACTTATTGAACTCAATGAACCTTTGAACCATTTTGGTTCAATGTTCAAAGATTTAACGATTTAATCTTATTTCTTTGAAGCGTCAAACTTTCTAAATTTTCTAAGTCTGTCTAAGTCATTGAACCTTTGAACTCGTTGAACCTTTGAACTCTTTTTGGTTCAAGGTTTAATGGTTCAACAGTTCAATCTTAACTCTTTGAAGCCTTCTTTTCTTTAAGTCTTTCAGACTTGTTGAACTCATTGAACCTTGAACCTTTTAAAGTTCAAGGTTCAATGGTTCAAAGTTCAATCTTAACTCTTCGAAGCCTTCTTTTCTTTAAGTCCACCAAAGTCTTTGAACTTTGAACTTGTTGAACCTTTGAACCTTGCGGGGGTGGGGTTTAATGGTTCAATGGTTCAAATTAGTTCATTCTAATTGTTTGAAGCCCGCTGTTAAGTATTTTGATTGAATCTTTGCATTGAACCACCCTTAAAACACTAAGGAAAAGCCTTAAGTGTTTTAAACTTCCTTTGAAGAAAGCATGTCTATTGAACCTACGACTTCCTTAGCTGAAAAGGCTTGAATATTTGAAAAACTTAACTGCTTAGAACATTTTTGAGAAAGAAAAGAGAGAGTTTTGGTCTGTAGGACCAAAATGGTCAGTATGTTGTCCACAAAAACAAGTGATAGATTTTGGGAACAACATGAACCTAATTATTACTCTAAAGGATGTTAAATTGGGATAACTCAATTAGTTTAAGGTTTAGGGTTTACAATTTAGGGTTTAAGGCATACTATTTAAGTTTTAGGGTTTAGGATTTAATTTCAAAGGTAATTAGGGATAATTTGAGCTTATTCAACCTATTTATGACTATAAGATGTGGTTTTAGTGTTAAGCACAGAATATACTGAGATGGGGGGTGAATCAGTATATTATATATCTTATAAATATTTTCTTTAACCAAATTCCACTTAATCAAACATTCAAGATATGCAATAAAACTCAAACAATAAACATCACACAAGATAGAGAGAGACACTAGATATAATGTGGAAACCCAATGTGGGAAAAACCATGAAGAATCAATCTCAAATATATTTGTGAGAACAACCCCACAGGAGCACCATACCCCTTTGCCAAGGACAAACCTCAGCTACAATTCGTGAGCACCACCCCATAGGAGCTTCAAACCCCTTTGCCGAGCACCAACCTAGCTGCTATTCGTGAGCACCAACCCACAAGAGCACCAACCCCTTTGTCGAGCACCAACCCAGCAACAATTCGTGAGCACCAACCCACAGGAGCACCAACCCCTTTGCCAAGCACCAACTCAACAATAATTCGTGAGCACCAACCCACAAGAGCACCAACCCCTTTGTGTATACCACACACCTATCTCTCAATGTTGCTATCTCAACAAATGATAGATCAATACAACATCACCTTCCTCTCTCTCACTTTTTCTCTTCTAAGCTAGATATAACAAATACAAATCATCTCTCAAAATTACTCTTCTAAGCTAGATATTACAATATCAAATCAACCTCTCACATCCACATTTACAAATGGCTACTCAAGCCTTTATTTATAGCTTTCCAAATGACCTTTGGCCTTCCCCCTTTGTGACCTTTCATTCCTCATGGAAAATGGCACCAATCTTGGATGACCCTTCATATCCAAGCATTTGAAAAGTCATGTGGTGACCCTTCATGACCAAAAATGTCTTTCCCACTTTTGTCCTTATCTTTGGTGACTTTTCGTATTCCTTTAAGTGTCCCTTCATGAGAAATTTTCCCATACTCTTTTGTCTTCACTTGGTGACTCTTGGTATTCCCCAAGATGACTCTTCATGAGAAAATGCGTCCCATCCTTCTTTTGTCTTTATCCTGTGACTCTTCATTTTCTCCATGGGCCCTTATTTTATCTCATATGCAACCAAAAATATATTCATTAATATTAAATAAATATTAACTCATATTAGCAAAGATAAATAACATTAAATACAATGGGGCCTTTATCACCAATAATACTAAACCTTTGACATCAATGACAATATTTCCAACAATCTCCCCCTTTGTCATTGATGGCAACCTCAATCTTGAAACTGCCACATCCTGTCACCTGCACATACTGTCATCTGAAAGCATACAGTAACTCCCCCTTACTATAGCAACCTGTACCTATTTCTTGTACCTATTTTCTGCATCTATACTTGTACCTGTTATTCTCCCCCTTTGACATCAATGGCAAAGGGCCTACCTGGAGCTAACACTTAGCTCCCCCTCACTTGATGTTGAACATCAATGCAGGAAGTAATAGAAATTACTCCCAACTCCTCTCATTGATCTTTGAGAAGATATCTGATTAAAACATTGCCTGTCTTTTGAGAATCTGCAATCAACTTATTTGAATATTTCCTTCTAATCTCAAAACCTTCCACATGAGACTTTAAGGTGTATCCTTAATCACATATTTGCCTTACATTCAATAGATTATGCTTATGATACATTCTTAGTCTTGGTTCTACCATTATCAAAAATAAAGTACCTTTTCTGGCTATCCTGGCAGTGGTTTTATCTCTGAATCTCACTGTACCACCATTGATCTGCTTTACTCTTATCTCCTATCATATGCCTCAAACATTCGTTATCAACGAACCATGGCTGATCTTTATCTCTTACATGCAAAGCTGTTTGCACCAACATAGAATCTTCAGGTTGTTTCTTTGACCATGAACATGTCTGAACCTTCTCCCTGATGAATGGAGCTTTAAAACTCTGATCCTTCTTGATTGAATCTTCAGGAGTATCCTTTTCTTTCTCTCTAAAACTGTTAGCTCTTTTTCAACATTCTAATTTCTTATGACCATAATCATTTGAAACACTGCATATGCAAGAATCATTCTAATAGCCTCAAACCATAATACTGATGCAAAATTTTCTTCAAAAATATATTCCCTCAAAAGATATACAAATTAATCTATCAACTCTACTTCTTGTCATGAAAAATATCCAAGACCCAATAGCACCCACCATGCTTCAATTTTCTTAAAAGTGTCTCCTTGAAGCCTAGAAGAGACACCCCCACATAGAAGGGTTCTAGAAATAAATCTCAGGAGATTCCCACATCTCCTCTGTTTCTTCCTTGATCTTCTTGTGTTTTTCTTTTAGAATCTGTTTAAGCATATCTAACCTTTTTGCCCTACTAACCTTATCATTTATGATATTTTTCATCTTCTCAACTTTTACAACTTTCTTATCTTGACAAAGCTCATGCTCAAATGTAACAAGAGATTCTTTACAATCCTTATCTGATTCTTTATCTACTATAACAAGTAATTCATTTTTATTCTTAAACTCAACCTGATCAACCTTTGCTATTTTAGGTCTCCACACCTTAATTTGATTCTTCTTATATCTTTTAGGGGCTTTGTAACCTTTGACATACTTTGAATATCTCTTTACTTTATTTTGGCATAATCTAGCAATATGGCCAACCTCATGACAATGAAAGCAAACAATATTTCTCATACCTTTTTCTTGAATGTGACTGAGATCTCCCTTTGACTCATTGTTTCTCCTCATACAATCTTTTGCCCTATGACCAACATGATGACAAACAAAACAATGGCCATGAAAAGAATCTAAAAACTTCAAAGCATTTGGCTGCCTGATTGACTTCTTTGATTTACCTACAAACCCTGCATCCTTCTTTCCTTGGATTGATATTTCATGATCTTTCTCAACCTTGATTATAAGCTTCTCATGATTATCCTTTAAATAATCTAACTCAATCTTCAAATGATTACACTCTTCTTCTTTTGATGTTAAAATTGAAGTTGCAACCTCTAACTAATTTTTAAGATCCTAAATAAATATCTTATTTTCTTTTACTTCTATAGCCAACTTAGAATCCAAGATACACACCTTTACCTTAAGAGCCTCAACCATATATTTCAACTCTTGATTCTCCTTCTTTAGCTGCTTAGCCATATGTGCTTTTCCTTTGATCTACCTTCAAGCTATTAAACCCTTTTTTAAGGAACCTGCTCTGATACCAATTGTTAAGCATGGAATATACTGAGAGGGGGGGGTGAATTAGTCTATTATATATCTTATAAATCTTTCCTTTAACCAAATTCCACTTAATCAAACATTCAAGATATGCAATAAAACTCAAACAATAAACATCACACAAGACAGAGAGAGACACCAGATATAACGTGGAAACCCAATGTGGGAAAAACCACGGAGAATCAATCTCAAATATATTTGTGAGAATAACCCCACAAGAGCACCATACCCCTTTGCCAAGGACAAAACTCAGCTACAATTCATGAGCACCACCCCACAGGAGCTTCAAACCCATTTGCCGAGCACCAACCCAGCTGCTATTTGTGAGCACCAACCCACAGGAGCACCAACCCCTTTGCTGAGCATCAACCCAGCAACAATTCGTGAGCACCAACCCACAGGAGCACCAACCCCTTTGCCAAGCACCAACTCAATAACAATTCGTGAGCACCAACCCATAAGAGCACCAACCCCTTCATGTATACCACACACCTATCTCTCAATGTTGCTACTCAACAAATGATAGATCAATACAACATCACCTTCCTCTCTCTCACTTTTTCTCTTCTAAGCTAGATATAACAAATACAAATCATCTCTCAAAATTACTCTTCTAAGCTAGATATTACAATATCAAATCAACCTCTCACATCCACATTTACAAATGGCTACTCAAGCCTTTATTTATAGCTTTCTAAATGACCTTTGGCCTTCCTCCTTTGTGACCTTTCATTCCTCATGGAAAATAGCGCCAATCTTGGATGACCCTTCATATCCAAGCATTTAAAAAGTCATGTGGTGACCCTTCATGACCAAAAACATCTTTCCCACTTTTTTTCTTATCTTTGGTGACTTTTTATATTCCTTTAAGTGTCCCTTCATGAGAAATTCGCCCATAATCTTTTGTCTTCACTTGGTGACTCTTGGTATTCCCCAAGATGACTCTTCATGAGAAAATGCGTCCCATCCTTCTTTTGTCTTTATCCCGTGACTCTTCATCTTCTCCATGGGCCCTTATTTTGTCTCATATGCAACCAAAAATATATTCATTAATATTAAATAAATATTAACTCATATTAGCCAAGATAAATAACATTAAATACAATGGGGCCTTTATCACCAATAATACTAAACCTTTGACATCAATGACAATATTTCCAACATTTAGACCCAATCAGCCTTGATGTCATCATAGATTGAGTTAATTAGTCAATTGGGGAAATTAATGATGTAATTTGGGCCAAATTGATCCATGCAAACTTAATTCTTAGTTTAAATGATGCTAATTAGGGCTAACATGATTGGTTTAGGGTTTAAAGACTATATAATTTGGGGTTTAGGGTTTAAGGTATATGGTTTATGGTTTTGGGGCATAGGGTCCAATCACAAAGGCAATTGGGGCCAATTTTAGCTTGTTAAACCTATTTGTGACTATAAAATATGATTTTGGGCATAATTATCCCTAATGTCATCATAGTTTGAGCTAATTATTCCATTAGGGAAATAAGTGATGTGATTTGGGCTGAATTGAGCCCTATGAAATTAATTACTCTAAAGGATGTTAATTGGGGTTAAATCAATTGATTTAGGGTTTAAGGTTTAATGCTTAGGGTATAGTGTATAAGGTTTAGGTTTTAGGGTATAGGGTTAAAACAAAAAGGTAATTGGGGATAATTTGAGCTCATTAAACCTATTTGTGACTATAAAATATGATTTTGGGATCAATTAGCCCCAATGTCATCACAGATTGAGCCAATTAGTTAATTTAGGCAATCAATGATGCAATTTGGGCAGAATAGAGCCTTGTGAACCTAATTCTTACTCTAAAATATGTTAATTTGAGATAAATCAATTATTTTAGGGTTTACCATTTAGGATTTAAGGTTTAGGGTATAGGGTTTAAGGTATAACATTTAGGGTTTAGGGTATAAAGTCTAATCATAATGGCACATATTTTTTAATTGGATATTAATTGATAGGGGTGGTTGATTAATTGAGAATAACAGACAAAGTAAAAAATACTTAAATTTATCAAAATATGGTAGAAATATCCATGATCCATGAAATGAAAGAAGTGAGGCATGTGTTTTCTCTATGGGATGGTTGTTATAAATATATCCCAAAACTGTAAATCATGTTGCATATGATTGTTTGCATTAGATGGTTCATCTATGCATTAGGGGCTCACCGATGCATTTATTCTAGAGTGTATACCTTAAGGGGTGCACATGGAATGGGTTGGGATAGACTTGTGCCATTTTGTGAGAGATATTCTCATACCATTCTATCATACCTACATCCCTTCATGTAGCCTTCATACCTCATATGATGTCTCCTTGAAATATTAAAACCCTAAAATATGGCTAAATCTAAAAACCTAAAACCTTAGAATCTAATTGAGTCTGAAATATGATAAAAACCTCCAAAACCTAGAATTTGCATTATAGCTCCTAGAGGTCCAAAACCACTCTCAAGCATCTTGAAAGTTAATAAATAAAATACAATTTAAAGTATAAGTTAAAAACTAAATGTCCTTATCTAAATTTAAATTTAAAATTTTATTTTATTTATATACCATGCATGTCAATCTAATACTAAACTCTTTTGCACACACAATTTTATACCAGTATTATCGTGTATGCAGTTCTAAAGACTAAATTATGCATATGGTTCTAAAGACTAAAACTATATATGTGGATATAAATACTAAAATCATGTATGCATTTCTAAAGACTAAAAATATATACATGATCCTGGATCGATAATTACTAAGCCTATGTGCCAAAACCACATACACACTCTTTTTATACCGCATACGCAAAAACATTGAAATCTATTTGAACACATAATATGCCAATTTTTTGGCCCCCCAACTCCATGTACTTACCCATGAGATAACTTATAAAAATTAATCATTTGTATACATATTATTACATATGTGAGGAATAGGAAAAAATTTAATGGCTATTTATAACCAAATGGCTATAAGTAGGTTTTTTTTATTTTGAAAATGGATAATTATATGAAAATATACATTGATAAAATAGCCACATTTTTATATAATTTCATAGTTTTGGACATAGATTCGCTAGAGTTACTATACATATATGGGTCTAGTTTGCTAGAAAATTATATGAGACATGTATAGGTTATTTTGGAATCACTAGGTATGTATGTATGTATGTAAGTATATAAATAATAAGGACCACATAATATGTAATAATATTAAGGTAATAATTATATTTATTCTATGAATTTTTTTTTAATATTCTTTGGTGCCACATGCTCTTCCTTTTATATGGTTTTAATAACTAAAAAACTTAATAATAAATAATTTTCAAACATAATATTTATTTTATTTATAGCATTGAATGTGGTGCAGGTGGAATTAAAACTATAGGGATTGAGGTTTAGATATTGCCCCATTTTTTAGTGAATTGACACTTCATATTGACGGGCCCAAGACAAAATTTTATGTTGGTCCAATAGGTCACCTACAAGATTAATAGAAGTTGCTCTAATACATATGTGATGGTTTCTTGATTTTTCTTGTCATTTATGCAAGTTCTTGGCAGAAGCAAAGCTCTAGTAGTCCCGAGATTGGGATGAGAGGTTGGAAATGAAGGTGCAAATAATTTTTTAGTTGGTTTCCTTGTGATTGCATTTGCAAGGCATGGATTTGTGTTTCTTTTTTTTTAAGAGTGACATAATTTTTTTACATACCCAATCATTTGTCTTAAATGAATAAATTTAATAAAAATTTCCTTTAAAATTATTTTTTTAAATATATTTGTTGATAGTTTCTCAAGTTTTATAGTCATTAATGTAAGCTATTAGCGGAAGTGAATCTCTAGTAGTCAAAATATTGGGATGAGAGGTTGGAAATGAAGGTACAAATGCTTTCTAAGTTGGTTTCCTTATGATTGCAACTGCAAGGTATGAATTTGTATTTATTTGTTCTTAAAATCAAGAGTAGTTATTTGCATGCATAGTCATCTATCTTGAAATGAATAAATATAATGATAATTTCTGTGAAAAATATTTCTTTAAAGATATTTGTTGGTGGTTTCTCAATTTTTATAGTCATTGATGAAAGCTAATGGTGGAAGTGAAGCTTTGGTAGTTGAAATATTGAGATGAGGTGCAGACAATTTCTAAGTTAGTTTCCTTGTGATTGCAATTGCAAGGTATGGATTTGTGATTATTTTATTCTAAATATTGAGAGTAGTTGTTTGCATGCACAATAATCTATCTTGAAATGAATAAATATAATGATAAGTTCTTTAAAAAACATTTCTTTAAATATATTTGCTCAATACATTATGCATGTTGGTTTTCTTGAAAAATTCATGTATATCTGCAAATCTTTTCCTTAAACTCAAAATTTGTGAAATGGGTATTTTTAGGTTAGTCACAAATATGGTTGAAATAATCATGAGGCTATGTTGCATTTATTTATTTATTTTATTCTTTGTGCATTTATTCATTTTATTTTTTGTGCATTGTTTAAAAGAAGTATCTTGCATGTCATTATTTATTAGAGGAAATCAATTTTTTATTTGTTTAAAAGGAGTAATTCTTAGAAGAAATTAGTTTCTTGTTTGTTTAAAATAAGTATGTGGTAAATACCAACCAAATAATATAATAAACCAAGTATAGAAAAAAATGTGACAAAAAATCAGAGTATAGAGTATAAATAATAAATCGACTATGGGGCCATAAGGTAAGACAACTATGAAAAGATAAGATGACATAACTAAAAAAAGTTGAGTACATACAGTAATATCATGTGCAATACTTAGTATAAATTGAGTACAACCCTCTGTAAGTCTCTCAAAAGACTAATCTAAGATTGACCATTATATTAGGAATAAAACATAAATTAATGAGGAATAATTTTATAGAATCACAATATTTATAAATATAAAAAGAAATAAAAATCTATAACAAGAAGACAAGACTTAATGTGGTTCACTCAATGTGGGCTACATCCACCAAAAAACACTTTTTCATATTTTATTACAAGCCATAAGAGTAAAATCCACTCTCATATGAGTATTCTCACGATTCCAATACACAAAATATTGTCTGGAGTTGCACTCTACTAACTCTCTTGAATTTATACCTGAATTCACACACTCTGTTCACCTTTGCAAAAATTAGTTACACCCACTATGATGTATTACCTACTACATGTATAATACATCAATAGGTAACCCACATAGCGATTTTTTAAAATAATGGGTACCAAAACTATGGGCCACGTCAACCTAAAACGGTTCCCCATTAAAGAAGGTCCAAATTTTTTTTGGGAGCTACATAATGAGTGTGCAATACATTTTAATGTACAATATTTGAAATACATTATAATCTAGAAATAGGCTCCACAACATAACACATTAAATTATGATATTTGATATTGAATTATGAGTATATTAGTTTGTTTTTTTAGTTACTTTTAGTTATAATAGTGATTATATTTTCTTTTTCAGTGTTTCATTTTCATTGATAAAACACTTTTATAGAATTAGAAATATTTCCTTCAAGAGATTGCCTCTTTTATAGGCTTTACTCTATTAAATATATTAGATTAAATTATTTGAAATCTAATTCACATATACATATATTTGATAATTGAGATATTTAATTAGTGCATCATTCATTATTATTCTTAGAATTTAAGAAAAACCCTATGCAAATCTTAGAAACATTTATTAATTCTTAGAATCACTATTATAAAAAAAGGAAGTCAAGTGAATGGGAACTTTCAAGGAGTTTTCAATCTGAATGGGTTTCTAAATATCCTTTCATTGAACCTATTTTGAGTGAAGACACTAATGAGCCACCAAAAAGAGTGAAAATGTGAGATATTTAGTTGGAAATTGGGGAGGGATAAATGTTTGCAACTAAAACTAGATACCATATAGAAGTATGTAGGGAAAGTGTATGAAAAGAAAATTATAAATGGAGAGGAGAAATCAATGATACGATGGATAACAAAAGAAGAGTCTCTTCATGTTAGTTGTGCGATTGAATGCAATGAATACCTAACAAAGCAACAAAATCTTAATGTAAGTGGAAGAAACATTGCAGCTTTGTTTGAAAGAATGATGGGAATCAGCCAAATGTCAAAGACTGTATAATTGTATGTTATTTTTCACGTTTTAAATAAAGGTCGATCAATGATTGATTATATAGGACATAAATACATGCTAAAATTTCTTAGCATCCTGAACTTTCCAAATACTCATTGATCAATTACTAGTGATTGGGAATGTACTAATTATCTTATTGAAGTAGAAAATGAGGATCTTCATGAGAAGATAAGGCTTTCAAGATACATAAAATTATCATTAGATGAAGTTACAACCATTGATAACACTTCTTGGGTGTGTATGCATCTTTACACTATTGTAAATCATGTTCGTCAGCCTCATTTTATTTCCATTAGTAAAATGAAAGAAAATGCAACTTCTCAAAACCTTTTAGAGCTAGTTAAGAATAATTTGAAAGATGTTGGTGGCATGGATGATTTTTTAATTGCAAGAAAGATTGTTTGTGTAGGGGAAGATGGAGCATCAATTATTCAAGGTAAAAGAAGTGGTTTTTGTGTAAGGATACAAACTTTTTGTACACCATATATGATTTATATTAATTGCATGGCACATAGAATGAATTTGGCATTAAAAATTGTGAGAAAGTTTACATTAATCTCAAAAGTTGAAGAACTTATTCGTGAAATACATTCAGACTTTTGTATAAGTCCAAAAATATTTCTACAATTTCAAAATTTTGTTGAAGGTTTAACGTAAGGAAAAAAAAACTACTTAAAGATGTTGATACTCAATGGATTTTTATTTGTGGAATAACACATAGAGTATATACAAAATATCAGTCATTGATGGGAATAATGGAGGAACATCACCACCTAATAGATAAAGCTCCAGATATTTTGTTTTGGTTAATTGATATAGACACATTATTGATCTTATGCATTGTTTTACCTATGTTGGATGAAATGAATTTAATGATAAAGAAATCTCAAGAAAGAATAATGTACATTTATAAATATTATACTTGAGAAAAATTAATATGCCTTGCCTTTGATAATTTGTATTTAACACAACATTCATTTACATGGAAAAAGTTCAAAAGCTGGATCTTGATGAAAAATATTGAACATAGTGGTAACTATTTGAAATTTAATGAAGATGGATATTTATGTGAAAAAGTGCAAGAATTTAAAATACCCCTACACACTTTTCACACAGTTGGTTGATCAAATAGACTCAAAGAAGTTCATGTTACAAAGGATTGATTCCTTAAGGTTGTATCTTTTATAGCGTCCACCTTGAAGGAAATTGCAAAATGTCTCTCTTCAGAGATTAAAGATCATTTTCCTTGAGATGAACTACTATAATCCATGGCTATGATGTATCCTCAATATTTAAAAAATTCTAGCTCATCAAATTTTTAGAATAAAATCAAAATATTGGCCCAACACTTCTATAAGAGTGTAGATTGGAATGGTGAATAAATTGAAGGCATTTCAAATTTATGAAAGATAAGTGAGCAATCTATTTGATTTGCCATAACAATGTTGGAAAAAATTAATGTTATATATAATGTTTTTGAATATGGCTCGATTACTAGACTATGGAGTACTTTAAGTTTGAGTGAAATACTATGTTATGGTATCTCAGAATATTTTTATCTTGTTAATTTATGTCAAATAATGATTTTGGGTTGAGTGGAAGATGAGATAATTTTTAATGCATTATCATTTTTAAAGTCAAAGTTAAGAAACAAGCTTGATAAGAATTTGGAGACTTACTTGAGGCTCTCTACAACTAGATACAATGTCTTCAATTTTTCATTTGATAGAGCTCTGGCAATTTGGTAGTCTACAATTGAAAATGAGGATTAACTATTAATTATTCAAACACACTACACTCAGAGAATTATTTAATACTAGATCTAAGTCCAATAGCTTTTGAAGATAATGCACGTAACAATTATCAAGAACAAAATGAAGAAAATTGACATGTTGAAATTTGAAATTTAGGCATCTAAAATTTGAGGTTGATTGAGGAAGGACAACAGAGTTTGTGGTCCCAAATAATTTTCCTTGGATTCATGTAGCCAGATTGCATTTTGATAATTAATATTGGGTGACTTTGATTTTGATGAAAAAGTGCTAATAATTGATTAGAAAAACATGTATTCTGGTGTTTTGTTTGATTAAGGGAACATGTATATAACAATTGTAAACTCTATTATAGAGATACATAAGTATATTGTGGCATTCCCTTGTAATTTTATACCAAGTGTATTTTTGTGTTCTATTTGATTAAGAGAACATGTTTATAATAGTCGTAAACTCTATTATAAATATGCATAAGTATATTGTGGTGTTCCCTTGTTATTTTATAACAAGTAGATCTGTATTTTTATGTTTTATTTGATTAAGATAACATATCTATAACAATTGTAAATTCTATTATAGAGATGCATAAGTATATTGTGGTGTTCCCTTATTATTTTATACCAAGTAGGTGTATATTTGTGCTCTATTTGATTAAGAGAACATGTCTATAACAATTGTAAACTCTATTATAGAGATGCATAAGTATATTATGGCATTCCCTTATATTTTTATACCAAATAGGTATATTTTTGTGTTATGTTTGATTAAGAGAACATGTCTATAGTATTTGTAAACTCTATTATAGAGATGCATAAATATATTGTGGTGTTTCCTTGTTATTTTATACCAAGTAGGTGTATTTTTGTGTTATGTTTGATTAAGAGAACATGTCTATAGCCGTTGTAAACTCTATTATAGAGATGGATAAGTATATTGTGGTGGTCCTTTGTTATTTTATACCAAGTAAGTGTATTTTTATATTCTATTTGATTAAGAGAACATATTTATAACAATTGTAAACTCTATTATAGAGATGCATAAGTATATTGTGACGTTTTTTTGTTATTTTATATCAAGTAGGTGCATTTTTGTGTTGTGTTTGATTAAGAGAACATGCCTCCAATAGTTTTAAATTCTATTATAGAGATGCATAAGTATATTTTGGTATTCCTTTGTTATTTTATACCAAGTAAGTGTATTTTTATATTTTGTTTGATTAAAAGAACATGTCTATAACAATTGTAAACTCTATTATAGAGATGCATAAGCATATTGTGGCATTCCCTTATTATTTTATACCAAGTAGGTGTATGCTTATGTCTTGTTTGATTAAGAGAACATGTCTATAATAGTTGTAAACTCAATTATAGAGATACATAAGTATATTATGGCATTCCCTTGTTATTTTATACCAAGTAGGTGTATTTTTGTATTTTGTTTGATTAAGAGAACATCTGTACAACAGTTGTAAACTGTATTATAGAGATGTATAAGTATATTATAGTATTCTCTTGTTTCTTCATACGAGGTAGGTGTATTTTTGTGTTTTGTTTGATTAAGAAAAATTATTTATAATAATTTTAAACTCTATTATAGAGATGCATACGTATATTGTGGTGTTCCCTTGTTATTTTATACCAAACTTATTTGAGGTATCTATAGTGTAATAAATTTTAAGTATCCATATTAGACCAACAACCTCACTTCCACTAATAGCTTGCATAAATGACAAAAAAAATTGAGAAAATTGTCACATGTGTATTCAAACAATTTTGATTAATCCCACATGTGGCATGTTGGAACAACATTAAATTTTGACTTGAACATTCAATATACTGACATCAATACACTAAAAATGGGGCAAGATCTCAACCTCTTTTCTTGTAGCTTTAATTCCACCTACACCGCATTTAGTGCTAAAAATAAAATATACATTAGATATGAGAATTTGGGATGTGAATTCATTTATGTCACTAACTTCTTTTAACACTACTTGGTTTTTTAAGCTTTGAATTCTTGAAGTCGTAGAAATTTTAACTTACAAATTTATAATTATAGTTTTAATTATTTTTATTAAGTTTTTTAGTCATTAACACCATATAAAAGTAAAAACATGTTTGTTTTACTCAATTTTATAAATATGTTAAGGACCATTTGTGACTTAGAGCATAATACGCTTAAGGTAATAATTATATTTTGGTTGGCATAGTTTTTTAATTAAAATAAAAAATATTTGAAAGGTCATTATTGATTATGGATATGGTTAAGACATTTGAAAGATAGTTTTTTGAGCAACTATATTTAAGTAAATGCTTTTCAAGGAACTCATCATTATATTTATTTATTTTAAGATAGACGATTGTGAATAAAAACAATTGCTCTCAATCTTCAAAATTAAAAAAACATAAATTCATACCTTGTAGTTGCAATCATAAGGAAACTAGTTTAGAAATTTTTTGCACCTTTGTTTCTGATATCTCGTCTCAATATTTTGACTACCAGAGCTTCACTTATGCCAAAAGTTTGCATCAATAAATATAAAAATTGAGAAACCATCACATACGTATTTGAGCATGCATCAATGAATATAAAAATTGAGAAACCATCATATATGTATTCAATCAAATTACTTATGCTTGAATACATATGCATCTCTATAATAGAGTTTACAACTGTTATAGACACATTCTCTTAATCAAATAAAAGACTGAGAGCAGTTGTTTGCCTACATAGTCATCTATATTGATTGTTGAAAAAAATAAATATAATGATAAATTATTCGAATATCATTTTTTTAAAGTTATTTTCTTTCCATCCTCACTTTTCATATTTGTCTTGCCTAATGGTCTCATGGCCAGTTTATTATTTATACTCTTTACTCTGATTTTTTATCATAATTTTTGCTATACTTTATTTATTATATTATTTGGTTATTCTTTACCATTGATTTCCTCTGAGAAATAATGACATGCAAGATACTTATTTTAAATAATGCACAAAGAACAAAATGAATTATATTATGTGGTTAGTATTTACCACATACTTCTTTTAAACAAATAAGAAATTTATTTCCTCTGAGAAACAATGGCATATAAGATACTTCTTTCAAGCAATGCACAAAACAAAACAAATTATATTATGTAGTTGGTATTTACCACATACTTCTTTTAAACATACAAGAAACTTGTTTCCTCTGAGAAACAAAGGCATGAAGTGCCAAGTCACTGCAGGGCAAATTGGAGAGTAGTAGTTTGAAGTTTAAAAAATGATTTTGCATAAAAATTATGAATAAAAATTAATCTATTAGACTCAAAAACTTATGTAATATATTTTTAACTTCCATGCCAAACTCGTTCACACTCCCCCTGCAACAACAACTATATATATATATATATATATATATATATATATATATATATATATATATATATATATATATATATATATATATATATATATATATATTAGATTTTAGGCTTTTGTAATCAATTATATTTATTTGAATGGTTTTGGGTAAGCAACGAATCCAGAATCATTAAAGTGAAAAAAAACTTAAAACATGTTGATGAAGGATAATCTAATTTATATTGTTTTTCAAAGAATCATCAATTTAAGACATACCTTGATTAGAATGTCTCAACTGCTCATCTATATTAGAATTTTCTTAAGACTTCGACTAATTTTTTAAGAAAAGAAGTTGTGGTGAATCATCTTTTTCAACCTGTAAATATTTTTGGATTTATTTTTTCAACTATTTAAGAAAATAATTTGTGGTGAATTATCTTTTTCAACTTATAAATATTGTTGGATTAATTTTTTTAAGTTGAAATTGACACATTAGCGACTAAAAATTTCTCTTGAATGTTAAGATATTTTTTGGTTAGACTATGTTTTCTATTTTGAATTTGACATATATTTTTTTTATGTAAACAGTCCTTTAAAGATACTAACATATTTGATCTTATTGATTATTTTTTATTGATACATTGGAATTTATGGAATTTACAACAAATTAGCAGGGGTTGATACTTCAGCAGGAGGGGTTTCTGTAAGTGGAGCTTCAGCAAGGGCGCTTCTGCTTGTAGAGAAGTTCTTATTGGAGGAGCTTCAACTAGTGGGGCTTCAACAAGAGGTGCTTTTGTGGGTGGTGCTTTGATGTCAGGGGCCTCTACAAGGGGGTTTTAGGAAAAATAGGAAGGTGTGATGTGATTCTTGGATATAAGTAATGTGAGACAACAATGTCATAGCCCATGAAAAATATCATGTGCTTGAAATGCAAAAAATGTAAGAGAATAAAAAATTACAGAGATAAATAATTTAACCATATATTTGGTGTCTCATTTTCAAATGACAAAAACCCTAGACCTTAAACCCTTGAACCCAAACTTTAAATTAAAAATTGTTTACATAGTTTTGTACAAAAATATTTCACTCTATAATATTTAAAATAAAAGAACTTTATGAATTGCCTACTCTTATTCTTATTCTTGAAAGTATGACTCCCTAATTGGAATGGCTAAAATTTTAGAGGGGTTGTTCATAGTTATTTATACCTTACAACCAAGAGAGCAGAATTGGAATGTATCCAAAAGGCTTCTTTCACATATCTATCACAAGTATTAGTGATTCCCTTCCTCGGCATGGGTTGTAGTCTGCCGTTAAGAAAAATAACCCTGACACTGTTGATAATATATGTATGTATGCCTCTGATGTCCAAGATATTCTAAATTTTGGACACCCTCATTACATTATGATAGGAAGACCTCGTATATGTTCATAATAGGAAAACACTTCGAAAATGAAAATGATTGTATAACTATAAACAAATCATCAAATTAAGAATGTTATACATCATAACTTTTATAGTTAAGATTTTTCTATGCAAGGAGATAAAATTCCCATTTTTCAAACTTAAATGCTTTTATGCAGTGAATATTGTACCTAAAAAATATGATGATCCGTGTGGTGTTTGAGGTAATAGGTTCATAATCGCCCTGGCATGCAATCAAGGAAATACATGTTGCACTTGATCTATTGGAGTCTATATGGATTTTGTAGGGAATGAAGAAGCTTGTCTATAGTAGAGGCTTCAACCATGGAGGCCCAATTGCATTTTCATGTGAAGGCAGCATCCGTCGAACTTGCATAGTATGTTGTGAAGAAAATTTAGAAAATAGAAACAAATGGTAGCCTAGCAAGCTATAAAGAAATAGGTTACAAATATAGATCCCCCAAAACCAAATACATGAAATAAGCATGAAGTAGATCCCACTCCCAAAAATAAAGATGCCCACAATACATATACATTATATATATGTCATGTTCAGCCATAGAGATAAATGCATATTTTAGTCTATTGAAAGAACATAGGGGCTTTCTGAGTCCATTGAAATCCTTGACTAAAATGGAATGTGGTTCTGATTGAGTTGAAATAGCCAAGATAAAAAGAATGGTGGTGGTGTTGTTCTTAGGTTGAGTTAAAGAAAAGAAAATAACAAAACTTGATATGGTAATCACGTTAATGTTGTTGGACGAGAAGGTTGCATCAGGAGGTTCAAACCCTAGACATGGTGATAATAAGGATGGTGGTGGTGGAATTACGAGGTGAGGAGATGACTCTAGTCTAGGGAAATGAACGTGTACTTTAGGAGAGGGAGAATTCATAGGAGACTGGATAGGTAGTATGTGCATGTCTTTCCATGAGACTTTATGTGGTGAATATGTTTCTAATTAATGCCTTGATTACTCCCAATTAAACAGTAGGCAGAGTGACTGGTGAGTCTAACACCCTAAAAACCTACAATTATCTTGATATGTGTAACATCGAACATAACATGAAATTTATTCTACTAATGAAAACCTGACAGAGATATTGTGATGTTGAAGACTTTGCAATTTGTTTAGGTAAAATGTTCATATGATTTTGGGCACATAGAATAATAAACTATAATTATTTAAGATAATAAATAATAATGGATTTTTAATGCACATTGAAATCTATTAGTACCCTTTGGGACTAATAATAGCATGCAAGATACTTATTTTAAATAAAATGAATAAACGTAATAGAGCCTCATGATCATTTCAACCATATTTTTGACTAACCCAAAAATACCCATTTCACAAATTTTGTGAAAATATCAACATGCAACAAGTAAAAATTAGTGCAATGAATAAATATAATGATAAGTTTCCTAAAAATAATTTATTTAAAGATATTTGCTTGTCATCCTCACTTTTCATAGTTGTCTTGTCCTATGGCCACATAGTCAGTTTATACTCTATACTCTGATTTTTTGTCATAATTTTTTCTATACTTAGTTTATTATATTATCTGCTTGATTTTTACCACATACTCATTTTAAATAAACAAGAAATTGATTTCCTTCAAGCAATAATGACGTGCAAGATACTTATTTTAAACAATGCACAAAGAACAAAATGAATAAATGCAATAGATCCTCATGATCATACTGTATTTTATTTTTAAATGTTTAAGGTAATAATTATATTCTAGTTTGCATGGTTTTTTAATTGAAATAAAAAAATATTTGAAAGGCCAATATGGATATGGTTAAGACATTTTGGCAGATCTTATTATATAATTTGTAGTTTTAAAATAATAAAAATGTTTTGAATATTTTTTTTTAGTTATGTCATCCTCGCTTTTCATAGTTGTCTTTCCCAATGGCCCCATAGTTGGTTTATACTCTATACTCTAATTTTTTGTCACTATTTTTGTTATACTTAGTTTATTATATTATTTGATTGGTCTTTATCACATACTTATATAAATAAACAACAAATTGATTTTCTCTGAGAAATAATGACATGCAAGATACTTCTTTTAAACAATGCACAAAGAACAAACTGAATAAACGTCATAGAGCCTCATGATCATGTTGTATTTTATTTTTAAATATTTAAGGTAATCATTCTATTTTGATTGGAATGGTTTGTTGATTAAAATAAAAATATATATTTAAAAGGCCAATATGGATGTGGTTAAGACATTTTGATAGACCTTATTAAATGGTTTATAATTTTAAAACTATGAAAATGTTTTGAATATTTTTTTCAATTATGTCATCCTCACATTTCATGGTTGTCTTGCCGTATGGCCCCATTGTTGGTTTATACTCTATACTTTGATTTTTTTTCACAATTTTTGTTATACTTAGTTTATTATATTATCGGGTTGGTCTTTTGAGAGACTTACAGGGGTTTGTACTCAATTTATACATAATATGACCATCAAATTTAACACTTAAAAAGGATAAATTTAATCTTTAAAAGGAGGACAAATTTAATCATTAAAGAGAAGGAACTATAAACAAGATCTTGACTTTCGACTTCTCACCCTCTAACCTCTTTCTCCATTGGTTTTTTAATTAACACAATTTACCTCTTATAAAATAAATCTACATAAGTGCTTCAAATTGCTTAAAACCCTAGAACCACAAAACCCTAAAACCTAAATTCATTTAGCTTTATTTATGTTGAAATTTTACTGCTTTGTGGTCATGGTAATCATAAAGTGAGTGATAGTTGCAAGAAGAGGCTAAGGAGGAGTCTAAGCAACCAACAATGAAGTATAATCCAAGTAAGAAATATAAGCCCTACATGTCATGAACATCATGAAACGAGTGATAATTACAAGAGGAGGCCAAGGAGGAGTCTAAGTAACCAACAATGATGTATATTCCAAATAAGAAATACAAGTCTTACATATTTGTAAATGTTTTCACACTTTTAATGAATTCTTTCTATCTTTTAAGGGATTTAAACTATTGCCATGTTATTTGCCCCGTGAATGTGTTTGGGGAAAGGGGTTTAACTTGGATTTTTCACCATTATTTCTTGATTTGAATATGATGCTTGATTCACCAGCTATTTATAAGGTTTTTGAAAGATTTAATATCAATCGTTAGTCAATTTATACCAGTGTGATGATTTTGCCAAAGATTCACCAATAGAATTATACCTAAAATCTAGGATTCGCCAAGATTTTATAGTATGCTTTTAGGGGTCCCTTCTTAAAATTATTCTTGGTGAGGATGAACTTGAAAGCTTTAATTTTCATCTTACAATTACCTCAAATATTGTGTTCAATAAAATTCAAGGGACCTCAAGGTTTTCTATTACTAAAATCAAAGAAATTGAAGTTGCATGCAAACGATGTGGTAAAGACATGAATAAAGATAAGGTTTAATGTTATAATAATTTCCCTAACTAGAGTTCTATCTCTATAAGATTAACTTATATAACTTTGTTTATAATTGAATATAAATCAAGTGATGTTGTCAAGACATTTTTAAGGCTGCCCAAAGGATTATATGATCTAATAAGGGTAAACATAAACTCACATGAGATATAATGCATGACCTCCTCGTAATTGTTTATCGTGATATAAGTTATTTTCATTCATAAAAATAATTGAACTACCATTTATGATCATTATTTGTAACAAGGTTTCCCCACTTAAGGGAATAAAACCTCATATCTTAAGGATAGAGTTA
Source organism: Torreya grandis (assembly GCA_037957365.1). Lineage (NCBI taxonomy): Eukaryota > Viridiplantae > Streptophyta > Pinopsida > Cupressales > Taxaceae > Torreya > Torreya grandis. The sequence goes on from JARHVA010001131.1 coordinate 2,021,467, forward strand.
TATTATACTCTTCTCTTATTACTATCATGTTCATATTTATAATGAAAATCCATGCATTCATTCCAAAAAAACAAACAAGGTGCAACCCTTTTTAAGGAGATCAAATCCAACCCAAATCAACGGATTTTCACATATCTTTACCAATGTAAAAAAAGACTATGGATTTATATGAATATACAAGTATGAATCTAAAAATAGAGAGTTATAATAACATATTGAAGCCATATAACTACCCTTTTAAATTCCACCATTCCCAAACAAGCAAGATCCTAGAATGATCATTGATACAACTACATAAAAATACAAAAGTAAAAACATCTTTTACTTTCCAATTTTATCATGCTTATTTTGGATTTTGACAAGCACAGGAAGGTAAAAATATCAATGAGTAATAAAAATAGATGAGTAACCCTTTTTTCACTTAAAACCACTACTAAATGTAAAATAAAAATGAGGATTCCCATGAGTTTTATGATATAGAAGAAAACTCTTAACTATCTTAATAATCTATTACAATTGAATTCTAAGCTATCATGAATATGAATGGTGATTTTTCTTTTTATTTCAAGTGTTTCAATATGAATGCTAAGTTTTCTTTTTAATTCTAAGTGTTTCAATGATGTAATCAATATGATTGATGAATGTGTAAAAGATATGTTAAAACCTAGTTTAATCATTTATATGGACTAAAATCTATCCTATCCATCTAATGACTCTTTTTGATGCCCTATATGTCATTTCCATCTAAATATTTGCGGTTGAACCTATGCATTTAATGACTTTGTTGATGTCATTAATGTTTTCATTTCCACCCAACAATGTGTGGCTTTACTATTTATCTATTGGCTCTTTTTGATGCCATAATGTTGTCATTTCTTGAGAAACAAATAATGCATCAATGATAGATTAAAGGTACACTATATATCTTCCATTACTCAAGATATCGCAAAAATTACAACACTTAATAATAAATTGCTCATGAAAAGGTTTATTACAAGGCATTAAAACAATGCCCAACAAAGTATTACTTTCATATTTATTTCCTATATTATTTTCATATTTATTTCCTGAACAAGGTTGAAGGCAACCCAAATAAGATATATGCTCCAACAAATAAGCCCAATCCTACTATAACTTGTTCCAAGATAACAATACTACAATCATTAACTCTATTTTTGAACAATAGATTTATTTGAATAGTTTTTCTAAGAGAAGTATTTGTTTTTATTTATAAGCATGTTGCTAAAACAAAACAAACTTAGAGAAATTCTAGATGGATATATCATTGAATAACTTTGAAATAAATTTTCATCAGAGATAATAAAACGTTTGCACTTTATGAAAAAGCTAGATGTTGTCAAATTTGCATTAATCCACCAAAAAATATCCATATATTCAACATATGTTGTCTATGCCATTCCATTCACAAATATAAAAAATCCAAGATTAAAGATTCATTCATTGTAAACTTTCAAAATGAAAACCACTAGAGACAGGGTTGGATATGCAGAGGTTCCAATAGAGCTCATAAGATAGGCAACAATAGACACCGAAGAATTACTTTAACAATAAGTTCATCTCAAAAAAAATTAGAATATATTGTCAACTAGTATAAGTGAATGCCAAGATATTTACAACAAGTGATTATAACCAGCATACTAATGAAGTGAAGAACCACAAAAGACAAAAAAAAATGTAGTTTAATTCATGAAACCATATTAGTGTTCTTTAAACTCAACAAACATCTCGTAAAACAATAATGGGTATATACCCTTATACATACACTGGTGTATATGCATAGGAACATATATAATAGTGTAAAAATCAACAATACCTTCTTACAACATTTACATTCATCATTATTTTCCACATATAAAACTATCATAAGTGTCAAGGAAATATTTTTAACTAGAATATCCATTGAAATAATTTATGCAAGAAGAATAGCCTTAACCCAAAATATCCATAGAATAGAAATTTATATCACAATGAAAGAATCAACCATTGAACTTATCTATCCATATCAAGAATTGTTCAAAGTCCAACATACATATTTATTTTCCAATCAAATTACCATCAAATAAAACTTATAAACTTTCTATTTTTCCATAATAAGTTTCTATAGAAATAGAGGGAAGAAAAAACTAATGCCCAAGAAGTTTTTAGATCCAAGGAAATGGAAGGACATGCCTAAGAACTTAAACTCCATGACAAATAAAATGTAGACGCCACCTATTCAAGGCACCCTCTATAAGAAAGGTGTGCCTCTAGCTCTGCCAACATAGTTTTTTTTTTTTTTTTTTTTAATGGAAAAGATTAGGGGAAAGGTCCCAATCACTGTGCATGTTCCAATTGTTGAACATGGTTTTTGTTAACATGTGTTCCATCAATGAAACATATTGGTGTGTATAAATATTAAAGTGCACCAGAAACTGAACATGTAGTATCTAATACTTGTTCAACATTTATTCTATAAAACTAAAAGTAACCAATCACATCACTACAAGTAAGACTCAAGTATTGATACTCTAATGCACAACTATTGGTACTCCAAAGGTTAAGTTTTGGTCATAGGTTTAAAAAATGCATTTTATGATCTCTCGTGATAAAATACATTAGATTATAAACTATATAATGTGTTAGACCTTGAAACCTTAGTTATAAGTAGTTAAGATGACATATTAAAATGGGTATTTTTTTTGAAATCTAATGTGATGTTATGGCATCTTAATTTGCTGTCCAAAGTTAGGGTGTGTAGCTACTAGGACCTTTCCCCTAGAGTTGCCCATGCTGACCAAAATGACTCAAACAAAAGCACAGTCCAACTCCAGCTACCAAATGGGCATTATACCCTTGTCTCCCATAGTAATTGTCCATAAAAGTCTTAGGTCGACCAAGGGGCTACCAAAAATGCAAACTTACAAGATAAATAAAGGTAGTAGGTTTGACTAGCGTAGCCCCAAAAAAGACCCAACATATTTCATGCCAAAATCCATGTAGAGGACCAAATTTTGCCATGGCTTCGTCATCTAGGTCAGCCACTCCAAACCATCATAGTGAAGTCAAAAAATAAAACTGTATCTTAGATCACAAATAACTAAACTTCAAAACATTTTACATTTTTTTAATGTTGGGACAGATCCGGTCTAAATGCAAATAAAGCAATTGTTTCTATTTCATCAATTTAAATCCTAATTAAAAATCCATCAGGTCCATGACCCTCCATAAAATGAATAGGTTCATCATTTGATTTAAGATTCAACATATATTGACAAGTCTTTCTTTCTTATATGGGTGTGTAGGACTCATTCAAAATATTTAAGACATATCTTATATAATTTTAGGATGAATGAGTTCCCCTTATGCTCCTCCACTTCTCTATCATCCCATCTCACCCTCCCCCCATCCTTGTTCCTTCCCCCGTCCTTTTGCTCCTTCTTCTTTTCGTGCCCCCTCCTCCTCACACATATACTATATGTATGTATTTATTAAAGGAGACTCATTCATCCTACACATATACTATATATATTGGAATACAATTTAACCATAATTATTATATATGTGTGGGTCCCATTCATCCTAAAATTATATGAGATATGTATTACTTATTTTGAATCGCTACTTATAATCAATACATATCTCATATAGTTTTAGAATGAATGAGACCCACACGTATAATAAGTATGGTGAAATTGGGTTCAAAAAAATATTAGAATATATGTTATAGAACCATAGAAATACCAATATAGGAAATTGCATAAATCTCGAATGAGGACATTGTAAAATCACATTTCAGGTTGAAATTAGTTGAGATGAACTTAGATGACATGACTAATGCACTCTTATATCACGTTGTTCAAAGTATAGGGAAGCAGTCATCAAAATCAATCTTGATTTCCATAGTGAATGAACTAGGTAAATGGTTCAATGACTTTGACAAGCAATTTGGTTTTGTGAATAGCAAACTTAGAAATATAGTGTTGTCCCTAGAGAATCAAGTTTAGGGCAACACTGAAAGGTCAAATTGAAACATGTATGTGTTTAATGCTCTCATTGAAAGGTCTCATATTCTTGTGTTTCATGCAATTGTGAGTGCTCTTAAAGAATGCCCTACTTCTGGACAATAATTCCATGTGGGCATTTCCTTTGGGTAACGTTTAGGACCTTATCGATGTTGAAAAGCTTGTAATCAACTTCCTTAAGTGAGTTTTGAAATTTATTGTGATTATGAAGAGAAAAATAGATCTAATAAATTAAAACGAGAGAAGCCATACTAACATAATCTTTAAGCTAATAGAATAATAAAAATGATATACACACAAGATTACATAGTACGTATGGTTTCACTTACGAAAACTTTAAAAAAAAATCAGCACAATAACTATTTTATTGCATTAACTCAATCGTTTACAATACAATAATGTACTTCCAAGTTTTGTTTTCCCCTTTTTGTATGTGTGAATATATATAGGCACATCAATAAGTTATTGTCAAAGCGGTATTACAATACCTTCAGTACCAAAATTATGGGCTATAGAAAACATGGGCTAAAACCACCCAAATATATGCCAATATAGTCTCAAAATCTTTTAGGTTTGCCTTAAATTCCAATGGAAGGGAGGAAGGCCTCATTTCAGTTTTATAGTTAATTAGAATGTAAATCATGGAAAATATACAACACATTTCTAATAGATTGAAAAGTTAAAAGTGGCACAACACAAATATACCAATAAGATTTTGTCGATCCTCATACAGATCAACAACACAAATAAAAATGAATATAAAATGGTTAATTTACTTAACCAGCTTGCAGACTTCCTCCCAATAAAATCAACCATTAATGAATTCAGCAACATTGAGTAGGAAGGTGGTACTTTTTGTTCTGAGAGGCATATAAATAGTTTTCATACCTTATATGTAATGATTATTGCTTTGTTTTTTCGAACTCCGATCTTTGTTCTTCCTCGTATCATCTTTTTTAATTATAAAGCCTATTTTGGTATATCTTCTTTTCAAATTTTTTTATCAGTTGTTCGTATTTTGGCTCTATGCCAAACACCAATCTTTCTTTGTACTTGAGGGCCCTTTTCCTTTGCTTATAACAATTTAAAAAATATAAAAAAATTATTAAATGAAGAATAAAAGAGACGTGGTATATCTTCTCCCGAGTATAATGAAGTCGTTGATTTCTAATGATGCTATCTTATGATGTGCCATTTCATCCCCACCTTCGGGAATATAACTCTCCCGTTCACATCAGGTTACACTTGGCAGGGAAAGAAAAAAAATAGTTTGCAGAAATACAATAACTTCTTATAAAAGAGCAAGGTATAAATTAGAATAAGGTATACCCATCCACATTAACTACCTACCACATAAAGGGTTCATCTAGATGTAGACCCCAATTTCAAAACAATATAAATTATTGGTGCTTTTTTAGGGGCGGCCAGGTTGGGATTCTGAGGTAGTTTTGGTTTGAGAAATTCCATGGGCACAGCTGTCAGCAGGACTACACAATCTCCTATATATATACCTCATCTCTTCTAAATTTACCCAAAGAAGCCAGGGATAATCATGCATTTCTAAATTACCCGAAGAAGCGAATGATCATACATTTCTAAGTTAGTTTAGAGAGAGAGAGTAATCACTCATGGAAGAGGAAAATGTGATAAATATGTTGAATATTGTGGTTGCAGTGGATGAGAGCCAAGAGAGTATGCGTGCCTGTAAATGGGCCTGCAAACATCTCTTGCCTGCTCACACAAATATCAATCAATCCTTTAACTTCACACTCCTTTATGTTCAATCCCCTGTCTGTCTCTCCTCTGGGCCTTGTAAGTAGGTTCTTTCCATTTGCATATATTGCTAAGTGCATTTTTCTTCGTCTTGAAGCGATATACCTGCAACCTCAAGTATGTATTTGAATAATAATGGATTATGATTTATGCAGCCTACATCTTGAGCAGCGAGGTGCTTCATCTTCTCGAAATCGATGAAATTAGGACTACTCAAAAGATATTGAAACGAGCTCTGGATATCTGTAATTATTACAGTGTTAAAGCAGAAACCCATGTTGTAATTGGGAAACCAAAGGAGAAGATCTGTGAAGCTGCCCACAAGTTGGGAGCCCATTTTCTAGTGATTCCAACTGTCTATCTGGGTCTCTGCGCGTCTTTGCCATTTGAAGTACCATTTAAGATTTTAAGATTGATGGGTGATTGATTGATTGATGATTTTGCAGAGCAATTAAGGGAAGTGTGACTGATTACTGCTGTCAGAACGCCACGTGCCCTGTTGTGGTTGTTAACAGAAAGGTTTTGTAAGGATTGAGAAGAAGAATGTAGCCTTTTCTGGCATGCTGATGTTATTTGAAGAACAGAAAAAACCACGATGAGACTTTTAAAGAGCAGAGCACGGGAATGCCCCACATTTTTTGTTTTTCCTATAAACATTATTTAGATAAAAGACCATGACTAGGCTTGAATTTTTGTGCTTAGCTTGAGGGAATTAGTGAATGAAAGTAATTCTTCCGTTGTACTTTTTGGAAGATTTCTAAGGCCAGGGGAAGATTTCTTATTATGATATCTGACATTTTAAATAAAAAGCAAACCATTAAAGATAGTCACTCAACATATTGTCTCAGAAGTTTCTGATCTTTCCTAATCTGAAATAAAAACACCACTGTTCCATTTTTTCTATAAATGCCTGGCCTCTGGCAATCAGTACATACCCTCTGTGGAGAATTTCTCCATGCAGCTGAGCTCTGAGCTCAGGCATTTAACAAGCATGGTTTCGCCTTGGAGCCTTGAGCTTCGCCAGCTCAAAAACAATAGTAAAATATCCTGGCATATACCCAGCAAGTCGTTGCTCAGTTCTCCACTTAACTACGCAATAGAGTTGCATTGACAAAAGAAAAGAATTTTTAGTATGGATGATAGCTGTATTTGAGCTTGAGTTTTCTTGTTTCAATCGAGCTTTGCATTGATCTTATCTACATTCCCATCAGTGCATCTTCCAACCATCCCCTCGCCAACTTTACAACTCAGCGCAAGCCAATGATATTCCTCTTGAAGATCACTGCACATAGAGAACAAGAACTTTATTCCATGTACAATTGCAGTGTCTTACACTCTTTTTAGAGTTAGACAAGTTATTAGAACTGTCCATCAATTGCAAAGCCATATATTTATGGTAGATCCTTAGTATTGGAGGCCTTACCCTACAAAGCAAAATATTCATCCTATGCCAAACTCTTGATTAGATGCTACTTGGTTATAAGAGTTTATTAATTAGGAGTTGTTCTAATGGTGTAATGAATGTCGGAAAGGTTGTAATTTTTTTGTTTTTAGGTGTCAATATATTGGTAGCATGGATGAATGGAAGTTTCAAGATAGATTATGAGACCTCAATATATTGATGCCATATTACCAACATTGCGTCATTGATTCGAGCCGTACATCAGACGTAGAGTCATTTTGCAATCAAATCAGCGCTCATAACATCCTTGTCCACCCTCAACTATAAAAACAACAAATCAAAGATGTTGCCACTCTGCAAGCTTCTGACCCCTTTGCAATGGGTGATGCAGGGCATGTAAATCCAACCACTACCCTGACCCTAGGTTTTGTGTACAATATGGGCCCCATAGAGTACGATATCACTTGAAATAACCTGTCATCACCACTCACCATCACCTCCTAGTGCACGTTTAAATCTTTCATCACTTGTATGTTTTTTATGGCCTTGACCTTGTCTTAAAGCCTATTTTGTAGCTTTTGTTTCTCCATGCTACAAAGTGCATTGAAAGATGTCACACGTCATTGAACGTTGAATGTGTATCCCCTCAGGGTTCATCGAGTTTATCACCTGAAATACCCTGTCATTGTCCCTCATCATCACCACACAATTCACCTTGAAATCTTTCACCCCTTCCATATTCTATATGGCTTTGCCCTTCCCCACCATTTCACCATTGCCCAAGTTCACTGTAAAACAAAACATCTTCTCCCTGCATAGCGCATTACCATGCTGTATGAAGGAACACTTATTTTCCACTGTCAAATAAGTAGTCATGACAAGTGAGGTATGACTACCAACTTACACTTGTTTACTTTACAAAACTTTTCTATATATAATTTATTATTAATTAATAAACATATTATTAATTATTATTTTATATTATATTTAAATTGATATATTATATTATTGTAATATTATATATATATATACCATAGTATAAATAATTATAGTAAAAATTGTATTCCAAAAGAAATGCGTGTAATAAATAAAATTATTTTTTTGTTTCTTGCACATTGTGGTGTCATGTAGAGGGAAGCTACCAACTAAAAACCTACAGGCATTTCACAGATGTCCAAAGAAACTAATTTGTCATCTAACAATGATATGGCGTCCCTTTTCTAGCACCACTATTATAATCATACATTGCCAATGCCATAGGTTGGGAGAAGCAGAGAGTAGGGGATGACTGGGCATGGTAGATAGGTCGCTCGTGCCCTGCAATTCATGGTTTGGTAACAGGGAGAATGCTAGAAAAAATTGGAAGATGTTGGCTTTTCAGTGATGAGTTGCATTTGCTTTAAACTTTGGCAGGCGTGATTAAAGCAAGGGGATGCTTGCTTCTCTTGGGTGTTCTTGGGCGTCACTATGGAACTTAGTTTCTTCTCTTCTACTCCTCCTATTTCCTCTACTAGTGTATTTATTGCCTTCCACGTTGTTCTCTATCTTGAATGGGTTCATTTATTTTAGTTTTCTCGATTTTGTAGAAGGATTTTAGATTGTGTATGGTTTTAGATATGTTCACATGCATCTACAATTTTTTATTCATGTAGTTGTTCTATTTCTGCCATGCTCATGTTTGTGGCTGATTCGAATTTAGTATTTATCTGCACTTCAAAAAATCCATGAGTGTTGGATCTATATAAATCACATCTTTACCAAGATTTGATTGCATTAACACTCGTACAGTCTTCCATGCAAGTTATAACCTACTCATTATTTTCAAGTCTCTTAATCAATTTGTTGAATCTATGCCTTACTATCGCCTTTGGAGCATTGTTGCGGTCTTTGAGATGCATTGGTCATACTCTCTTAGTCCCTGATCATTGTGTGTATAAAAACATCCTCATCAAGTTGACCTTTATTTATAGTTACTGAACTGGTTTTCTCCTGATCATTGTGTGACTAAAAACATCTTCATCAAGCTGACCTTTATCTATAGTTACTGAATTGGTTTTTCTGTGATTTAGTCTGCATAGATCTAATCCAAGCGTGCTCGATTTGATCCAAATTAGTGGCTTAGTGCTTGACTCACTGAAAGCACAACCATGTGAAAATAAATATAAAAAATGCCATCCTAAAGGATTATCACAGATGTTGCATTGGAAGCATCTACTCAACCAAAGCGTGGGAGCAATTGGAGTTTTAGAAACCTACAAAAGTGCATCTATAGATTATAACATTATGAGCAGCGAGAAAATGAATGTGGAATCACTATGTTATTCAACTCATGCCAAATTTAGACCATGGTTTCAAAACTAATTAACATATTCAATGCTCTTTGTATTTTCTCTTTCCCAGCCAGGAATGCATAAGAAAAGTTGAAATGTTGGCCCGTGTATTATCTCATATGTCATTTCAATATATGCTATAGCCTTATTTATTTTCATTCATTTTGCACCCAATCTTCTCAATGCGTAGATCAACTTCTTTAATCCTTATTCATTCATCTTGTAATCAATCTTCTCAATGCATACATCAACTTCTCTAATTGATTTCCAAAATCAATTTTTTTTTTTTTTTTGATAAATGTAAAGTGAGGGTTTTGAAAAGGACCCTTCCCTTGTACAAAGAATAGGCTTAAAAAAGGCCGCACTAAGTTAAACCATAAAACTCCACACTAATTCAAAACACAAAAAATAAAACTTTACAAGAAGTCGTGCATTAACAACAAAACAAAAAGCATCTAAACAACACCGACAAACAACACAATAAGATAAGATGGGTTTTGATGGGTACCCATAATCATCAAATCAATTACTTCTTAATATCTAAAGCTGGCTCTTGCCAGTTCCTTCAATTTAAATCTCCTAGTTACTCTATCACTCGTCTGAACCATTCTCTTGTATTTTCATTTTTTGTGAGTCACTAAATTCCATTCATCATCCACCTTTCCCCCCTCGTGGGTGGATTTTGTCTCCATTTATGCTAATCTTTTTGTAGCATACTACTTATACATAGATCCCTCTCAAAAGGTGAGAACCCTCATCTTCCTACCCTCTATCTTAGTGGTCAATGTTAAAGTTTTATTTTTTTTTCTATGAGCCAATAGTCTCATTGATTTCCTCTTCTACTTGATATTGATCTTGATGTTGAACACCTAAGACCTTTCCATCCTCAAGAACAATAGCTTCTAGCTCCTCCATTAATGGAGTCTCTATGCCATTTAAGTTCTCCTCCAAATGATCATGGTCCCAATATTCTAATCTACTGCACTTACCGTCCCCAAGATCTTTCTCTTTCTCCATCATTATATCCTTAGTGCTACCTCCATTTTCCTCATGATGCCTTAGGTTCTTCCTAGGCCCACTTTCAGTGATGCTCTCAGTTTCTTCTTCCTAGTTATCAACTGTTAAAATTGTCTTTTGTTTTTCATCTTGGTCTTTGGTTGGTTCTGCCTCTTCTTCTTGATCATGATTTCTCTCCATCCCTGTATCCTTAGATTTAATGGAAATATTGAGGCCTTCCTTTATCCTGCTCTCATAATTTACATGCTTCTTGAATGGATAGGAAATAGTTGCATGATCTAATTTATGACATGTTGAACAAGGTAAAGGCAAAATTTTATATTCTAACCTTTGAAACATATCACCATATTTATAAATTAGTTTGATAGAGGTAGGAATCTCCCTAACCATAAAATCCAAGACACATAATCTAGAAAATAGAAGTCTTCACCTGGATTTAATGACAGAGTCCAAGTTGAGATACCGGCCTACAAAATATGGAATACCTCTCAAGACCTCTTATTTCCAAAATTCTAGAGGGAGAACCAAACATTGAACCCAAATTAGAATTTAATTGAATTCGAATTAGAATTTAGTTGAATTTGTCCTTGTCGATATCAACTCTTGGATTCCATTTTTTAAGGGATAAGTTGGATTTCCCTAGGAACCACGAGTTGCCTAACAACATAATTGAACAATCCTCATAATTAGAAAAGGAAATAAGACAAAAGTTATTAATCACAGCTAAAATGTCAACCTGTCCTTTGAGCTTGCACTTTCTGTTTTCCCAATCTTTGATTTTGTTGATATTAGGTCTTCTTCCTTGGAACTTTCTAATCAAGGCATTTAACCAACAAAGTTGAGATCAGTCTACAATCGAATCATTGATTTGTCGACAAACAACCCCTTCCTCCACCATGACATCCAACTGCTAGATCTCATCAGTACCACCCACTAGTTCCTCCCTAGACACTGTATCTACCCATGAAATATCAACCTTATATTCTAAATTAGGAGGATTGAGGCTCAATTTTTTTCCACCCCCATTATCATTAGTGTCATGAAGACCTACCTATGTCGAGGCATCATCAAACGTTCCCTTTGTTACCTGACCATAAGTTGAACAACCTTCAAAAATCATGGAACTTGATCTAATTGCCTTGTCGGCCACCCTAGATTTTTTAATTCTTCTCCTAGAATACACAGACCATCTGGTCCCTGCTTCTCAACTTGTCTCTATTTTTGATTTCTCACCCTACTCCTTGGCTGTCACCCCTATTTCTTGTTGTTCCTCTAGTCTTTGTCTTCATCATTTGCCTTTGTTTGATCCATTAGGGTCATCATGATTCCCTTCTTATTGATCTCCCCCAAATAAGTCTCGCCCAAATTTTGCTTTCAAATTTCCTCCAGGCAACACTCGGTCCATGTCTACATGGTAACTAAATATGGAACCAAAATCAATATTGTTGTCAGAGCTTTTATTTTCTTCCAAGTTATCAACTATGTTAGATCCTTTACAAGAAATTTCTAAAAAAATATATATTTAATAATCCATACAATAAGTTTAATTATTGCCTCCTAGTATATCATCATGAACATAAAAGACGGAACATCACCATGATTTTAACTTTAAAGAAACCAATAATGAGTGTATGCATACCAGGATTGTTTAAACTCAACAAACATCTCATATAATAATAATGAATGTATATACCCTTATGCATATATTGGTATATATGCATAAGGATGTATACAATGTTGTAAAAACCAATAATACCTTCATACATCATTCACATTCATTATTATTTTCTACATATAAGACCATCATAAGTTTCAATGAAATGTTTTTTAGTCAGATGGCTACTACAATTATTTATGCAAGGAAAATAGCCTTAACCCATAATACCCATAAGGTGAAATACTATATATTAGCAAGGGAATCAATGATTGAACTTATCTATATACATCAAGGATTGTTCAAAGTCCAAAAGATATTCCATACAACATACATATGTATTTTCCAATCAAGTTATAGTCAAGAAAAATTCATACCCTTTCCCCATTTCTAGAGTAAGTTTTCATAAAGAGAGATAAATGAAAAAATCAACGCCCAAGAAAATTTCAGATCCAATTAAAGGGAAGGACATGCCGAGAAACCTAAACTCTATAACAAATAAAATGTAGGTGTCACCTATTCAAGGCTCCCTCAACAAGCAAGGCATAACTATAGCTCTACCCAACAAACATTTTTTTTTAATTTGGAGAAGAGGACTACCTATGCTATTGAAAACAACCCAAACAAAATCATGGTCTAACTCCAACTATAAATGGGCACCATATTGTTGTCTCACACACTAAACATCCTTAGAGGTTGTAGGTCGATCAAGGGGCTACAAAAAACATAAGCTTCCTAACCAAATAATGGCACCAAGACTTATTATTGCAACCCATAAAAAGACCTAACAAATTTCATGCCAAAATCCATGTTGAGGGCCAAATTTTTCCATTGCTTCATCGTCTAGGTGGGCCACTCTAAACCATCACAGTGAAGTAAAAAATAAAACCTTATCTTCTATAAAAAATAACTAGACTTTAAAACCTTTTACCTTTATTTTAACATTTAGACGGGTGTAGTCCACATGAAAATAGAGGCATAGTTGTCATTTCATCAATTTAAGTTCAAATTAAAAATACTCAACATTGTGACCCCCCATAAAATGACTAGGGTCACTCTTTCCTATATGAATAAAAAAACATTGATAATTCCTCTCTTTCTTTCTCATATATATATAAGATTATAAGTGGAAATTCAAAATTCTAATATATATGCATTATAATTATGACAAAATTTTAATCCAAAACATATTAGAATATATCTTATAGGATGATTAGAAGCACAAATATAGGAATATATATTTTCTTAACAAAATATATTACATGCTTTCAATAAAAAAAGTAATGTGTGATAAATCCAAGATAGACAGATTCAGATTGATATCTCTTGACATTTTTCACATAAATATATTTTAAATATTTAAATTGGTTTTCTTACATTAAAAATAAGTTTAAATGGTTTAGGGACGGCTACATGGTAGAAAATAATGCTAACCTGAATAAAGGAAAGAGAAGGAAGGATGCAATAGAGACCACCAAACAGAAACAAGTAAAGAAAAGAAGTATGGAAAAAGAACTTGCCAAAACAAATTTCAAGGGACCTTTCCTAGATGATAGGTTCCAAACCATTTTTAATTCCTTCTCCATGTTGGCATGTCTGTGGGTAAGTGCACAAAGTTGGGGGATAATTCTTCTAGACATTTACCCTAGCACATATGTGTTATAACCATAGCACATATGCATTATGTAGTTCACATGTGTAAGCATTATTACCACTATATCTGTACGCGTTATTTATAGTTTCAATAACATGTACACATTATTGAAACTACAAACAAAAAAATAAAAAGTCCCAATCCACAAGGTACACAATGTGTTTAGTGTAAATAACACGTGCACGTTATGTATAGTTTCAATATGCATTATTGAAACTACAAACAAAAAAATAAAAAAGGTCCAACCCGTAGGCATACTCATTTTATTTTCATTTTCCTATTTCCTCTACCTAGGGTTTTTTAGTGGTGAGTCTTTGTTAATTGATGAATACTCCATTTTTTGAAGTTGACATTTGGCGATTTTGTGGGGTAGCTAATAACACATAATCACCTAAATTTTAGGGGTGGTAGTTAATTTTGAGGATCATCTCACCTACTTTTTAAAATAAATTTACTCTTATAAATATGTCACCAGTACCTCAAAAGCCAATTCGGGTGCATTTTCCATATATAAAATATAGGAAAGGTAAACAAATAGTTGCATGATGTTGACACACTCAACAAAAAATCAAATACCTAATAGCAAAGATGGTGCCTAACATCAAAAATGTTACCTAATAACATAATTGGCAAATGATAACATAGCTATCATTTGACAACATTGTTTCCAAATGATAGCATGCTAGCAAGTGATAACAATGTTTTTATTGGATATCATAGTTGTTGTTCAACAACATTGCTACCAAATGATAGCTATGATATTTGTTGTTCCCCAAAAATATCACTCATTTTTTAGCACAACATATGAACTATTTTGGCCCTACAAGACCAAAATTTACTCTTCCCTTTCCAAAAATTTGTTTTGAGCTTTCAAATTCCCCATTTTTCAAGCTTTTTCAGTAAAGGGATTAACAGGTTCAAAGGTTCAAAGGCTTCTGCACTTTGGTTCAATAAAAAAGGGTCTATCGACAAGCATCAGGACAAGGATTGAACCATTGAACCTTGAACCATTTCGGTTCAATGGGTTCAAAGGTTCAAACGTCATCAACAAGAAGCTAAGCACTTCGGCAACGGTTTAAAGTTCCACAGCCCCGAGCACCTAGCGAAGTCTCAAAAGCTTGAACCATTGAACCGTTGAACCATTTTGGTTCATCGGTTCAACGGGTTCAACATTCAATCGGTTCAATGAACTGGGTTCAAAGGTTCAAAGACTACCTCAGTTATGAAGAGAAACACATGCAACAAATGGAGTCAAATGGATGCTGCCAAGTGTCGTCGATTGAGCCCCCTTGCGCTTTGTTTCTACGAATTGGTGGATACTACCACATGTCCCTCTCAAAGCTTGTCAAAAGCCTCCAAGTGCCAACATCTGCAGTCTCTTCCCTTCACTTCACTATTTCAAGCAAAGGCCATGGTGGGCCCCAGGGTGAATGACTAAATTGAAGCAGAAGCTACCACGTGTCTGTGCTCACGTGACTATTTAAAGTATTCAGACTGTGCCATGTGCCCCATGTAGAGAACGGTGGAGG
The DNA here is from genome assembly GCA_037957365.1 of Torreya grandis. NCBI lineage: Eukaryota > Viridiplantae > Streptophyta > Pinopsida > Cupressales > Taxaceae > Torreya > Torreya grandis. The sequence continues at coordinate 2,036,848 of JARHVA010001131.1, forward strand.
CCAACAAGTGTCATCATCCGTGAGAGCTTGACTGAGCCCCAAAAGTTTCTATGATATCGCAAAGGCCCGAGAAGGCAGATGCTGCCAAGCGTCAACAACAGAAGATGCCATGTAAGATTCAGTGAAAAATGACGTGTGTCACTTGTTTGATGTGGCAGAACTCACCACATGTCCAAGGATGGGGCACACTCAAATACAAAGGCATGCATGAAGCCAAGGAAAAGATCTCCTTCAAACAAATTATCCAAAGGAATTCCTTCAGACATTTTATCCTAAAGAAATAAAGGGACCAACGGCCCTCCGAAGAATCAAAGCCCGAAGGCCACTTGGAAGATCCTGAAGGGTAGACACCTTCACAGAGGGACACTCGACACATGAAATGAACCTTTTTCAAGACCCCAAAGGGCATGTTCCCTTTGGAAAAGGTTTAAGTCTCAAAGGGCAGCGGAAGCTGCCAAGTGTCACAAGTCGAGACATAGTTTTGAATGAAGCCTCAAAGCGCAGAACTCATCACGTGTCCTGACCTAGTGCAGTGGAAGATGCCACGTGTCTGCATCTGTGCCATAGTGGAAAGGGGCCATAACAAGTGAGAAAGACACAAAGGAGTTTCTAAGATGCATGACGGGCCCACAAATGTCAAAATTGTTGCAATGAAGTGTCTATTAATGCTATCAGATTCAAGGCGCGGACCCAAATGCATCTAAAGAGCCTAAGGCCGGGACATAGAGGAGGAAGAGACAAAGAGGGAAAATCAGCAGGAGTTATTTCTAGTAGGTGAAGCAGTTCATCGGGTAATTATTTGGGGCCTCCAAACATTAAAAGTGCCATCTGTTTGTCCCCTTTGAGATAAATGTAGAATAGACAATTGCGCAGCTAGCAGGTGATGGAATGAATGATTTAGGCTAAGGAGTGGACAAAGGGGATGAACCAGCATGCCACAATTAAAGCAGTCGCCCTGTTCTAGCATGACAAAATCAAGAATGCATCCAAGAAATTAATGCACCGAATGGATCACCCCATGGGAAAAGGTGCCAGGCCTCTCTCTACCTCTATATAATGTAATCTTTTGTATCAGTGCAGAGAGACTTTTCATTTTTACAAGAGTGAAACTCTGCCCATTTTGAAAGAAGAATACTGAGACTTTGAGCTCAGATTGTAATTTCATTTCATTTTATCTGAATGAGAAAGCAAGTTGTTTACAGACTTTGTGCTATTTTGGCTTGTGCTACTTTAGGAGATTGTTCTTATGTCTATTTCCAAGAATCATTCTTATTTATTTAATATGACAAGCAGAATTAGTGAAGGCAAAAAGGGAGGTGTCTTGAAAACAACTGTGAGAAGACTTTGTGCTTTCACAATTGTTTTCAACATGTGTTTTTCTTTTCTTTCTGTGTTGAGGATTCTAGGACAACTTTGTGCCCCCATTATCCTTTGTGATATACTCTTTAGGCAGTTGAGGTGGAAACTTTGCATTCTGTTTCATCCTGTTGGTTACTGCACTCTTTGTCACCAATTACTTTCACTACCTGAAAGAAACTCCTGTTGTTTCCTGCAAGAACACTTCTAAAAGAAGAGAAGTGCCTTCAGTGTTTCCACCAAAATTTTCTCCTTTGTCTGTGAGCATCATCTCTAAAAGAAGAGAGATGGATGGTTTATTTTGCCCCCATGTATTATTTTCTACTTATTTATATTATATATAGCTCCTACGTATCTATAGGGAACCTCCCCTTGATGAGAGGAGAGATTTGTCCCTTGTTGATGTAGTAAACCTATGCAACTAGCCAACCAATCTTCTTGCTGTGGTTGATTAGACCTATTTTGTTTATCAATACGCTAATTGACAAAATATTCACCCAACAATTTTTGGTGACTCTGCTGGGGAGGGACAAGGAGTTTGAAGCCTCAAGCTTTAAATTGAAACAAAACCAATCCTTTTCCATTTTTGTTTCACAATCTGGAAACTCCACGCTATACCAGAGGCCAAAAATCCCAAGGTGTTGTTGACCCTGCTTTTGAGTTGGTGCAGTAGAGTAATTTTGAGTTGTTTCCTCCACAACCTCACTTTAGATGAACTAGGAGTCTTCCTCCTAGCCCTACCAGGTCACCACCACAAGGCAAAGCTTCTTTTTTTGTTGCTAGCCAAGCTTTGCCTATCCACGCTCCACCTGGATTAGTGATCCCACTTTTAAATAATCAAATCATGGCTCAAGGCCCCTGGGGTAACTCTTTCGGTCCACTAAATTTGATTCCACCTCTGCATGAGCTTCCACGCAGTTTGAGGAAAAATTTCCCCAAATTCTTTGGTGATGGAAAAGTTCATCTTGATGAACACATTGCGGCTTTCAGCATAGCCTATGGCATAATAGGGGTGGAATTTGAAAACATAGCAGTCAGGCTATTCATGGAGACACTACAAGGTGCTGTTGCAGACTGGTTATACCACCTGTAGGCTAGATCAGTGATTGATTGGGACACTCTGAAAGATAATTTTGAAGCTAGGTTTAAGCCTATAGAAGATGCACATGCCTTACTGGCCCAACTCACTCAGATGAAGAAAGAACCTCATGAGCCTATGAGGGATTTTATTGCCAGGTTCGACAAGCTGAGGCACATGATTCCCATGGTCGCCCAGCTGACACCTCAGAACCTCAAATGCTTCTTCATCAACTCACAACTGCCTAAAGTGAGTTTCTTGTTGAGATAGGCCAGACACATAGACCTTGCTACTACTCAGGACTTGGCTACTGAGGTAGAAGATGACCTTATCTTGGTAGGAAAGATAAGGATAGACCATAATAAAAGAGAATCCTCTTCATCTTCTAAATACTCATCTACAACCACCACTGACCCAATGGTGCAAAAGCTGGCAAATGAAATGCTAGCTCTCAGAAAGCAAGTGGCTTAAGGGATGTCATCTGCTCTTACATATAGAGATATGCCCAGGAGGACATTTTAGAATCAAGCGTACCAAGGTAATGCTGCTAGGAATCTAGGATAGCAAAATCGCCTTCCTCCTCCACATAGGAACCTTGCCCTCAAAGCACCTCCAACTAACTCAGCAATTGGTTATCTTGATGCTGAATCGGACTTCTCATTCTAGTTTGAGTTGAATCTTGAAGATGACGCTAATCTCTTCACTAAGGAAGAAGAAGAATTAGCTGGAGACTCCCATATTGGTTTCCTAAACTATCAAGACGAACCTAGAAGTGAAGGCAATGCAGCTGAGGGGTCATATGCTATATTCACCTAGTCCAAGAATCAATTGGCTCAACAAGATGATAAAAAGAAAGCAGAGGAGTGACCTCAACCAATAGTTTCAATTGCTAAGTGGGGATCCACTCTTCCTTTCTAGCCAAAGGATCCGGTGATTGTGAAAAAGGTAAGTACCCCAAATACCTCTATGCCTTCTACTTCAAATCCACAGTCCAGTCCTCCCCCTTTCAAAAATCAAAAGGATGAACCCCCATCCTCTGCTCCTAGCTCATTCCAAACATTTGATATCATTGACCATATAAAGAAAACCAAAATTCAAATGTCTGAATTTGAATTTTTGTAGTCCCATCCTGAGTAATTAGATAGACTGGTTCAATGTGTTAAAAACTAGAACATCCCTATTGAACAAGCAATTCCCAAAGTGACACATGATCCTGCCAGGAATGCACCCACCAAGAACAACCTTGTCATTGCTCCCCCTGCTGCTCCTGGCAGAACTGAACCTTTTTATGTCTCATTGCTGATAAATGGACATCAGCTGAATAATTGCATCATTGATTCTGGAGCTTCAGACAATGTCATGCCTACTAAAGTGGCCAAATCCCTTGACCTCACATTGACTAAGACTTTTGGTAGATGCTTCTCCATAGAGAACAATCAAGTGCCTTTGCTGGGACAAATTAAAGATGCCCAATTCGCGTTTGCTACCTTTCTAGATAAAAGAATCATGATGACTATCTTGGTAACATACGTCCCAACATCATATGGCATCCTTCTTGGGCAAAATTTCTATAGAGATGTTGGAGGTGAATTGAGCATGGATTTATCAGAGGTGAGGATTTCAGTTAAAGGTGTTATGAAGAGGCTGCTCCCCAAGAAGGAAGCAAAATATGTGGTTACCCAGACCTCAGCACCTGAAGATCAAATTCTGTTTGAGTCTTCAGGCATGGGTAACTACTTTTTGTACATGGATGGAGCTCATGAGACATCTGATGAAGCTCCTACAAATGATAGCTTGGAAATGCATTCAGTTGGGACAGCAGAGGAATTGGTTGAGCACAAGGCAAGTGTGGAAGTATCTCCACCCCCGGATGAAGAAGAATCCAAAAGAAAATTAGTATCAAATGAGGATGGATTCTTGAATTTGATGGCAGCTGCTCTTCCACTAGTTCAGGAGCCAGGGTTGTGTTAATATCTCCTCAAAGGGATATTTTTCCCTCATCTTATAAATTAAAATTCAGCAACACAAATAACATAGCTGAATATGAGTCTTTGTTGCTTGAATTGAGAGCCACTTGAGACAAAGGCATCAAGCTCCTTCATGCTAAAGGAGATGCCGAACTAGTGGTTTGTCGGTGAGGAACTTGTATCAAACCAAGAATGAAATATTATGTCATTACCATAATCTAGTCTAGGATCAACTTGAAGACTTTGACGCTTTCAGCATCTCTACAGTTCCCAGAGAATTCAATGACCGGGCAGATGCACTAGCTGTTTCAGCTACTCTCTTGGTCCCCCACCCAGATTTCAAAAGAGACATGTACACAATTGAGTTGGTATTTCAGCCAAGTGTACCTAATAATGCTAGTCATTGGTAGGTATTTAACAATGACAACCAAATCATTGCCTTCTTGGAGTAAAAGGATAGCTTTGAACGACTACATTTTGAAGGCAGTGAACCTCAAAAGTGTGAAACAGCTCCTGAATCAAATGCAGACATAGGTGAGGAGTTCTTACAACTCAAAGGGAATAAGATTCCTAAATGCCTAGTTTCCCTTGAGAAGCTATTTGATAAGCATGATAGATTCATAAGACAATAGCCAATGGATTCAAGCTCATCTTAGGAGTTTGATCAAGTAAATCTGGGAACCAAGGAAGACCCCAAGATGGTGAATATTGGGAAATGCTGTACTCTTGAAGAGTGTTTCAAGTTCACCTCTTTTCTCAATGAATACATGGATGTCCTAGCATACTCCTATGCTAACTTGAAATCACTCGAGCCTGACGAAATTCGACACAACATCCCTCTCAAGGCTGATTCAACACCTTACAGGCAAAAGTCTAGGCATTATAATATGAAAATATCAAGTACTATTTTATCTGAGATACAAAAAATGTTAAATGCCAGGATAATCTTCCCAATCCATCATTCCACATGGATTGCCAATATAGTGCCTGTAAGGAAGAAGAATGGTGAAATTCACCTTTGGGTAGATTTAAGGAATTTAAATCAAGCATCCTTGAAGGATAATTATCCTTTGCCAATCATGGATCAAGTGCTATAGACAGTGACGGGCTTGGAGATGTTATCAATGCTAGATGTCTTCTTAGTATATAATCAGGTCAAAGTTGGTGAAGCAGACCAGCATAAGACTACTTTCACCACACCTTAGGGTGCGTTTGTATATAAAAGGATGCCTTTTAGCTTGATAAATGCTGATGCCACCTTCTAAAGAGCAATGGACCTTGCATTCAAGGATGAGATGGGTAAGTTCATTATGGTTTATCTTGATGACTTGACTGTCTTCTCTAAACATCACCCAAATCATATGAGCCATTTGCAACAAGTGCTGGAGCGCTGCCGCCAGAATGGCATTTCCTTAAACCCCAAGAAGTTAGTCTTTGGAGTAACGGAGGGGAAACTTCTTAGACACATTATGTCCAAAGGAGGCATAAAGATTGACTCAGACAGAGTCAAGTCTATCCAAGAACTTTCCTTTCCCATAAGCAAGACTGCTATTCACTCTTTCTTTGAAAAGGTGAATTTCTTATGGAGGTTCATCCCTGAGTTTACCGAGAAGACTAGGCACATTGTAAACATGATGAAGGGAAAATCCACCTTTAGCTAGACTAAAGAAGGTAAGTCAGCATTTGAGGATGTCAAGGCTACCATTGTCCATGCTCCAATTCTGGCTTGTTTAGACTATAACAAAGAGTTCACCATTTACAGCTATGCTTCAGAACATACACTTTCAACAATTCTAGTTCAACAGAATAAAGAAGGTATGGAATCTCCCATTTCCTTCATGAGCCATCCTCTCAAAGTTCATGAGCTAAAGTACTCAAATATGGAGAAGCACACTTATGCAATGGTGAAGGCTGTAAAACATTTTCTTTTCTACATCCTAAATTCTTGGGTTACTGCCTTAGTCCCTGACCCCACAGTGAAATCTATACTGACTCAGTAGGAGTTTGGGATGAAAAGAGGCAATTAGGTTGCAAAGATCCAGGAGTTTGATCTGATCATCAATCCAACAAAGCTAGTACATGGAAAGGGGCTATGCCAACTAATTTCTGATAACAAGCCAAAAGGAATAGAGCATAAAGAATCAGAGGTGGATGACACACCAACAGTCCTCTTTGTCTCCACCATAAATGAGTGGTATTTGGGTATTGCTCATTTCCTTACTTATGGTGAATGTCCTGCTCACCTATCTTATAAAGAAAGTAGAACCATCAAGCTGAAAGCTACTAATTTTGTCCTCTGAGACAATGGCTTATACAAGAGGAGCCTTGATGGAATGTTCCTTCGCTGTGTGGACAAGGAGCAACGAAGCTGACTTCTGAAGTCCTTCCACAATTCAGCCTATGGAGGACATTTTTATGCTCCTATGACTGCCCATAAGATCTTATGAGCCAGGTATTATTGACCAACTCTCTTTCAAGATGCATACAAGTGGGTCAGGGGATGTGAACTGTGCCAGCAGTTTGTTAGAAGGCCCAAGTTAGCTGCCCTACCCCTCAAACCAGTGATCATAGAAGAGCCATTCCAGTAATGGGGGATTGATTTTATTGGAGCCATAAACCCATCATCAAGTGCTGGACATGTCTATGTCCTCACAACAACAGACTACTTCACCAAATGGGTGGAAGCAGTTCCAACCAAACAAGCTACTTCAGAAGTAGTGTGCAATTTCCTCAAAGAAAACATCATGTCCAGGTTTGGGGTCCCAATAAAAATTGTCACTGACAATGCCACCTATTTCACTTCTCAGGAGATTACTCAATTCTATTTCCATTACTGAATCACACTCTCCCACTCTTCTGATTACTTTCCACAAGGGAATGGACAGTTGAATCAAGCAATAAGAACCTGGTGACTATAATCAAGAAGCTGATGGATGACAACCAAATGACTTGGCATAAGGCATTGGTTGATGCTCTATGGGTAGAAAAAATTACACCCAAGAGAGAAATTGGTATGTCTCCCTTCCAACTCCTTTATGGTGTCAATTCTGAGATACCAATCACCTTGGAATTTCTAGCATTGAAATTGGCTAAGGCGATTGAGGATCAAACGTATGAGAGCTCACTCGAGAAGAGGATCATGTACCTTGTTGAGTTGAATGAGTAGAGAACTGTAGTGGTGGACTGAATTGCCACCCATCAAAGTCTGGTGAATAATCTCTTTGACTAGAGAGCAAAGAATCATGATTTCTAGATTGGAGATCAAGTCCTGTTGTGGGACAAGAGAAGAGAATCAAAGGGGATGCACAAAAAATTTGATTCCTTGTGGAGGGGCCATTTCACTATTCATCAGCTCAACGATAAAAATATTTTCTTTTGAAGTATCAAGATGGCACTCTCTTTTCTCTGCCTCATAATGGGCAACATTTGAAGCACTTCAACTCTTGAAGTATCAGATGAGTTCCCCTGTACATATGTATATTTATATAGTCTTTTGTTTTTGTTTTTTGGAGCCTTTCTTTTTGGGTAGCATGACTCTATAGCCCAATGACACACTTCAAGGCACTGGAGATTTTGGTTTCTACTCCCCTCAGCAGTACCAAGTTTTCATCTGAAGGAAGTTCCCTAACTGGAGCTAGCTGTTGTTCCCCAAAAATGTCACTCATTTTTTAGAACAACGTATGAACTATTTTGGCCTTGTAAGACCAAAATTGCCTCTTCCCTTTCCAAAAATTTGTTCTAAGCTTTCAAATTCCCCATTTTTCAAGATTTTTTAGTAAAGGGATTAGCAGGTTCAAAGGTTCAAAGGCTTTTGCACTTTGGTTCAATCAAAAAGGGTCTGTCGATAAGCATCAGGACAAAGATTGAACCTTGAACCATTTTAGTTTAATGGGTTCAAAGGTTAAAATGTCATCAACGAGAAGCTAAGCACTTCGGCAGCAGTTCAAAGTTCAACCATTTCAAAGTTATGCAGCCTCAAGCACCTAGCAAAGTCTCAAAAGCTTGAACCATTAAACCATTGAACCTTAAACCATTTTGGTTCATTGGTTAAATAGGTTCAACATTCAATCGGTTCAATGCGCTGGGTTCAAAGGTTCAAATATTGCCTCAATTATGAAGAGAAATGTGCACAATAGAAGGAGTCAAGCAAATGCTTCCAAGTGTTATCAATCGAACCCCCTTGCACTTTGTTTCTGTGAATTGGCAGATATTGCCACATGTCCCTCTTGAAGCTTGTCGGAAGCCTCTAAGTGCCAACATCCACAATCTCTTCCCTTCACTTCACTGTTTTGAGCAAAGACCATGGTGGGCCTCGAGGTGAATGACTAAATTGAAGTAGAAGCTGCCACGTGTTTGTGCCTGTGTGACTATTTAAAGTATTCAGACCATGCCACGTGCCCCATGCAGAAAATAGTAGAGGCCAACAAGTGTCATCATCCATGAGAGCCTGACTGAGCCCCAAAAGTTTTTATGATATCACAAAACCTCGAGAAGGCAGATGTTGCCAAGTGTCAACAATGGAAGATGCCACGTAAGATTTAATGGAAAATGACATGTGTCACTTTTTTGATGTGGTGGAACTCACCACATGTCCAAGGATGGGGTACACTCAAATAAAAAGGCACGCATGAAGCCAAGGAAAAGATTTCCTTCAGACAAATTATCTGAAGGAATTCCTTCAGACATTTTGTCTGAAGGAAATAAAGGGACCAACGGCCCTCTGAAGAATCAAAGCCCGAAGGCCACTTGGAAGATCCCAAAGGGCAGACACCTTCACGGAGGGACACTCAACACATGAAATGAACCTTTTTCAAGACCCTGAAGGGCATGTTCCCTTCAAAAAAGGTTTAAGTCTCAAAGGGCAGCGGAAGCTGCCAAGTGTCACAAGTCGAGACATAGTTTTGAATGAAGCCTCAAAGCGTGGAACTCGCCATGTGTCCTGACCTAGTGCAGTGAAAGCCGTCACATGTCTGCATCTATGCCACAGTGGAAAGTGGCCATAGCAAGTGAGAAAGACACAAAAGAGTTGCTAAGATGCATGATAGGCCTAAAAATGTCAAAATTGTTGCAACGAAGTGTCTGTTAATGCTAGCAGACTCAAGGCACAGACCCGAATGCATCTAAAGAGCCTAAGGCTGGGACATAGAGGAGGAAGAGACAAAGAAGGAAACTCAGTAGGAGTTATTTCTAGTAGGTGAAGTAGTTCACTGGGTAATTATTTGGGGCCTCCAAACATTGAAAGTGCTATCTATTTGTCCCCTTTGAGATAAATGTAGAATAGACAATTATGCAGCTAACAGGTGATGGAATGAGTGATTTAGGCTAAGGAGTGGACAAAGGGGATGAACTAGCACACCACAGTTAAAGTAGCCACCCTGTTCCAACATGACAAAATCAATAATGCATCCAAGGCATTAATGCACTGAATGAATCACCCCATGGGAAAGGTGCCATGCCTCTCTCTACCTCTATATAATGTAATCTTTCGTATCAGTGCAAAGAGACTTTTCATTTTTATAAGAGCAAAACTCTTCCCATTTTGAAAGAAGAAGACTGAGACTTTGAGCTTAGATTGTAATTTCATTTCATTTTATCTGAATGAGAAAGTAAGTTGTTTGTAGACTTTGTGCTATTTTGGTTTGTGTTACTTTAGGAGATTGTTCTTATGTCTATTTCCTAGAAGCATTCTTATTTATTTAATTTGACAAGCATAATTAGTGAAGGTAAAAAGGGAGGTGTCCTAAAAATAACTGTGAGAAGATTTTGTGCTTTCACAATTGTTTTCAGCATGTGTTTTTCTTTTCTTTCTGTGTTGAGGATTCTGGGATGAATTCATGCCCCCATTATCCTTTGTGATATACTCTTTGGGAAGCTGAGGTGGAAACTTTGCATTCTATTTCATCCTACTGGTTAGTGCGCTCTTTGTCACTAATTACTTTCACTACCTGAAAGAAACTCCTATTGTTTCCTACAAGAACACTTCTGAAAGAAGAGAAGTGCCTTTAGTGTTTCCACCAAGATTTTCTCCTTTGTCTATGAGCATCATCTCTGAAAGAAGAGAGATGGATGGTTTATTCTGCCTCCATGTGTTATTTTCTTCTTATTTATATTGTATATAGCTCCTACGTATCTATAGGGAATCTCCCCTTGATGAGAGGAGATATTTGTCCCCTGTTGATGAAGTAAACCTACACAACTAGTCAACCGATATTCCTACTGTGGTTGATCAAACCTATTTTGTTTATTAGTACGTTGATTGACAAAATATTCACCCAAAAATATTGAGCAGTAAAAATGTTGTCACTTGATAGCAAAGCTATCATCTGGTAGCATTGTTATCTAATGATAACTATGTTGTCGAGCGAAGGCATTACTACCAAATAGTAACATAGTTATCGAGTGATCGCAATAATGTCACTTGATAAAATTATTTTCAAATAATAGTAATTCTATCACTTGACAACATAGTTGGTGTTCAAAAACTATGCTATTGAGTGACAATATTGTTATTGATTGGTATAGATGTCATTCAACAACATTACTATCCAATAATAACATGTTATCAAACAAGAGCATAATGCTAAACAATAGTATGTTGTTGAACGATGGTAATGTTGTTATTTGATAACATAATTATCATTTACTAGCAATGCTACCATTTGATAACATGATGTCATTTGGTAGCAATGTTGTTATTCACCAACATTGTTGCATTCTATAGTATTTATATTGCTCGACAACACTATAGTATTATCATGTTGATGACCATCTACATCATGCCAATAATCATCTACATCATGCTGATAATCATCTACATCATGATGATGATCATCTTCATCATGTTGATGGTCATTTGTATCATACCTAGAGTTAGTGTGCTTATGATCCCCATCTATAGATTGTTATAAGCCTACCATGTGTACAATTGTTAGAGTAATTAATGTGGGTTAATTACTTGTGATAATCTTACTTAAGAGTATGTCAACATTTTGTTGTCATTATGTTGACATATCCACTCACCCTCTCTCTCTCTCTCTCTCTCTCTCTCTCTCTCACACACACACACACACACACACACACACACACATTTATAGACACTCTTAGATTGCATTTCATAGCAAGGAGGTGAGATTCATTGCAATCTATCTTTCTATTAATAGACAGTTTCTCTATTTTGTGAGAGCAAAGTGTTAATGGCCATGACTGTGGCAATGGATTCTTGGAGAGAGATTTGGTGAGATTTTTGTAAACTCTGACATGGTATCAGAGCCTCCTTTAAATTTTCATTGCTTAGCATTTCTAATTTCTCCCTTTGTTATAGATTATAATCTTCAAAATATGTGTTTTTTTTAAGATTGGCAGTTGGTTGGATTTATTTTTTGTGCTGGATGTACATTCTTTTTCGAGAGATTTTTTGCATTGTTTTTTAAAAATCTCAATGTCCAGGCCATTCACCTCTAACCATACCTCTATTTATGCCTTTGTCTAGGAGGATCAAGATTGATTTGTCTTCCAATTTTTTTGGGGTGAAGTTTTTATTGTATGACAATTCTTCCTCTGCTCTACTTTTTAGCTCCCTCCATGTCAAACTTTTTGACTGCAATCCCTGAGTCTTTCCTCCACTTATGCATGTCACTTTTTGACAACCTGTTGTCTTCCAAACTATCAAATTGCCATGGTTCAGGTCTGACATCTTACTCAACCTTTTTTTGTAGTGGTCACATGTTATATAGTTAAAATTATTATATGTGACTCACATGCATTTTTAAATCCAAAGTTCTTAATTGCATCTTTCAGACAGTGAGTTCAATATTGATGGATCTTTGCTATTATATCGAGCCATATTCCTTCTCTATAGAAATCATTGAAGTTGACATTGGGCCTCCATTGCTACCCTACCCTAGAAAACTTGGAAGCCCAAGGTGGAAGATACATTGGGATATATGTGCCCTCCTTGTCACACTAGATCCATGGAATGAATTTGCAAATGTCTTTGCAAATGAAGGGACCCTACTTTCCTTATCGACACATCTTCAACGTCCACTTTCAAAGTCTCTTTACCACTTAACATTGGGCATGAGCACCATCTTCCTACAGTGTATAATGATTATTTTTGTGCTGTGTGGAGGAGAAGGCCCATTTTTTTCAATCTAAAGATTCTTTTAGCAGCTTTAGTGAGTAGTCTACAATTATTTTCTTTGCAAGGTCTACGTTAAGGTGTTGGTGATCAGACATTATAGATCTAGTCTTTATCTTTGTTGTGTGTTCCACTTCTACAACATCCCATGTTTCTCTCAGTTATCTCCATCCTTCACACTTAGCTTGATACCTCACCTAACCTTTGTCACTTCTATCAGCTGCCTACACATTCCAGCCACCATCGACTACTTTATTTTATTATTTTATTTCATTTCTTTATAAAGAACCTATGATTTAAAATCTTCATATAAGTTTTGTTGATTATGTTTTTAGTGGGTGGCATTATTCTCAAGTGGGGGAAAATTGTAAAAGGAGACATGACTGATGGATTTGGTAGTGGGTTTAGTAATTATGTTAGAGTTGGACAATATTACATGGGGCCATTATGCATGTAAGGGGTGAGGAGCCTTTTTTTTTTTTGACCAAGTGGTCATGGGCATTTTTCACATTGTAAAGGTGGGGTGTGATTCAGAATCCTCCCACCCCACCCCCCCCCCCCCCCCCCCCCCCCCCCCCACCCCCGACCCGAGTTTGGGTTAGGATTTTTTATGGTGTAAGGAAATTCCTTACATTTTTTCAAAAACACTATATTATATATTGATCTTATCCTTCTCCTAGATGCATTTTCAATTGTACTCGATGTCTATTAGGGGAGATCAATTTTTTGTTCACAAAATTAGAGATTTTTTAATTAATTTTAAGGGTAAAAATGGCTTCAAATTGCATTTAGCTTTGGGGGTTCTACCCCTTGACCCCACCCTATACCAGTGCACTAGAGGCTACCATCCCCAAATCCCCACATTATGCCTTGTTCTATAGTACTTTTGAGTGTTGAAGACCAGTGGGTGGGTTTGGCATGGCTGGTGGTCATGCCACCCACAATAAACTTTCTGTAGTTATTTGTATCTCTCCTTATTCTTTGTTTTTGAAAATGCATTATATTTCCTCATCTTGTAAAGGGTACCTAAAATGGCCTTGTTTCTAGGACCCTGTTGAGGAAATTGTTTTTGTCTCTTTTCACATGGTTGTTATCTGGTAAGACTCTTAATACATTTTTGAACATGTGTTCAAGTAGGGGATTTTGGGCCACTTGTGCATGACCTTTTTTGGTTTGTGATTTTATTTGCCTTCATGCATCATTACTGGTTAGTTTACACTTCCACCTATGCTCATGCCATTGAGACATTTGAGGCCCCTTCCTTTGCACCTCCTTACATTTTATTGGTGAGATTCCATTTCTTTATATAAATAAGCACCTTTTGTGTGCATGTGTACTTTCTTGTTTTTAGCACAATAATGACTTTGGCTTCCTCTAATGTACATGGGTCTCTTATTAGGCACTTTGTTTACTAGAACCCATATGGGGATTGTAGAATATCTCATCATTTATTGGCCTTATTTGGTGTACTCTTCTATATTTTTGACACCTTTTTTTGATATTTGATAGATTCCCTCAGTTTGATTGTAGCTATTCTAGTGAATCCTAGTGTTGTCTTGTATTTTTGATAGGTTGATAGTCTCTTTCAGTATGACATGGAGCTATTCTGGTGTATACAATGTCAGCTGGTTTGGTGTGCAAGTAGTGGATTTGGACTACTCGTACAGATATCATGAGTATTTTCACTTAGTGTTCAACATTAAGGGGGGGATGTTTGGTAATGCTTCCTCAGGTTTCATCTTATACCCAATTTTTTAGAGATAAGTGTTTCTTCCAGTTGATCCTTGTATTCAGTACCAATTCCTATTTTATTTGGTGGTTATAGTGATTAACATCCATATATTCTGATGAAATGGATTTACATCCATTAGGGCATTTGGATTCTTCACTAGATTCCCTTGACATTATACATAGGTACCAAACATGGCATAATTGCTAGGACCTATTTTCTGAGGAGTCTTACACTCTTTTATTTTTCACTTCTCCCTAAGTTGTGCTTAAGGGAGGGTGTTAGAGTAATTAATGTGGGTTAATTACTTATGTTAAGCTTACTTAGAGTATGTCAACATTATGTTTTCATTATGTTGACATGCCCACTCACCCTCTCTCTCTCTCTCTCTCCTATTTATAGACACTCTTAGAGTGCATTTCATAGCAAAGAGGTGAGATTCATTGTAATCTGTCTTTCTATAAATAGATAGTTTCTCCATTTTATGAGAGCAATGTGTTAATGGCCATGACTGTGGAAATGGATTCTTGGAGAGATATTGGGTGAGATTTTTGTAACTCTGACAACAACTACCCTATCTACATCTGCATATACATGATTCACCACATTCCATCACATGATTCACTTGCATAATTATATACCTTTTAAATTTATTTACCACCATTTTGAAACCTATTCTCTTGAAAACCTCCAAGTTTTTTTTATAGGCCACTAAAATTTTCCCTAGATCTACCCTTCTCTTGGATAAACCACAATTGTATTTTGCTTGAAAGAGGATGAAAACATACCTTGATCACCTAATATCTCACTGAATCAACAATGTCATTGTAGAGGGGAGGTAAGTAATCAAAAACTAAACCTATTAACACTATAATTTGGAAAAATTATTTATTTTCATTGTTTAATTTATAAATCCTAATTTTCTAATAACTTGTTCAACTACAAGATACCAACATGTTAAACATACTTCTAACCCTTTACCTAACCCTCCTAGCCCTCCTATAGTTCCACAAGATTGCCTATGCATTTAGGAGGATATAACTACACACATAATGGAAAACATAATAAAAATTTAACAAATAATTATGAGAATAAGGGACCCCACATTGACCAACACCTATTGCACCTATTTGGCCAATACCCTAGAGTCAGTATTTGGTCAAGTTGACTTGATAATGAGTCAAACTGATAGATGGAAATTATATAGGGATAGATGTAGTGTTTACTATGCTAAAAAATTATCAGCACATGAGGTGAAGAATAAAAAAATATAAAAAGATCTAATTTGTGCCTTATTCATCAACCTAATAACCAATGCACCTTTTCTAGTACCCATTAAACATTTCCCAATCCACCAATGCCAAAAAAATTTGATTAGAAATAATTTTTAGGATCAATGGTGGATGGTGTTTGATTACCCACCATATAAAAACCATGAGGTTGCATTATATTTTTAAAGGAAACTCTACTATGAGTTTATCCTTAATGAGATTCTTAACTATTTTGACTATGGTGAGTTTCATGGCTGAGAGAAAGGCTTTGTGTAGGATCAACCAAGTATACATCATGCACCTAATTGACCTATAAGGATCCCTACCCAAAATACACTTCAGCTTAAGTTCCCCTATGTGGTGAAGGATGCCATGGATATTAACACTTTGCATGTGCTTAGTGTGCTTAATAATACACTTGTTTATCATATGAGTAGACTTTCTGAGACTGATGTTGAATATACTCCACCTAGTGTGTGTACTTGACCTTACCATCACATATGTTGTTGTGATATATGCACTGGACCTTCAAATGGAAATGATATTGCTTATAAGGACTTAGATGATATACTCATGAGTGACGAGTTTTTGAGACATACATTTGGTGTGAAAATGTTAGTTACTACACACATACAGGTATCATTTATATAAATGTCATGTTAAATTTAAGTTAGATCTATATTTAAAATCTAACAATTAATTTACACATAAATTAAATAATATATATTAAGTTTTATTTTATAGGAGGAGACAAAGCCTACATCTTCACGGTCCACAATTGCATTTATAAATCTTAGCCAACCAATGTTTACATATGTAGAGACAACTTATGGGCCATCCACTACTACATTTGTCAATATTCTAGGCCACTATTTACATACACATAGATAAAATTTTGAGTTAATATTATACTTTATGTACATGTTTTTATTTATATAGACCTATGATCTTGATTAACAATAATTTATTTTCAAAATTAAAATTTTAATGACAATGATGTGAATGAAAATTATATGTGTGACATGTGTTGAAAGATATAAAGAGAAAATCCCTAACCTAATAATGATCAACCTTCTAAACAATCTCCTTCAATGTCTAATGATGTCTTTATCATATTTTTTTCAAAATATCTTCTTCTTCCTATTTGTTCTAATCATACTGTTGGTGTTTCTTCACCTTTTCAGACTTACTTTAATGCTTCACATTTTGATTGATTATCATCTCTTCTTCATAGTGTTTTTTAAGTACTCAATATTTTCATTGCTACCTATAATAACACTACTTATATTCCAACTCCTCAAGTTTGTTCCCTTGTGTGAATCATGCATGCTATGCAATATCTTAAGATAAATTTATCTATCAAGGATCTCCAAATTTAATTACACTACTATTAAATAGTATGATCTTGGTCTATTTTATTCCTAGGTCCCTTTGACTATTTCCCCCCTGATTTTGTGCTTCTCTTTTTCATATTTTTATTCTCTTTGTGTGTCTACTTCTATACACATAGGGTAATAACTTGAGATAGAGAATTTTAGAAACACATAAGTGATAGTGCATGTATATAGTATAAGGAATAAATCAAAAAAGTTACTAGAGTTTAAAAGGTTAAGATAATCCCATCAATGATTACATTATTTTTTAAGGTTTTGAAATTTATTTTAACTGATTATGGGTTTAATAAAGGAGCAAAAATTGCCATATATATTCAATATATTCTATAAAATTAAGTGAAGTTGTTTGTTCAGTTGATGACCATAGTAGATAGTCCTCCATTTCTATGAGCTAAGATAAACACATACATTATTATTACAATGTCATAAATATAGGCACTCATCGAGGTGCATGTTAACTTGTAATTTTGAATTGTAAAAATAGATTTGTTTTAATAATTTTACTACATACATGGGCAAATATAACTTACGTGAATGTATTATGTATGCAATATTTTATTATGACATCTGACAGTCCCATTCAGATGATTAACAGGTCACCTTCTCATGTTTCTTCCCCATTTCACATGCATGTCCATGTATGTAATCACTTAAAAGTGGTATTTGGATGCTAAGAGTGTTGTTTGAGACAATCTATTCCTATCTTAGCCCTAGACCTATCCAAGAGCCTTTATCACACTTTTATAGCCATTGTGTGGACAACAAACATCTCCAATCATCCAAAACATAGTCTTAGACCTGTAATAATAGATCCTGGCCCTTTCTACCCAATAACATGCTAGCTGGACATTAGTGCCACATTTAAGAAATTAGAGCCACATGGTGCTAGTGTCCCCAACATAACTTGCTAGTGTCCCCAACATAACTTGGTAGTGTCCCTTACCCTAACTCTCTTAAATGTATATATTTTCAAATGTTTACCCCTCCTAAGGTAGGCCTAAGCACATTTTATTATTTGTAGAAGCTATGAAACACTATAAATATAAGACTATTAGACCTTTATCCCTAGATGAAAAATAGATGTAAAAATACTATTTAAATCAAGGTTATTAATTGGGATATCTTGCCCTACTTATACATAATACCATCTATAGCTTCCCTAAACCCACATTTTAAATATTTTCAATCTCAATCATACTCAAAGAATTCAAGATCACTATCATTCTATCTTTCACTTGCATTTACACTAAGTACTAGGTGGGATAACTACATCAGGCTTGATCCTTCCTTGGAGTATTGCTATGTAGGCAACTCTCTTCATAGGAGGGTGTTGAAGACATCCAACCTATCCTACTAATAAACACACATTTTCATCTCTTGTCATACTTATAAGGAGGATTAAGGTTTATAATTTAAATCCAATATTACAGGCATAATATAAAGTTTCAAATTTCATACATGCAAGAATAAAACCCAAAAACATAGGCATAGGTGATCCTAAAAATTAGGAATAATATTGTAAAGAGGACATTAATGCCATTTTCAAGACACTAGATCCACATGGCACTACTATCCAAGTGGGGTGCTATGGTCTATACCCCTAGTGCTGGGGTGCTATGGTCTAAACCTGTCTATAACCCTATTTTCAGCACCTAGATCTTCCACGATAGCTATTTTATAGATAAGTATCTATTTATACATATTTATTACTATTTTTAGAAAGATACAACAAGCTAAATTATGTAACATATCAATTATTATTTATTGCATATTATTTCACTAATTTAGACAACCCAACCCTTTAATATAACTTAGAATTTGCATTGGTAAAACCCTAAAAGGTTAAATCATTTGGTGAACCCAACTTACTTTGAATATTTCTCAAAACCCTAATTTTCATTATCCAAAATTTTTTGCACTAAATTAGGGTTACATACTTCTATTTTTCTAAATTTTTGGCATAAACTAGCTCATTAAATCAAACTCACATCAGGGTTTCATTTATTTAAATCTAATTTATTTTTTTTCAAAACAACCCTAGTTCAACAAAACATTAACCCTAGATTATATTAGGGTTTATATCCTTATTTTTACTATTTTCATTAGTTGTTTTCAATTTTTAATTTTCATATATTATATTTTAGCATCTTTATTCTAATTTGTTTACTATATGCTATCTAAAAATGTTCTCTCTCTTCCATTAGGTGGTAACCCTATAGATAATATTTAGATTCATATTATTCAAGCCTATAACATGGATAAGGGACTTATCATAACTCATTTTATGTATCCTTCACACCCTAATTATGTGGAATTCTATGATAATACATCTGAAGATACACAATACAACCAAGAGCAAGATGATATACACATTGAGAATTGGGATACTCTCCCTCCACTTAACAATGATGACTTAATTATCAACACAGATTATTTATTATAAGGCTTCAAAGATAGATTTTTATTCCATTATAGGTTGGAAAAATACACAACCATTTGGTTCCTAGTAGTACCTAGTGTAAGTGTGTTTGATATATTATTAGGTAGGCCATAGTAACATTAGCTCCACTCCATCCCATATAAAGTACATAGATGCCTGAAGTACATACACATGAATCAAGTGGTCAAAGTTGAGTGTGTCCCATATGAGTATCCTATACCCATCCCACATACATCTCCAATGTAGTTACTAGTTACATTTCCAATGTAGTCACCAATTACAGTTCCAACACCATTACTAGATATGGCATGGTTATTAGTTACAGCTCTAAGCACAGTTCCTATGTATACATCACATATTTTAGTAGAGCCACCAGTATAAGTGAGGTATACTACTACAATATCAACATGTACACATAATCTCCCATAGAGATCATTATTAGAGAGACCCCCATGTCAGAGATATGCCACAAATTCTAGAGGACATCCCTCTACTCAATTTATGCTAAGATCAGTATCATTAGGTTCTTGGGGTTTTAGTATAGGTTACCTATGTCACCTACAACTTCTACTAGATGGGTTACTAAGACCATTATAGTTCATATGGCATCATAGTTAGTGCCATAGATTCATAGCATCACTACACATGTAGATAAAAACACATATTACTCTATACAATAGATTATGGGATCACAATTTCCCTTTCACACATTATGCATGATCATAGTTCCCTTATTCGACATAGGTCATGGTGATAGTGAATATCCTATGAGACCCATTCGTTACTGTGTTTCCTACTCCTTGTACATACTTTCTTCTCTTTTTCTCCTTGTACATAGTTTATTTTCATTTGCATGTACATATCTTATATCTATAAAATAAAAAAATAGAATAACATGTCAAAATACAAAAACATTCAAATATTACTCAAAAAATACAAAATTTAAAGATTATATGCATTGATATGTTTACATTTATTATATTTTCCATATACTATATATGATAGCTATCTTAGTATAGTTGGTTTTATCATACATATATGCTTCACTTATTCTTATCGAGTGCTTGTAGATTGCTTACAATACTCAGGTCCACTATGTTGGTCCAGAATTGCTATCATCCACCCATTGGGGGAATATACATTGATCCAAGTTTATTCATTTGATACATCCACCCACTCGGGGGCATTTCATACATAGTTTCTATCACTAGATTTTATCATTACATTCTATACATTCTAATTTACACATTGATATATCTTGATATTGATCATTGATACTCATACTCAAAATTTTTGCTGACTATCACTAGTTGGACTCAGTATATGTACATCCTAGAATTTACATATATTTGTACTACATCCATACATACTTTCATTTATAGATTTCCTAGTTTAGACTTGATTGTATTTCTTATGCTTCTTCTATTCAAGGGAATTTAAATATGCCATTGTTCTTTGGATCTACATGACTTCTATTTATATATGCCTTGGACATGTGCCCATGTCCCTTGTGTGTGATTCCCTGATTGTATATGTGGATATTTGAACACTTCCTTCTATGTGTCTTTAATATAACTTACTTTTTTCTTGCATATATGGACATTTAAACATGTACTTGTATGTCTTCTATTTTCAAATTTAGTGACATGTGCCATGTCCCTTGTATTGTGGCCCCTTGGCCTATTTTTGTGTGCCTTATGTGTTTTGTATGTATGATTTATTGTATGATTCATCACCATGACACTTGTATTTTCTTGTTAAACACACCATTTTTTGATGCCATGAGGGACCTCATGCATCTACCCTTCCTAATTTGGTGTCATGATGGACATCATGCCCCATCCCCCTAGGTAGCTACTCAGATTTATTATTATACACATTGATTACATCTATCTTGACACCATTTTGCAATGATAAATACAACATGCATCTTACACTACACACTTATGCTCATATTCTTTTACATTTTGATGTTATGTTTGCACATTGTATTGGATTATCACACAGTTATCATATATGCTCCAACTAACACATTTTACAAAACTATTTATTTTAAGGATAGTTATTGCATAGGTCATAAACTCCCCTCAAAAGAGGGGGATTTCATAGGGGCTTGTCATAGAGATAAGGCTTCTACATTATTATTTAAAAATCATTTTCATCACACACGATTAGTTTTAATAAAACAAACACAAGAAAAAATAAGGACTTAAAAAGTAGCTTAGAGACTCAAAATTTAGATCAGATAAATATTAGTGCCTAGATTAGGACATTAATGCCACAAGGTGCTACTATCCACTACATGGCACTACTATATAGTAGCCCCAATCTTAGGGAAATCTAGATTAGTTAGAACAGTACACCAACAACAATACATATTTGCACTTATATAGCTATAGGTTTGACAATTATGTTCAAATTTTGATTAGATACACTCATTTCAACTCAAATTCATATCAATTTCTCAAATTGAGGGAATAATTTATGGCATGATCACTCCCACATTCATTTCATATACATAGATATAATTATTACAACTCACTATAGAATCAATATACTTGGATATCAAATTGGGGGCATGTGCATGGCACATAGTTTACATATGGTTAGTTACAAATAGGTTGATAATATGGAATGGAAAACTATATGTCATTATCTATGTTTTATACACTGTATATCATATTCCAAGTTGTCACCAGTTTCATGCCTTATTCCATCTTCAGTGGTTGGCATTCCCAAGTGACCCAAAATTGCCTAATGTACTTGAGTGGCCATGAAGCCAACATACATAGTTAGATACACCCATTTAGATATTTTCATCACTTTGTGTAGTTTAGTTTTAGATTCATCTACTACACACTAGTGGGCAATGATGGAGTCATAGCCTACTTGAGTTATTGAGCCACCCATATGAGAGGATTAGACACACTTATGGTCTTATCCAAGCTAATCACAGGTCATGATCCACCAAGTAGGGGTGGGTAATGATGGATTCAAAAATGGATTGAGTTATTTAGCCACCCATATATGAGGATTGATCAAGCTATCAACTCAATCTAAGATACTCAATGATTTGATCACTGTGTACATATACACATATAGGTTATCACCAGGTTCAGGCATTGGTTTGCATACCCAAGGAGGTGTATTCATTCTTTCCTCTTTCTTATATCTTTACTCAGTTATTAATTTATTTAACATAATATTTTATTTTTGATAATTCTTAAGTAAGGATTGATTTATTCACGTTTCATTTTAGGTCATGATTTAGATCATGCTTCACATACATAAACCCAAATTCACATACTCAGACTCAACTACACAGGCTTCACTTCCTAGGTAAGTCCAGGTATGTTTCTTTTTCTTTTATACTATTCATTTTTATTTTTTGCAATTATAACATAAATCAGGGTAAATGTAATCACCTAAAAATGGTATTAGATTCTAAGAGTGTTGCTTGAGATAACATATTCCTAACTTATCTCTAGACCTATCCTTGAACCTTTATCACACTTTTCTAGACATTATGTAGACCATAGATATCTCCAATCAACCAAAACATAATCTTAGATCCTGGCACTTTGTGCCCAGTAGCCTTCCAACTAGATACTAACATCACATTAAGGACACTAGAGCCGCATGGAACTAGTGTCCCTTTCCCAAAATCTCCCAAATATATATTTTTAAAATGTGTAACCCTATTAAGGTCAGCCTAATCACATTTTATTATCTACATAAGCTATAAAACACTATAAATACAAGACTATTAGACCTCTATCCACTAGATGGAAAATAAATGCAAAAAACCTATTTAAATAAGAAATAAATTGAACAAAATGAAGGTTATTAATCCCTATTCTGCCCTAATTCTACATACTATCATCTAAAAATGCCCTAAGCCCATATTTTAAAGATTTCTAATCTCAATTACACTTAAGGCATTCAAGACCACTATTGATGGTACATCAAGTAATCATAATCTATGCCTTATTCAATACACTACTCCTTGTCAATGACTTCCAGGCACATTCTTCAAGCTTTGGTTTACATATTCACCTATTTTCCCTTATGATCTTCAATTATTTTGAACATACTTAATAGGGGGTTTATTACCCTCTCTTTCCATTCATCAACTCTGTTACAACTTATAAAACTCAAGCCTCTTTTTTATTCAACATTGCCTTTTCTTTCACAGTCCTTGTAGCCCTGTTTTGTCTCAAAATCCCTTAGAATTGTTAAACACATATTTCCACATTTTCTAATGCATAAAAGTTGTTAAGGTGTGGAGCTAAAAGCTTCACCAAAAGAGTACTTTGCAAAGTTGCAGGAGTTACACAGTCACCGGTGTCGGTCAGGAGCGACCGACGTCGGTCATGAGCAGACCAGGAGATGCCAGCGTTGATCATGGATCGGTCAACGTCAGTCACAGGCAAATAGGTAGGAACCGACGTCGATTACCTGTGCATCCAGAAAGCTATTTCTGTGGATAGAATAGAGTGTTTGCATGTTAGGATTAAGTGATAGTCTTAAGTCCGCATCTCTATTATTAGTAAGATTGTTTAGAGCCCTTGATTAGGAGGTGCATCTAATGGCTATAATTGTATGCTCATGTTTCCTAATTATTATATAATAGGATAGATCTTCATAGCTTATTTGAGTAAGTGTTGAACAGTACATAATTGTATATGTGAATCATTCCAGGTTGTTGGAGTTGATTGTAATTGAGAGAGAGAGAGAGATCTTGAGGGAAAGAGATCTAGATAGAGATCTATACATCTGAGAGAGGTGTGAAGAAAAGAAGTTTCTTCAATTGTATTCCTTCTGTAAAGAGTTTAATATAAGTTTTCAGGGTGGTTTCTTGTATCTCTTGTTCTTTGCTATTTCTGATTCTAGTTACTTATCATTCTGATTTAATTCCACGTTTAATTGCTTTCATATTGTAATCAACATTGTTGGTTGATCCCCAACAAGTGGTATCAGAGCTCAGGTTGACTAACAGGTGTTTCAGATCTGGTTAGTGTGTATTGATTATAGGGTACTCACAGGGGTTTTTGTAGGGATTTTTGTTTGAGTGGGAGAAGCAAAGGCAGAAGAAAGTAAAATGAGAATGGAGAAGTTTAATGGCAAGAATTATCAACATTGGATAATGCAGAGAGAAGATTATCTGTATCAGAAAGATCTATACTTACCATTAGCTGGGATTGCAAAGAAGCCCACAGACATGGAAGATGAAGAATGGGAAGTTCTTGATAGAAAGGCTCTAGGGTCTATAAGACTGAGTCTAGCATCTACTATGATATCTAATTTATCATAGGCAAAGTCAATGGTAGAGTTAATGACTACTTTAGAAAATTTATATGAAAAACCCTCAGCTTCAAATAAGGTATATCTTATGAAGCAGTTATTTAATTTGTGAATGCAAGAAGGTGGATCTGTATCTAATCATCTAAATGATTTCCATGGAATTATAAATCAATTAAGTTTAGTCAATATTGTGTTTGATAATGAAATTAAAGCTCTTTTAATATTATGTTCTTTGCCTGAAAGCTGGCATAGCTTGGTAATGGCAGTTAATAATACTGCATCTGCTTCAAATATTTTAAAAGTAGAGGATGTTGTTAGTGTAATCTTGAATGAAGAAATTCGTAGGAAAAGCACAGAGAAAACATCAGGGAACACTTTAAGTTTTTAGAGTAGGGGAAGGCAAAAAGAGAAGAGAAAGAAAGGGAGATCAAGGTCTAAGTCAAGGGTGAGAGGTAGATCCAAATCCAAAAATGGCAGGAAGCCACAATGCTGGAATTGTGGAAAGATAGGGCACATAAGCAAAGATTGCTGGTCAAAGCCTAAGGAGGACAATCAACATGAAGGAAAACAAGAAGCAAAGGTTGCAGGTATTGCACAAGATGCTTTAATATTCTCTTTGCATAATAATATAGAATCTTGGGTGTTAGATTCTGGTGCATCTTTTCATGCTACCCATAATAGAGAATATTTTAGTGACTATATCCATGGAGATTCTGGAATAGTGTATTTAGGGGATGATGAGCCTTGTAAAATTATTGGCAAAGGTAAAGTGCAGCTAAAAATGCAGAATGGCAACACATGGGTGTTGAGAGATGTTATGCATGTTCCTAACTTGATATGGTAGGTGATTTGGATGGTAGAAGAAGCACCACAGGATATGTTTTCACTGTTGGTAGAACGGTGGTTAGCTGGATATCAAAGTTGCAGAAGGTTGTTGCCTTGTCAACTACAGAAGCAGAGTATATTGCAGTCACAAAGGCTAGTAAAGAGATGATATGGATGACACGGTTCATGGAAGAGCTTGGAAAGGAGCAAGAGAGTTGTAGATTATATAGTGATAGTCAGAGTGCAATTCATTTGGCTAAGAATTTAGCCTTTCATTCAAGAATAAAGCATATACAACTTAGGTACCACTTCATTAGACAGGTATTGGAGGATGCTGAGTTGAAGCTAGAGAAGATCCATACAGATAAGAACCCTGCTAATATGTTAACCAAGCCGGTTACAAAGGAGAAGTTGAATCTTCATTCAACTTCTGTTGGTCTTCATGATTGAGTTGAAGATGGAAGAGCTAGAAGATGTTGCTGTATAGGTAATGGTGCAACTATTTATCTCCAATTGGGAGATTGTTAAGGTGTGGAGCTAAAAGCTTCACCAAAGGAGCGCTTTGCAAAGTTGTAGGAGTTACATAGTCACCGGTGTCGGTCATGAGCAGACCAAGAGATGCTGGTGTCGGTCATGGATCAGCCGACGTCGGTCACAGGCAAACAGGTAGGAACCGACGTCGATTACCTATGCATCTAGAAAGCTATTTTTGTGGACAGAACAGAGTGTTTGCATGTTAGGATTAAGTGATAGTCTTAAGTCCACATCTCCATTATTAGTAAGACTGTTTAGAGCCCTTGATTAGGAGGTGCATCTAGTGGCTGTAATTGTATGCTCATGTTTCCTAATTATTATATAATAGGATAGATCTTCATAGCTTATTTGAGTAAGTGTTGAACAGTACAGAATTGTATATGTGAATCATTCCAGGTTGTTAGAGTTGATTGTAATTGAGAGAGAGAGCTCTTGAAGGAAAGAGATCTAGATAGAGATCTGTACATCTAAGAGAGGTGTGGAAGAAAAGAAGTTTCTTCAATTGTATTCCTTCTGTAAAGAGTTTAATAGAAATTTTTAGGGTGGTTTCTTGTATCTCTTGTTCTTTGCTATTTCTGATTCTAGTTACTTATCATTCTGATTTAATTCCGTGTTTAATTGCTTTCATATTGTAATCAACATTGTTGGTTGATCCCCAACAAAAGTCCTTGAAGAAGGCTTAAAAATATTTAAATATTCAAAAGGAGTTTTTGGCAGTAAATTCTAATATTTAAATTTCTTGCATTTTGAGACAATTTAACCTCTATATATGGACTTCTTAGGACCCCTCTAACCTAATAAACCAACTTAAGAAAAAAATAGATCATCTTTAGGTTATTTTTAGGATTATCATGAATAAAATATCATTCTATAATTCCCTTTTACTTACACTAAGAACTAGGTAAGAGAACTACATTGGGCTTTATCCCTCAGAGTATTGGTATGTAGGTAACTCTCTTCATAGTGGGTGTTGAGGATGTCTAACCCATCTTACTAATAAACACACATTTTCATCTCATGACATACTTACACATAGGATTAGGTTTTTCAACTTAAATCAAGGACACAATATAGATTTTCATATTTCATGCACATAGGAATAGAACCTAGAAACATAGGTGCATGTGCTCTTAAAAATTAGGAACAATCCTGAAAAGAGGACATTGACACCATTTTTAGGACACTAGAGCCACATTATGATAGTGTTTAGGTGGGGTGCTACTATCTATATGGGGTGATACTATCCATTGAATAATCTGACCTAGGGACCTTATTGATGACACTCAAACCTATTCATACCTAGTTTTTGACACCTAGATCTTTTATGATAGCTATTTTATAGATAAGTCTTTTATATGTATTTATTATTATTTTTAGAAAGTCAAAGCAAGTCAAATTCTATAAAAAATCAATGGTTATTTATTGCATATTATTTTGCTTATTTAGACAACCCAACCCTTTAATCTAATTTTGATTGGCATTGGTAAAACCCTAAAAGGTTAAATCATTACACATTGACCTATCATTGACCCTGTTGAGCGTCAAGCACAAATTGAGTATGACCATGAAATTGTAGTAAGTGCATGTTTTAATTATTTGTATTATAGTTTAAAATTAATTTCTGAACTTGGTTACATGTATAGTATGTAAATTTTATTTATATTAGAATAAGTTTAGCTACAGCCAAGCTATAAGCATAGAAGGACCCATAATCAGACCTTGGAGGAATCAAAGGCATCTGATGGATCTCCATATACAAGTAGGGTATCCCAGTGATAATCTTCTTTGAAGAAGGAAAAGATGACTATTTTATGAGTAGGATGTCTTAGATGATGTACTTGTCTTTATGTCTATATGGCAATGTACATGTTTTTGGTATTGTATACGTATAATATGCTCACAAAACATTCTATTATATTTTTAGATGATGTAATTTTTTGTATGCCTATATGTAATTGTATGAATTATTGATATTGTATACCTATATGACATTTATATGACATTATATTATGTTCTTATTTTATATGAATTTATGGCTTTTATGGTTACATACATACATACATACGTGTGTGTGTGTGTGTGTGTGTGTGTGTGTGTGTGTGTGTGTGTGTGTGTGTGTGTGTGTGTGTGTGTGTGTGTGTGTGTGTGTGTGTGTGTGTGTGTGTGCGTGCGTGCACGCGCGCGTGCGTACGCATGCGGGCATGCGTGTGCGTGTGCATGTGTTCATATTTTGTGGTGATCATATTTATTTTTAAAATTATATCATGTTATTATTTCAAAACTAAATTTGATGGTTGTTTGGACATATTTAGATATTATCTTCTTTATTATTTCCTTCATGTAATTTATTAATAATAACATACAATCTTTCAAAATGTGTTGCAATTAAAATTATATGGGAGAAAAGAGTATAATGTTTGAGGTAGAGTCATATACTACTTTTGAGTTTCTCTCATGACTGGGATACATAATTTATGACTATTATAATGTGGATTCCCTTGCTACACTGGTTTAATATCATTTAAGACTTGATATTCACATTTTGTAATCATTGAATTTATAGACATACCACATTTATATTATAAGTACAATTAAAATAATTTATGGAACACTCACCTATTGCATACCTTATTCAGATTCCCTTATAAATTTGAGTTTTAGATGAAGTGGTTATGTTCCACCTCCTTGTTTGGGATGTTCTCTCTTTGGAGATGCTTTGCATTCTTGTTTGGAGACTCTTCCTTAGACCTTTGAAGTAGTGCAAAATTATAATTCTCATGTATCCTGAGGCCTTGGAAAATTTTGGTGGTTATAAATATTCATTTCAATTCATAAAATATGTTGTCTCCCTTCCCACTTCACTCAACATGGCCATTTAATCTCTTCTCATCATAATTCTGCTCCATTGTTTAGGAACATGGAAATACTAACAATAAATGTTGCCAAAGTTAAAACTGTAGTTAGATAACTCCACCTCTGGTGCTTTATGGATCAAAAATAGAATTTAAAAAAAAATTATGTGGTGAATAACATATAGGAATAGGTTCTTGTCCTTTTATCACACCCAATTGAGAGACTCACCACCCATTCAAGCCTCAAGAACACCCTTCCCAAAACAAGAAAAAGGTAGTTTTAAAACCTAACTTCAGGCGTGCGTAAAATAAAAATCATAATTAATTTGGATGAACTATAAGATATTTCACATTCATTTATAATACCTATAATTTCACACCAAAGCAAGTTGATGTAACCTTGGAGATGAATATCTGGCACAAGTTACAATGATAGGTCTTGAAATGTAACTTTTTTGTAGTGAAGAGATAAATTCTTATCCTCTAACTAGAATTTATACCTACAAGACATCCAAGTGTAAATATATCAATTTTATAACATATATATAGTCAAATGACATGTGATTCTATGATCTTGACATCCAAATCCATTTGTAAGCATGTTTTCATTACTATTCAGGGGCATGGAAACACTAATAATAAATGTCGTCAATGGGTAAAAATAATAATTGAAAATAGATCCATGGTGGTAGATAAAATCTAGGACAAACTTCTTTTCCTTCAATCATTCTTGGTTGAGAGACCCACCACTCATTCTGGCCTAAAAAATGTCCTTCCCAAAACAATAAAAATGTAGTTTTAGCCTGACTTCAGGCGTGTGTAAAATATAAATCATAAGTTATTTATATGAACTATAAAAACAATCATGTGAATTTATTATCCATCTAATTTCACCTTATATCATGTAAATATAATCTTGGAGATGAATCTATGGCACAAGTTGTAGTGATAGGTCTTGAAACACAAATTTTTTGTAAGGAAGAGACAAGTTCTTGCCCTCCAACTGGTATTTATACCTCTTAGACCTCCAGGTGAAAAAAAATCACTTAAAAAATGTCTAGATATTAAAATGACATGTATTTATATGACCAAAACATCCAAATCCACCCAGAATCATATTTTCACTACTGTTTATGATATTGGAAACAATGACAATAAATGTTGTCAAAGTTGAAGTTATAATTGGAGAACTCCACCTTCGGTGCTTCATGGCTAAAAATTGACATTGAAAAAATGTGTATGGTAATATATAATATCCAGAACCATGTTATTTTCCTTTGATCATGGTCAATTGAGAGACCCACCACCCTTTCTAGTCTCAATAACATCCTTTCCAATACAATAAAAATATAGCTTTTAGCCTAACTTTAGGCATGCATAAAATGGAAATCATAATTCATTTACATGAAACATAAGAACACTAACGTGCATATAAAATTCATATAATTTCACCCTAAAGCATGTTTATATAAGCTTGGATATGAATATGTGGCATAAGTTATAGTGACAGATCTTTAAATGCAATTATTTTGCTATGAAGAGACAAATTCTTATCCTCCAATTGATATTTATACCTTCAGGGCTCCAATTACAAATTCATCACTTTAAACACACACACACACACACACACACACACACACACACACACACACACATGCACATGCACACACACACGCGCACGTGCACACACACACACACACACACACACACACACACACACACACACACACACACACACACACACACATAGAGACACACACACAGACACACAGGTAAATTACACCTTATTCCATGACATTAACATCCAAATCTAAATGAAAGCATGTTTAACTATTGTTCAAGAGTGTGCCAACACTAACAATAAATGTTGTCAAATTCAAAGTTACATTTGGATAAATCCACCCCTAGTGATTCATGGTTAAAAAATGGAATTTAAAACATATATGAGGTGGTGGCTAAAATATAGGACTAAGTTTTTATCATATGATCATACCTGATCAAGAGACCCACCATTCATTTTGGCCTCAAGAATGCTCTTCCCAATACAATAAATATGTAATTTTTAATCCTAAATTTAGGCATACATAAAATGGAATCGTAAGTCATTTAGATGAACCAAAATAAACCTCATGTGCATGTATAATCCATTTAATTTTTCCATATTTCACATAGATGTAACCTTGGATATGATCCATGTCATAAGTTGTTGTGATGGGTCCTAAAATGCAAATTTTTTGTGGTGAAGAGACAAGTTGTTATCCTCTAAATATTTTTTTTGCATCCGAGACCTCTAAGTGTAAATCAATCACTTAGAGAACATAAAGATAGATAAATGAAATGTAATTCCTTGACCACAATTTCCAAATCCACTTAGAAGCATGTTTACACTACTTTTTAGGAGCGTGGAAATAATGACAACAAATGTTATCAAAGTTGAAGCTACAGTTGGAGAACTCCACCTACAGTGATTTATGGCTCAAAATTATCATTTAAAACACATATATAGTTTAGTATAATGTAAATAACTAGGTTCTTGGCCTTTGATCATGCCCATTTGAGAGATCTACCACCCATTCTGACATCGAGAACACCCTTCCAATACAAAAAAAATGTAGTATTTTAACCTAACTTCAGGCATGTATAAAATAGAAACTGTAAGTCATTTGGATGAACAAAAAGAACACTAATGTGTGTTTCAAACATATATAATTTCACCCTATATCACATTTATTTAACCTTGGATATGAATTTGTGGCACAAGTTATAGTGATGGGTCCTAAAATGTAACTTTTTTGTAGTGAAGAGACAAGTTCTTATCCTCCAACTGGTATTTCTACCTCTAAGACCTACAGTTGAAATTATATCACTTTGAACATGCCTATACAAGTAAAGTACATGTGATATCATAACCAAAACCTCCAAATCCACCCAGATGAGTGTTTATGAGCATGGAAACATTAATAATAAATGTTGTCAAAGTTGAAGGTATAGTTATAGAACTCCACCTCCAATACTTCATGGTTCAAAAATGGAATTGAAAACACATTTGGGGTGGTATATAATGTCTAATACCAGGTTATTGACCTTAGATCATTCCTGTTCAAGAGATCCACCAACCATTCCAACATCAAGAATGCCCTTCCCAATACAATAAAAATGTAGTTTTTAATCCTAACTTCAAGCATATGTAAATTTGAAATTGTAAGTCATTTGGATGAACCAAAATAACCTTAACATGCACATATAAGACCTATAATTTTTTCTTAGTTAAAATTGATGTAACCTTGGTGATGAATCTGTGACACAAGTTGTAGTGAAGGGTCTTGAAATATAACTTTTTACAGTAAGGAGACAAGTTTTTATCCTTGAATTAGAATTTCTGCCTCCCAGACCTACAAGTGCAAGTCCGTCACTTTGAACATGTTTGTACAATAAAATGACACATTATCCCATGAATAAAACCTACATATCCACTTGAATGTGTGTTTTCACTAATGTTCAGGAGTGTGGAAACACTAACAATAAATATTGTCAAAGTTGAAGCTATAGTTATAGATTTCCACCTTTGGTGATTTGTGGCTCAAAACTAACATTGCCATTTTGTCTAGGGTGGCAGATAATGTCCAAGAATAGGTTATTAACCTCCCATCATGCTTGATTGAGAGACCCACTACCCATTTTGGCTTTAAGAATGTTTTTTTTTGTAATAACTAAGTAAAAGTATATTAAGCTTCTCTTAGCTTCAAGACTATGAATTTGTTTACTAATAATGCTAACTACATGAAGGTGGAAGCTCATTTGGCACCACTAACCTAAAAAACAAATTAATAAGTAATTACAAATAAAATTTAAATGTACTACCAAAAAAATTAATAAAATTTAGTAAAATTAAATACATCTAAATTTGAAAAGTCAACCTAACTTAGAATTTCAATCCAACAAATGATTAGGATTTGCTCTAATTTTGATAGTAGTAAGAATAACTTCATGGTTTGAGTCATGGAATTTTCATAGATTCATATTTAATAGCCTCCCATGATATTTTATCAATTGAATATTTTTTGCAAGAACCAAATTTGAATAGTTTAGTATCTTCCTATGTGTTTCAAAGTCTTCAAATAACCACACATCTATTTTTTTAATGGATATCATTGAAGCCAAGTTCTAGTGACTACCACAGACCCAATTGGATAGTAAATATTTATCCATATATGACTAGGTAAGTGTACAAAGTTGGGGGGCAAAAAGGGGCTTCTCATGGTCATGTTTTTCCTAAAAATTGAGAAATCTAAACTTTTGTAGATAATTTGAGATGGTTACACTCAAAATTCAAGGATGGTGTAAGAACATGAATTATATCATTTTGAGTCTAGTTCAAAAAAATTGATTTTTTAATAATGGTTAAGTATAACTAGGTTGAAAATCTAAAATTTGAATAGGAACTCTTATTTTTTAGGAAAATAGAGTAGATAGTCAGCTGTGCGGCCCTTAATTTTTTAGCATCATTTAATATTATTTAAAACCATTTGGTGAAACTTTAGATAAGATCATATAGTTGGTAACCTATTTTTTTATAGTTTTTATATGTATAATTTTTTATTAAATTTACAAGTAAGTAGATCCTAAAAAATGAAAAAAATAGATAGTCAGTCGTGTGGCCCCCCCAACTACCTCAAAAAATGAAAACTAGTTTTATTTTTGAATGCATGTAGAATAGGCCTAGTTTATAACCATATAATTATTTTTGCATTTGGATCAATGAAAAAAAAGATATGCAAAGGAATGCATATTTATGGCATGTAGTGGCCTAAGAAAGCTATAGTTAGAAATCAACATAGATTGAAATTTTAAAATAGTCCAAAAATTATAAAAATCATATTTTCAAAAGAGGAGAGCATGCTTGTCATTGTGGTAATAATTTTATGAGTTTTTTCATTGAAATTATTAATTTATTTGGCAATGGAAGTTTAATTTTGTTATTTTATATCAAAACTCTAGGATTCGACTATGTGTTGACAGGTTAAGACTTTGGTTGAGGAATCCAAGCCATTTATGAGCTAAAAGGATTAGTTTTTAAATTTAAAATATAGATAACACATACTCATTATGGAATGTTTTAATGTTATGGAATGAGCATGTGTTATGGAACTTGTATGCACTATGTTGTCATAGCATGATGGAGATTGTGAATTAAGTTCAATTTTTTTGATCAAACAATTGCATCTTCGAAGATGCCATATATATCTTAAATTTGCATCACATATCAATAATTTTTTTTGGATTGATTGTGTTTAAATGAAATCATGTATATAGTAAATTGTTAATCAAATGTTTGGCTTAACCTTGTAAATTTTTCATAAATAAATGGATCTAAGTCAAACTGCATAACATCTATTCATAAACTTTAAACATAAACCTAATCAAATTTCAAAAAATAAAACTAGATTATATGTGTATATATATAATATTTTAAACTTTATAAATTATTGATGCTTTTTCTCTTTTGGGAACCCATCAATTCTCAATCTCTCTAAGTGCACACCTTAAAAGGTGCACTGGGAAAGGGGTGGGTAGACCATTGGTGCTTCACAAGATTGTTCTCCCCTATACCACTATTTGAAACCAACATAAACCTCTCCTATACATTTCCATAAGCTTTGACACCTCCATTACACACTCTTCTAAGAAGATCACCACCTCAAACAACCCCTACCCAAGCAAAACCTCTTTTTGACATTTATTGAACAAAGTTAACCTAGACCAACCTTGTTCTTAAAATATAAGCATGTTACAAGATTAGGTTGGCTTCAATTGACCTAGTCTAGGACTTAACTACTTTATTTATTAAATAAAAAGTTTGATTGAGCTGACTCTATTAGCTAAAAATTTATATGAGTTTAGGGTTAGATCCGAATATATAAACACATTATTTTTGCCATTTCATAGAGAGAGATAGAGCTAATCATTTATTTACGCATCTACTTATCCACCATTTTACTTGAGGATCCATTTCTTTGGGTTTCATACTAAACTTGGAGATACAAATATTTTCTTATTGGAGAATTATTTTGGATGCATAAGAGAATTTGTGTAGCCTAGACCTGGTCTATATTTGTTATCCTTATAAAACACAACAATCTCTTGTGAAGTACCTTAGACAAGGGAATTATTGAGGCTCAATAGGTTCATCTTCAAGGTAAGTATTCTTAACTCTTACTCCTCTTTATTAAGTCAATAGATTTGTATTTTTTAGATTATGAATATGTTTCTCTCTCTATGTATTAGTATTACCTCTACATTGAATTGAGTAGTGTTATTATTTGCATGTTTACTTTTATGTTTATTACCCCCATTTTGTGCCACATGCTTTGGTGAGCACTAGATTAGATATAATTTACTTTTTCATTTACTTTGATAAGAAAACATAAGACCTAACTAGAGTTGTCACATGTATTACTTGACTAGAGGCTTTGGAACCCTCTTTAGTAACATTGTGTGGTAAGGGACCCCTTAGTTATGGTCTAGCAGATCCATATTGGTCATAACCCTGATTGTCTAAATATACCAATGAGAATGAGGGCTAGTGTGATTTATATTCTCTGATCTAAGATTGATTTGTAAATCAGCTTCCCTTTCCCTTGTATATATTTGGTGAACCTGATGTGAACTAACCCTTGAGGTTTTTCTTTCATACCTTTATTTATTATATATGTTCATTTTTACAGTACTAGATAAAATCTATCAACTTGATTTAACATTATTTGTGAAAGTTTAACACATAACCACTATGATTGACTATGTATTTCTCTATGTAGTTCATCTTCAACCATAGATAACTGAATCGATCAGCTTGACTCAGTTCACTTATTTTACATATAGGTTTTTAGACTCAGTTAACCTAGTAGAATCTATAAGTAGACTAAAAATAATCATATAAATAAAAAAGTATTAAAAAAAAAACTTTAACATCTTTAAAAATAATCAGGTTCATTCTTACCATCTTAGTCATTTATGTTCTTCATTTACCATCCTATTTTTCACAGTTTTTAGTCTACAAATTTGTAACCCTATAGTGAACTAGGTTGATTGGATTGAAATAGTTTTGTAGCTTACTTTCCTACTTATAATATTTAGTCGACTCATTTGATTATGTTCTTCTGGCTCTTGCTTCAATAGACAAAACTGACCTAGTCAATTTTATTCTATACTATTTGCATACTTGGTTGCCTGAACTAACCCTATACTCTTTAAGCAAGGGAATTAAATCATTTTGTTAGTAATTAATTCACTTTTCATTTTGTTGTTTTCTTGCTTAGAGTATCACATATAGACAAAATAGAAGGTTTTTAATTCATCAATTTAGTCACACTAATTTTCTTTTTCACACACTTCCAAACCACATAACATCAAAAATCATTAAACAAATTCTACCCAAGGTCTACCTTCTTAGATTTCATCACCAAGGGGAAAGTTGAATTAGTTTTCTATCCAAGTATAAATACATGGTTGATGGTATATATTGTCAAATCACCTGACACCCTTATTATTATGGGATTTGAAGTGAGGGGGTAGGTCCCAATACCAAGCCAATACCATCATCAATACTAATCCCGTTTAGCCTCAACTATCTAAAACCATCCTTATATTTCCTTATTTATAAAAAAATCCCTATTGAATTTATTTATGAAATTATTATAATTTAAAAAATTCAATAATGACCACATAGATTAGCATCTTTATTTTTGTTGCTTGCTCTTTGATAATTGTATGTTGTATTTCAAAGCTAGTATCATCCAGTGTTGGTATGAGGTTTGTGTTGTGTGCCACAACTAAATCAACTAGATCGATATATTTATTTTTGTGTTTATTTTAATTATTTTATATAATAACACTAGATCATCTATAATCATAATTTTCAAAACCTATCTCTACATTCAGAGCATAGTTGATCTGATCGATTGTGTCTCCTATAGTTTCTATCTTCCCACATAACACAATCACTCTAATCGACCTAGTCTCTTACATACTTCTCTTTATATTTACCTTAAACACATAATCAACCCATATAACTGTGTCTTTTGAATTCTCTCAGTTTCATCATCTGTAGAACACACTTGACCAATTCAAGTCTTTTGTAGCCTATTTTGTCTACTATCCTACAAGGTAGTGTCGATTGGTTCAACATCGTATCCTACTATTTAATCTTCAATTTTATTGAGTTTTTAGTTTCCCTTATTCATCATGAATTTATTTCTTGATGATAATATATAATTTAATCAATCAAACATGATGAGTTTTACCAGTACCAATAGGTTTCCTAAGACACATCTTGTGGCACCCACCATAGATCAACACAATATCCATATTGTCATTTGGGCTACCAAATATTTGAATCCTCTCCATTATTCCTCAACACTTAATCCCTTGTTTTATTTATAATATGATATTGATCTTGAATACACCACCAAAATTCTCTTTTTTATCAATGAAAACACTCAACATAGAGGAAATGATCCTACAACCATCTATAATATTATGATGGGACCTCATATAGGAGAATACCATTCACCTTCCCTTACCTTTTCCAAAGGATTTGGGGGAAAAACTTTCTTTTCATCCCAATATTTACTCTCTTTAATGTCTGCTTCCCACACCATGACATCATCTATTATGTCTCGTTCAACCTTCATGCCAAGTATATCTACCAACATGACAAGTTCAACTTCTAGTGGGTCTCTTCAAAATACCCACATCCTTAACCTAACTCCCAATGCTTATTTTACTACCAATTATTATTTTTATACCAATTCTATTCATTACACTAGTGTGGTGCATGTTACTACCTCATTACACACTAATAATGCATCCCAAGCTCCTACCATCTCACATAATACTAATGCATCACATGCTGCGTCCATTAGCCAAAATTTTGCTCAAACTAATCAAAATATCTTAAAAAAACTTAACTAAATGTAAAATTTTTAAACCAATAATGCAAATCAAATGATGAAAATTCAAAATCATCTCATACATCTCCAAAACCAACCTCACTAGGTTTTATGGGGAGGATAAAATCATAATGCTTCCTCACCTCCCTTAGAGATTCCCATGGTAACCTCATAGCACAACCGTCACTTATCAATAAAAAAATAATAAATTTAAAAAATGAACCTTTAGTACCCCAAATTTACAACATTGACATAATATGTATCACCCCCACCATCACTTATAAGGGATCTACAAATCCTACCTTACATCTAAAAACATTTGGCAACCTTTATAAAGAATGGGTTAATCTTCATACTTTTCCTGCCACCAAACTATTAGATAAAACATTCTCAAGAGATGATTTATATTGGTACATAAATTAAACACCCACTCTATCACTAGCCTAGAAGTCTTGGTCAACTCACTAGTCCAATAATTCCAAACTAGTGATCTTGCCAATAACAACTTAGACCATTTTATAAATTGTAAACAACTCAAAACTAAAATAGCACAAGTGTTCATCAAATAATGGAAAAACTTATCTAACATATTTGAGCACAATATGGTGGATGGTAACCTCTTCCACTTATTTATCAATGCTTTCCACCCTAAATTATAATATCATATTAGGACCCTCTCTCCAAAAACTTAACCAAGACAAATGACAAGACTTCCTCATGCATCAATTTGAACCACTAAAACCTACCATGGGAAATTGCATTCTCATCAAAAATAAAAATCATCATGTAACCAATGATTGTGTTATCGACACTTATGACACCATACACACCATCCAAGTTATTACTCCAAATAACACAATGGAGCATATCCCTCCCCCTAACAACAATTCTAATCCTACTCCCACATTTTCTCAACATAACCACACTATTATACATAAACCATTATCCCTATAAGATATTCCAAAATGTCTTCCAATACATCTACCATAATATCTTGACCCCAAACATCCTATGAAATTCTAGTATGATCCAAACAAATTATGTTGGTTTCATACAACTTGGGGCCATTCTCATGAGACTTATAGAAAATTAAGAAATATTTCTATGGATTTTCTTCTTGGTCCTAAATTTGAACATGAATCCCTTATCCAAAAATGTCAACAAGCTTATGACATAACACTAAAGATCATGAAACACAAAATAAATTCTAAGCTTTAAACCAAGCTAATGCTCATTTAACTATCTACAAGGATCCTCTTTATAACTACCAAAACAACATTGAATAACCTATTTGTATTATTAACAATATTGAAAGTATTATATACCTTAACACCAATGATTAAAATGTGGTTAATATGACTAATATGAGAAGAGTATTTTCTTTGATTGACTCAAATCCAACACCTACACATCACACCTCCCAACCATTCTGTATCATTCAAGACACTTCCCCATCCCATCTCATGGAATTAGGGTAAAAGGAACCAATACTCATATAATCACCACTTAAAACTACATAAATTTAACATACCTCTCATACCATTGATCTAAATTTTACTCTTCCCTTAACTTCCACACCATAAGACAACATACCTCAAAATTCAAATAGTATTTCTTCTACCCAACAATAAGAAATACCTCAACCAACCATCACATC
Organism: Torreya grandis; assembly: GCA_037957365.1. Lineage (NCBI taxonomy): Eukaryota > Viridiplantae > Streptophyta > Pinopsida > Cupressales > Taxaceae > Torreya > Torreya grandis. The sequence continues at coordinate 2,076,340 of JARHVA010001131.1, forward strand.
ACCTAAAGTAACTCAACCCACTTGAAATCAACCTAAACCAAGTATACCATATCAAAAAAAGTTTAATTGTAACTACAACCCTCCTTCCTAGGAGATCTTACAACACTATGCACCTATATCTAACAATCCTCTCATGGGATATGATGAATGGGATCCTATTGTATAACTTTCCCATCTCTCATCGCAAATCCCTTTCTTAAAGCTAATGAGAACTTATCTCCACCATCACAACTACCTAATGAAATTATTATTCAAAATTAACATCCCTCATCCTCCTCCTATAAGGAAAGAATCTACCTTATCTAGATCCAAAGATAGTGTACTTAAACGATATGAAGATATATCTATCCATGTTGATGAAACAATAGACATTTTCCTCTCAGTTGTGTTCCCTATCTCTTATATGGTTATTAATGAGATATTTATTCATGTGAATGATACTCATTTTTTAATTAACATCTAAATCAGTGATATCCAAGTTAACTGTGATTTGATTGATGAAGGTTCATGCAATTGTATTACCTCCCTTGACTTCATTAAGACATTTAGATATTTTGAATGCAACCTCAACTTTACACTTAGTACATGTCAAGGCTATGACAGAACACAAATTCCTCACCTAGGTTGTGTTTGGATTCACTTTACCATTCCTCATGTTATTGTCCATGTGAAATTTATGATCTTTAACTTTCCACTTTCTTATAATATCTTACTCGATCAACCTTAGACTCATAATATGAGAGAAATCTCTTCATCCGCATACCAATGTGTCAAATTTCCTCACAATGGATCTATCTAAAAAATTCAAGGGGAAACAAATTCTTAGAATTTCAAATAATTTTAAGAATGTGGTGTCTTTAAAATACCCACCCTTGAATCTTTACCTAGTGTTCCATTTCAGAAATCCCAACACTTCAACTATCTAGTTAACTCCACTCAGGGTCATAATGGTCATCCTTAACTAATTGGGAATATTCCACCTAATCTCTTAGAATATGATGATGTGAGTCAAATGAGATAATCATAAATATCAAAACCTCTGATCTTTCCCCTCACATCATTTCCCAAATTATTCTTTATCTTAAACCTCGATCCCATCAATTATCTTTCAATGACATTCTAGTTACCTTAACCAAAACTCAACATTCCGTTCATAATGCTTCCTCAGAAGATAAAATAATTCCTACATGTAACATTGACTTACATACACCTGATTATGATGATGGATATGCTTTATATGACCCATTTTTAGTTGGATTGATCCAATCTAGAAACATTTAAGTTCTTAGATATCATTCTTATTTATTTCAATCTTTTCTTTCTTTTTTAGCATTCATTCTTGTATAGTGCCTAATATTAGTTTTTCCACTATTTTTCATAGGGTAGAAATGGAACACTCACATGTTATTCCACTTGTCATATCATATACTCTCAGGAGTATGCTCATAGATCATGCCATGATAAGACCTTATTATTTTGATAGATATCATGACCTTTATAGTCTACTTCCTCCTGAGATGCTAGCCATTATGTTTAGACTCGATGCATAGCCAACCTTACCAACAAATGAACCTATCACAGTTTATGATCCACCTCCCCCCTTTTATGGTGATGGTATTATTCCCTTACCATAGCCTGATCCTTTACCCATATAATGGATAGATCAGCCTTATTACAATATTCATAGAGTTTCTAGTCATTAGACCAAAGATTACCACCTATATCAGTAGCCCCATGCTTTTCCTTCCACCCCTTCAACTAGTAAACCCCCATTGTCTACTAATAGATGTATTTATTTCTTCCATGGGATAAATAACCATTCTTATACCCACTTTTGAAAAATTAGGTAGTACATCAACACATTACACCCAATCATGCTTAGCCCAAAGACAAGACCATACCTCCTCCCAAACTACTATTGGAATACATCCATATATGTGGTAAATTATATTATCTTTGGCACTAATGTGATATACATACTACAAATTGATTCTGAGTGCTCCAATATCATCTTCACGATTTTCTATAGTTGACACCAGCACTAGTTATTCCTCCTACATATTATTTACGTAAGAAGACTCCTCCTTCTCAGTAGATTATACCTCCTTCTATCTCCATAGATACTATTCCAATCAATACATCCATTACTAACATTGAGTATCCCACATAGGATATACCACAAGATCATTACTCTTATTCTATTACAAATACCTTTTTAGTTGAGATGATATAGAAGGAAGTATTTGCACAACTTTTCACAAAGATTGATGAGATTCTGACTCACATCAAAATTTAGCTACTTAGAGATGTTTTGAATGTTATGGATAAAAATTGTTGTTAAAACTATCAATATTTGTGAACATGGCATGGTGTTATTTCACATTATTCTATTTTTATGATTTGGATTGGATTTATGATCCATTTATCTATCTTATATCTTTGATTTTGTGTCAAACATGATTTCACATATCTATTTTGCACATTTCCATTATATTATGTTTTATATATGGTTTCATTGTATTTCACTTTTTATTAAGGATTCTTATCATTATTTACATGAAAAATTATGTTTATGATATTATATTTTTCATGGATTCCTTTATTTTCTCTATGATGATTTTTTGTTAACTTTTACACTCAAATAAAGATAATTATTATTGTGACTTGGTTATACAACCCCAATTCCCTTAGTATTTTATCTCTACCATATGATCGGTTAGAAAATAAGACTTCTCATTATACTAATTATATATACTAATCTATTTGGATCTCCTTTCTTCCCTTATTCCCCTTTTACATATTAAGCATACATACAGTTGAAATTTGAGATTACATATTGGTTCATATGTAAGCCTAAGTTGTTTAGTCAATCATATCTCTATTTACTTAGAATCCTTTAAACCAAAGTTTAAATATCATTTTTGTGTATCAATTTTATCACTCATGTTGGTTATTCCAAATCCATATGGAGGAGGAATCACAAAATCCATAAAAAAAGTTAAAAGGAAAATCATTTAAACAAAAGTCAACAACTCAAAAAACAACATATAAGTCAAAAGTCTAATAATAATAAAATACATGATTTACTATTTTTAGCATATCTCCAATTTCTAATCATAGCTCAAACTCCATGGTTTGACTCATGATAGAACCAAGGTCCATTGGGATACGGTAGGCCAGTGGATTGGGATAGGAGAACAAAAACAATCTATAGTGCTACCTACTTTCATAGATTGATGACTCTGTAATAGGTCCTAAGGAATGGGGAACATGTTTTTGGAAGGCAGGCACATTTTAATTTTCTTGTTCATATAACCTTCATGAGTTGATCTTAGTATCTCACCTATTTTATTATACAACTTTATGCTTATTGGGAGCAGATATCCTTTGTATTTTGATATTCACTAGATTCTTAGTGTCTTTACTTCTTACCTAGTATACCACATGTTTACTAAGGTTTTATCATAAACACCTATGTCATGATTTTTACATTCCCTATTTAATTAAAAAAATCCTAATATTTCCCTTTGAGGAGTATTGTTTTGTTAACTGATCATACCTCCTAGGATTTCCCTTTGTGATTTTTAGTGTAAGACCATGGATAGGACCATGCTCTCCTCACAAATTACCACAACAAAACTTTTCCTTACTTTTCCCCTTATTACCACTCACCTCATTAGTGTTCAACTTGTGAGTTGCAGTGTAAGACTATGGATAGGACCAGTTTCTCATCATAAATTACCACATTAACACTGGATAGGACTAGGCTCTCATCATAAATTACAACGTTAACATATTTTTAAATATTATTCCCTCCTTTATTTGCACCTCATTGGTGTTCCCTTTATGAGTTAAAATGTAAGACCTTAGATAGGATGACACCATCCGCATAGAATATTCTAATAAGCAGTTCATACTACAACCAAGTCATAATAAAATTACATGCTTCAAATTTGAGATAAGTTGTATTACATTATGATTTATACATCATTTACGTACTTCCCATCTTGATTTAGTATGTTTTATGCTTACTTCATAAAAATTCACTTTTATTTTCTTATTTTTTGATTTCATGTATGTTTACAACCATTTTTATTAAATTAATCATACTTCCCATCTTGATTTAGTATGATTAATTTGATTTATACTTACATTTTATTTTTCTTTTCATAATTCCCATATTGATATAGTGTGATTGAATAACTTTATTGTTAATTTATTTTTATACCATTGGTTTTCACATGTTTTCTACTTTATTAAAAAAAATCATACTTCCCAATGTGATATAATATGACTTTTATTTGTTTTATTAATTTGGTACAAATCTTTTTACATGGTTTGAAAATATTTGTTACCTTTTACTTTACCATTTTAGTTTCTTATATTTATTCATCTTTTATTTTTACACATTTTCCATCGTGATATAGTGTATATTACATTTTATGATTATTTATACTTTTCTAAATCATTTTTAAATTTATTATTAACCATTCATGTGTATCATATAATTCTATAAAAGAAAACATACATAACATATTTCCCATAGTATATACAATGAAATTAAAATACATGTGCTAGAAAAGAAATATATCCATACATACATCTATAGATAAATACAAATCATAGACTAAGAAATGCCCATATCAATATATATACCATGATTTTTATACAATAAAATTACAAAATACAATAGATATAGCTCTAAGGTTATGCTCTATCATGCCTATCCTATGGCTCTGTCACTCTACCCATGGATGCCTATGACTAACCCCTCTGAATGGTATGCTGTAATGAGGTAGTTTGATATCTCAAGCCATCAATATAACCCTAAATATTTTCTACCTAGGTATACACACATCCAATCACTACATTATTCACTATATGAGTGGCTCACTTCTATGCTAATGCTTGTTAGGCTCAAGCCTCTCCCTGTCCTACCCATGTAGGTAGATGTGAACCATTTTCTCATGCCTGCATATATCAAGTAGCCTCCCCCACTAGTCTAAACCAAGTAGTATAAGATGGGGTATATGGTACCATAGGATCTACCAAGGTGTATGTCTCATAATATGATAGTACCCCATCCAAAATATCATGGTGTGAAACCACAATCATGGGTCCCCATCTGATCTCCTTTATTGTAGTACTTATAAAAAACCAAATATAAATTAGATTTCATGTATATAGGTCTCAAATGATCTATCTATCACTAAGTACATAATGACAATGTAACTATTCAAAGACTTAATAAACCAAAGCATTTATCACCATGATCGATATCGACAACCATGGTCTCCCCATCAACTCAATCATCAAGCACCTCCTATGTCAACTACCTTTGCACAAGTGGAAAACCAAGAGTCACCACCTGAGCACATCATGATTTCCTCTTCAATGTCCTCTCTATGGACCAACTATGTCCTATATCCATAGTAGGATCACCATGTGTGACTATTCATGCCTGTCTCCCTTCTCACTAATGAGCTTAAAGAAATTTCTATTACCCCTATTATGGCTTCACTCTCACATTTTCACTTATAACATCCACATCCATAACATCCTCAACACTAGGTTTAATCACCTTTTGTAATTATGCCTACCTTATTTATGGCCTCACCTACTGAGGCCTAATCATAGGTATCTCAGTAGGCACCCCTACACCTCCTCTCCCTCTTAGATCTCTAGAATGTTGTGCATAATAATAAAGTACTACTAAAGGGGCCACTAGATGTGGTAGGCCTAGCTAGATAGGTACATGATCTACTGGATGTGACTCTACCCATGAAGTATAGTGGCTAGTGATCTGGATGTTTGCCAAAATAATTAAATAGTCATCCAAGATTGCCATATGGTAGAAATATCAGTGTACAGTTGCTACACTATCTACCATCATGTAATAGTATACAAATCTAGAACATGGGGCATGCCATGAAATACATGATCTTGCCTCCATATAACAACTTGAGTTAACCTATCATCAACCATATAAGGTAACCCAATTGGTCAATACATAGGGAATATCTCATATATCTATGCACTCAGTAAAATTATGGGGCTCGTCATCTTCTTCCCCCAAGTCATCATGCCATACATATTGTGCATAAGTTGTACCTAAATGATAGAACATAAATCATACAATGTGTATACACTAAATTCTATCTGCCTTAATTATTCTAATTAATTTTGCTAATTTATCATCTTTATCCTAATCTTAGTCATTTATCTAATATCCTCACTCATCATTTCTTCATTCACTACCCTTATTTCTACCCCAATAATCAATTAATCCTCCTAAATCATGTCTTATCCCATCCTAATACTACTTGTCTAATATTTGGGAATTTAAAATTCCCATGACCCACCTACCCACCTATACTAGTCTATTTATAGGATCTCCTACATCCCTAGTCCATAATCATCCACATAATCACCCACCTAATCCTCTTCTAATCCTAATTAATCCATAAGAATATGATAGAATCCTCTAATTCTATAATCCCCTCTAAATTGACCCCTCTTCTCTAGAAGCCTCTATTCTAAAGGCTTCTAAGGATTTTTTAATTCCTTAGAAATTCATCCATCCTTGATTTTCATGGCTCAATTTTGGACATGAGACATATTTTGAGGTATTTTCCTATTTTTGGGGTTGTGGCATTAATATTTTCATTGATGTCAAGGTCAATATGAATGTCATTAATGTCAAGATCAAAATTGATGTCATGCATGGTGAAGTGGTATGTGACAAGAAAGTCTTATGAAAAAAGAGAATTTGATTATTCTGAGGTTGATGATATGCCAAGGTCAAGATCAAGATTCAAGGTAAGCATACTTTTGATCACTAATCTTAAGGAGCATTATTATATCATGAGCATGTGTATGAAGATGGTGGTCTGGTAAAATGGATACACACAAGTATGAGTTAATATTTAAAGATGTCTAGGAAAGCATACAAAGTGTTAAAACACTCAGGAAAGTTTCAAGGTAAACCTTCAGGGGTAAGGTTTTAAGCCTAAGCATGCAACCAGACTAGTCCTAGACTTTGCCTAACCTAATGAGGAGTCTTGAGGTGTTATCAAGATCTATGAAGGATGAAAATTAGTGATAGATAATGTGATAATATGTTTGACACTATGTATACATGTGTATAAGGTATATAAACTTTTAGAGGAAGTTTCTAGGTCATTTTTGGCTTAGTCTTTGCATGAAGAGACCTAGTAAGAAGGCACAGGCTTGGTAACATGATGAGGTGAGAATTCTAAGCCTTGTGACAAGAGGTTTGGTAGTATTTGATCATGATATGAGGTTTTATGACATTATTATGATGTTTTTATATTAGTGCAAGAGGTTTTAAGGTGTGTTCAAGTTGTAAGTGTAACTTACAGGTTTAGGCATAATGTGTAAAGAGACCTAGTGTGGCCTAATGAGGGGTCAAGTTAAGTTTCAAAGGTTATAGAGATCATGAGAGAATTTTTAAAAGTGTGATATGCTATATAAAGTGTGTTGACCAATTATTAGGTCAACGTCTAAAGGAAAAATCATGAAATGTGGTTTTGAGGTTTGTTGTGTGTACAAAATGAGGTGTTACAGACCTGAGAAGGATTTTCTTATGCTCATTGGCATGTGAAACATTTTCATGAGTTAATAAAAATTTAATGGAATTTTTGGAAGGATATTATTTTATTTTCCAAGCATTGGTTTCTAGATTACGGGCCCAAGCTTTGTGAATGATTGTTAAGACTGTAAGGTGGTCTTAACCCTCTCTAAAACCCTAACTATGACCCAATATGGAATATATTATTGGAAATGTATCAGAATGGTTTTTTTGAAATATTTTAATTATTTTATCATGTATATGACTCTCAAGTATCTCTATGTGGCATTATTCTATCATAAGAGTGAGTGGAAGTTATAAGAAAACCCTTATTTCTTAGATTTTTAATGTAGCAGGCAAGATCGACTAGGTCAAAACATGAAAATTATTGTAGGATGATGTGTGATAATTTTATTTTGTGTCCATGTATGTTTAATAGTTGTTTAATAACTTAAAATATGCTAAAATGGTCATTAAAGTTGGCCTATCACTAAAAAGGCCTAGTGAGGAAGACAATGAGAAAACCAGGTAGAAGTGAGAATGAGATTAGGGATGGGTTGTCAATGATTAGGGATGGATAAAAAATCATGGATTTGTTTTTAAATACCTAAAACACATATAACTAATGGATATAATTTGTAATAAGCTTATGTATGACAAAAAGTTGATCTCAATCTGACTTGTCTAACATAGTGAGGTCTATATACAGTGAAGCCATGAGATTGGTCTATGAGACCAATATTGATATTTAAAATTATTATATATCTATTTAAATATTTTATAAATATTATTAAGGATAATATAAACTAATTTTAATTACATAAAATTGTCCACACAAGTGTTCTAAGTCTTGGTTTCCATGACTGTGTTTTGGAGCATTCAAGCAATTTTTTGTGTGTTAGTGAGAATGATGTTCCTAAGTAATTATGCACAGAGTTAATGAATATAATGAATATTAATTTATTATATACATATAATATGTTCAATTTAATTATTTTTATTCTTGATAAATTCCTATGAAGGTGTGAAAATTCAAAGGTTCTTGACTAGGTTTTTGAGGTCTATTTACAGTTCTAAGTGAGAATACAAAAGTGGTCTATTTGAGGTATTTTGAACTCTATGGTGAAATATAATGGACTTTTTGATTTATATGAGGTAATTTTTGTTATATAAATGTGGTATTTTTATGTTTTTATGTGTGAAAGTTGAGTGTATACTTCATATAGTCAAAGTAGACTTTTTGGCAGTGAGAAGGCCTAATGGTGGAGTGAAATGAGATAAATGGTGTTGGGGACATAAAGTGAGATTATAAAGGGTATAATTGAAGTGCGTATGAATTTTTTAATCCATTATTGGAGAATTTTTTTTTTCAAGGTGGTCAAGGTGAAGTGTGTGCTTTGAGAAGGCCTAATTGCATTAGGTCTCCTTTAAGCCTAATGGTGGTTTTGGTCCTTATGACTGGTGATTGACCTAAGATTGGTTGTTTAAATTATGATATGCTTATTTTGATATATTATAATGGTTATCCAAGTATTTATAGGTTTGTGTTCAATCAAGGTTGGTGAAAACAAGTCAAGTATACAAATAAGGTCTAATAGGCCTAATTTGACTAGTTAGAATATTGAGGAGACAAGCCAATGAAATAGAAGTTTATAAAATAGGTATATGGATTAAATAAATGAAAATATGAGTTTTTAAAATTTAATTAATTTATAAAAGTAATTATATAGATTATGAGTAAGCTCATATGACCTAATCCTACCAAGAAGTGGGCTAGCTGAGTGAAGATGCCTAATATATTGTTTGAGAGAGATAAAAGAACGTGAAGAGAAAATGGAGGTGATAATCATCAGTTGAGTGAGTAAAATGTGTCAAAATATGATCATATATTCTATGTTACTAATTTGGTGATGATTTATCTAAGGGGTTGGTGCCTCCTTGCAAGTTGGTGCTTGCTAAAGACCTAGCTTAGTTAGTGCTTGACTAGTGAGGGGTTGGTGCCTCGCTAAATATTTATTAATTGATTATAGGAATGTATTATAATCTATGTATTAGTTGGTTTTATCCCCCATGAGGGTTTACCACATATCTCTTGTGTTCATATATTATATGCATATATGGATGCTTGTTTATGCATTGGTTAATATATGTGTTTGAATGAATGCTTCATGAAAGATAAGTGAAATTGAATGATTTTATTAAGGGCACTAATTAACCCCCTACCCCACTCTTAATATCTATACTTATAACATTTTTTATCAGATCATGTCCTTTCAATTAGGCCTAACATCATAAAGGAGATCATAAGCAAACAAAGATGGCTAGTCAAACATAAGGTGGTTTATCTACAAGCAAAGATCCATTGTTCAATGGATCTAATTATGATTTTTGGAGTGTTAGGATGAGAAAATACTTGATGTATCAAGGTCATGATGTTTTTCAATTAGTTTTATATGGATATAATACACCCCCTATTCCCCCTACAAATGTAGCAGGTAAGAAGGCTAGTGACTAATTCAAAAGTAATGAATGGTATTCTTTGTGGCCTATCAAAGGCTAAGATTTTGAAGGTGATGCATTGTATGTATGCTAAAGAGGTGTAGGATAAGTTAAATACTATCCATGAGGGAGAATATAAGGTCATGTTGGCTAAATTTTAAACCCATATAAGATAGTTTGAAAGCTAAGGATGAATGAAGATGAGACCATTACAGCCTACTTGTTGAGGGTTGATGAAGTGGTCAACATCAAAAAAGGCCTAGGTGAAGAATTGAAAGAGTCTACTATAATTAATTTTTTTTTGAGATATATAACTCCCAAGTTGTATTTGAAAGTGTCTTCTATTTAATAAATGCAAGATCTATACAAGCTAGAGATGGATGGACTTCATGGTAGTCTAACAGCCTATGAGATGAGGACAAGTGAAGGAATACTTACAAATAAGGAAGATGCATTCAAGGAAGAAAATAAGTCAAAAGGGAAGAAGACACAAGGTAGAAAATTATAAGACAATGATGATGATGATGAGTTGATAGCTATGTTTTCAGTAAAGTTGAAAATTGGTTCAGGTAAATATAAGGGTAAGCTGACCTTCAAGTGCTTTAAATGTAGAGAAATTAGACACTTTGATAACAAATGCCTTCATAAGCATAAGACAAAGGATGATGAAGATCATGATGATTATAAGAAGTCTTATAGTTCTGATAAGAAAAATAAAAGTTTTAGAAAGTATGATGACAAGAAGAAGTTTTTCAAGAACAAAAGAAGATTTTACACCAAGGAAAACTTCAACTCATCTGATGAGAGTGGGAGAATTGATTCTGAGAGTGACCATGAATATGATGGTCCTAATGTCAATGAATTTATCTTCATGTCTGAGAAAGCAAGCTATTTAAATAAAAAAAAGTCCATGTGTTTTGGAGGTACTATTGGTGATTCAGATGAAGAAGAAGATGAGGTAGAATTTAAGGTTAAATTGATGAATGATCTACAAGAACTGAAGATGGTGAATAAGAAGAATAAGGTGATGAGGTCTTTTATCAAAGACTATGAGAGAAAATCAACTTTTTTGAAGATATATTCATCAACAACTCCAAGGAACAATAAGAAATAGCCAAATAGGTGGAGACTCAAGTTGAGATTGTGACTACAAGCGTAAAGGCTAAAGAAGAAGAATGCACAAGATATGTAACTAAAGTGGATTCCTTGAGAGATGAGTTGGATTAGGCATAAAGTAAGATAAAGCCATTTATGAAGATTGAAAAGAGTACCAATGATGTAGACAACATCTTGACTAGTACAAAGACTGCTAATAAAAAATAGGTCTTGGTTTCAATACTAATATGATTAAGGAGAATCAGACCTTAAATTTCAATGGTCAATCAAGGAATGATGATTATGGAAATATAAAGACTAATCCTATCAAGAAGCCTAATGTTCTAAGGTATGCTAATCATTTCTATGGTTATTTTTATTTATGTAACCAATTTGGTCATAGAGTAAGGCATTGTAGAATACCCTTCAAGATTGAATATGTATAGAACTATGGGGAGAGTCATCAATTAAGAAGTATGGGTAATGGTATGTTTCCATAAAAAGGAATAGTGTGTTTCAATTGTGAAAATGCTGGTCACATTTCAAAGTTTTGTAATCATGGATTCAAAAGTCAAAACAAGAATATTGAGGCCCCTAGAGTGCAATAAATAAGACAAAATAGGGAATGGAGACCAAAGGTAGCTAAGGTGAATGATAATAAGTATGCAAGTCCAAGTGGAATACTTACCATGATAGAGAATAGTTCAGATGTAAAAGAGTGCCAAAAATTCTCCCTATTAGCTCAGGTTATAGAATGAGTCAAGACAAATAGACCAAGTTAGAATGTTGTTCAAATAGAGATTGAATAATTCAAGCCTAAGAGGATCATGAAGAAAGTTTAGTCTAGTAAGGATATGGAGATCTAGAAATATCTTGAGTTTATGTTGTTTTAGTACCACTAGAGAAGAGGTGACTCCATTAGGCTTCATGGAGGCACTCAACTAGTGAAAAAAAGTATGAAAGATGTTTGTTCTTAGGGGGAGCTTTGTACTCTTTATTTTAGATCCAAAAGTTTTGTCAATAGTCTATTAGAGGTGTGATTGAAAAAGATGGGTTACAAAGAATTTGTATGATGACTTGATAAAACCAAGTCATATTCATGATAATGTCTAAATATCTCATGGAGATAAGGGAAGCATGGTTGGATAATTATGTGAGTTGAGTTCCCATTTTGTTGATCAAAATAAGATTTACATTGTTTGGGAAGAAATAATGTTTCAATTCCAAGTATCAAATGGTAGTATTGTTAGAGATGACCCTTTGTCATTAAAGTCAAAGGTGGAGAAAGACCGGATTTGGAGAAAGACCAGTTTGGGAGGAGATCTATCTTGGAGATATAAGAATTATCTTATTTTTTTGAGTGTTTTACATCAATGAAAAAGGGGGGATTGTTGAGGTATGTTCCTATTTTGGTGTTATGGCATTGATGTTGTCATTAATGTCAAGGTCAAGATGAATGTCATTAATGTCAATATCAAAATTGATGTCATGCATGGTGAAGTGGTATGTGACAAGAAATTCTTATGACAAGAGAGAATTTGAAGGAAACCTATTTTTTATATATTGAGAGAGAATTTTAAGGAAACTTAATAATTATTTTGAGGTTGATGACATGTCAAGGTCAAGATAGAGATTCAAGGTAAGCATACTTTTGAGCACTAGTCTTAAGGAACACTATTATATCATGAACATGTGTATGAAGATGTTGGTCTGGTAAGATGGATATACACAAGTATGAGTGGATGTTTAAGGATGTCCAAGAATGCATATGAAGTGTTAACACACTTAGAAATTTTTTAAGGTAAACCTTCATGGGTAAGGTTTTAAGCCTAAGCATGCAACCAAACTAGTCCTAAACTTTGCCTAACCTAATGAGGAGTGTTGAGGTGTTATGAAGATATATGAAGGATGAAAATAAGTGATAGAGAACATGAGAAGATGTTTTACATTGTGTATAAGGTATATAAGCTTTCATATGAGGTTTCTAGGTTAGTTATTGGCTTAGTCTTTACATGAAGAGACCTAATAAGAAGGTACATGCTTGGTAGCATGATGATGTGAGTAGTCTAAGTCTTAATATACAAATTTTTTAAATATGTGATCATGGTGTGAGGTTGTATGACATGATTATGAGGTGTTGAGATTAGTGCAAAAGGTTTTAAGGTGTGTTCAAAGTCTAAGTGTAACTTACATGTTTAGGCCTAATGTGCAAAGAGACCTAGTGTGGCCTAATGAGGGTCAAGTTAAGGTTCCAAGGTGATAGAGCTCATGATAGAATTTCCATAAGTTTGAGAGATTATTAAAAAAAAATTGACAAATTTTGAGGTCAAAGTCTAAAGGAGAAAGCATGAAATGTGGTTTTTGAGGTTTTATGTGTGCATAGAATGAGGTGTTGCAGACTTGAGAAGGATTTTCTTGTGATCGTTGTCACATGAAAATTTTTCATGAGATAAAAATAAGTTAATGGAATTTGTATAATTATCCTAGCTCAAGTTTCCAACCATTTTTTTCTATATTAAGGGCCCAAGCTTTATGAATAATCGTTAAGACCGTAAGGTTGTCTTAACCCTCTTTAAAACCCTAACTATGACCTGATATGGATGCTTTTATTTGAAATGGATCAGAATGGTTTATGTGACATATTTTTATTATTATATCATGTATAAGACTCTCCAAGGTATCTCCAAGTGGTATTATTCTATCATAAGAGTGAGTGGAAGGTACAAGAAAACTCTTGTTTCTTGAATTTTTGATGTATCAAGCAGGGTTGACCAATCCAAAGCATGAAAATGATTGGAGAATGATTTGTGAGACTTTTTTTTGTTGTGTACATGTAAGTTCATAATTAGGTTATAGACTTAAAATATGATGAACCAGTCATGGAAGTTGGCCTATTGCTAAAAAGTCCTAGTGAGGAAGACAATGAAAAAACCAAGTAGTAGTGAGAATGAGATTAGGGATGGGTTGTCAATTATTAGGGATGGATAAAAATGTATAGGGTTATTTTTAAAGGCCTATAACACATATCCATAACAGATATAATTTTTTAATAATATTGTGTATGGCATAAAGTTGATCTCAATCTAACTTGTCTAACATAATGAGGTTTGTGTACAGTGAAGCCATGAGATTGGTTTGTAAGACCACTACTGATATTAAATATTACACACACACACACACACACACACACACACACACACACACACACACACACACACACACACACACACACACACACACACACACACACACACACAAACACACACACACACACACACACACACACACACACACACACACACACACACATGTTATAATTATTATTAAGGATCATATATACCCATTTTAATTCCATAAAAGTGTTCACACATGCGTTCTAATTCTTGGTTTCCATGATTGTGTTTTGGAGCATTCAGATAGGTTTTTGTGTGTTAGTGAGAATGATGTTCTTGAGTTATTATGCATTGAGTTAAAAAATATAATTAATATTAATATATTATATAGGTATAATAGGTTCAATTTAATGCATTTTTATTCATGATAAATTCCTATGATGATGTGAAAATTCAAAAGTTCTTGATTGGGTTTTTGAGGTCTATTTCCAGTTCTAAGTGAGCATATAACGTGGTTTGTTCGAGGTCTTTTGCCCTATATGGTGAAATATAATGGAATTAGTGATGTAAATAGGGTCATGGAGGTTATATAAATGTTATTTATTGATGTGGTTATGTGAAAATTTTTATTGTTTACTTCAGATAGTCAAAGTAGACTTTCTGCCAATGAGAAGGCCTAATTGTGAGTAGGCCTAATGGTGTGGTTCAAGGAGTGAAATGAGATAAATGGTGTTGGGGACCTAAGGTGAGATTAAAATGGGTATAATTGAATAATGTGATAATTTTTTCATCCTTTTTTATAGGCTCAAAATTTTTAATGGTGGTCAAGGTGAAACGTGCACTTTGAGAAGGCCTAATTGCATTAGGTCTCCTTTAGGCCTAATGTTGGTTTTGGTCCTTATGATAGTGGTTGTTTCAATTTTGAAACATTTTTTTTGATATATTTAAAGGGTGATAAAAGTATTTATAGTTTTATTTCTGCCCAAGGTTGGTGAAAGATGGAGTCAAGTATAAAAAGAAGGTCTAATAGGCCTAATTTGACTAGTTAGAATATTAAGGAGATAAGCGAATGAAATAAAAGTTTTAAAAATAGGTAGAGGGATTAAATGTCATAAAATATGAGTTTTTAAAATTTAATGAATTTATAATAGTAATTATATAGATTATGAGCAAGGTCACATGACCTAATCCTACCAAGAAGTGGGCTAGTTGAGCGAAGAGGCCTAATAGGCTATTTGAGAGAGATAGAAGAGTGTGAAGAGAAAAAGGATGTGATCATCATCAGTTGAGTGAGAAATATGTGTAAAAAGGTTATCAAAGGTTTTAGGTGACTAATTTGGTGTTGATTTTCCTATGGGGTTGGCTCCTCCTTCCAAGTTGGTGCTTGTTAAAGACTTAGTTGAGTTGGTGCTTGACTAGTGAGGGGTTGGTACTCCTTGTGGGGTTGGTACCTCACTAAATATTGATTAATTGATTATAAGAATATATTACAAGGTGTGTTTTATTAAGTTTCATACCTCATGAGGTTTCACCACATATTTCTTGTGTTTATATATTATATGCTTATATAGATGCTTGTTTATGCATTGGTTAATGTATGTGTTTGAATGAATCCTTCATGAAAGATAAGTGAAATTGAATGATTGTTTTAAGGACACTAATTCAACCCCCCAAATATTTATACTTGAAAAACCATATATCTTCCCTCCTTTTCCTATTTAAACAAGCCAATCCTCCATGTCCAAGCCATCTAAGGAATCCATAATCATAATCATTGATCAAGTTGTCACCATGTGAAAATTTTGAGTCTAATTACAATAAAAAATAAAATAATTCAGTTTGAAGATCTTAGATGGAGGATAGGATAAGTAAGGGATTAACAAGAGTTATCTAGTTTATTTTAATCTGCTTCCATAATATATTCTAATGAGTGTATTGTGCATTTTCAGTAAAATTCCCATGTTTTGGTAGTTTTGATTCATTTACTCAAAATTACAATCTACATTTTGGTGACCACAATGTGATGTCCCATCCAAATTTAACCTATTTTAATCTTAGATGTGTTTTGATATCTTTAAAGAATGACTGCTTAAGGAACAAGCACCAAAATTTTCCAAAATGTCACACCTAGGTGAATCATAGTTTTGTTTTGTAAAATCACTAACTCATAGTCACGATATTGTCCTCGAGAGTTGCAGTTTTAGGATAACTACCAAAATTTAACTACTATTGGATATAATTTTTTTTATTTTATCATTATTTCATAAAATTTATGACTTATCTAATAGAGATATTATCCAAAAAATTGTGATTCTATTGATTAAGTTATGGTTTTGCATTTACTAGACATTTGAACTCACACTTGGTTCTACATTAATCATGGATTTTCTTGTGCTTATGATAATTATTCATTATGAAGGGATATGGTTTTTAATTGATAAATATTGGAAATATAAGTCCTTTTGTATAGGTAAAATTTTTTAATCTATAGTTGTGGTATTATCAAAAAAGTTGCAGTTTTATCATGAATATCCAAACTATAACCCAAAATTGTCAGTTGTGGCTATTAATCAATTCTATGTCTTTATCTGAGTGTAATTTTTCCTAAAGTGGAAGGGATAAGTAGTTCATATCACCATCAAACATCCAAATAAAATAACCATTTTTTCCCTCCTCCTTAAATTATTGAACATTGTTTCTATTGTTGAGGCTTGACATTGGTGTTGTCATTGATGTTAAAGGTTATTCATGAGGTATGAGGTCATTGAAAAATGTTTTTGGTTGATTGCATCCCTGATAGGTATGATTTTTTTTTAAAAACTTATAAGTCATGTATTCAAGGTAAATAAGCATCAAATAATGTTTCAAGATAAGTTACAAAGGTTGTCAAGTGTTTGAACCTAGTAAGAGGCTTGAGAAGGCTTGTGCATAAGATGCCTTGTCTTGTGCATGAAGGAACATGGTGGCCTAGTGATATGGATGGAAAGAGGATTAATAGTATGTATGAGGTTGTTTAAACATTCATATGAGGAATTTTAACACTCATGAGTGTCTCAAAGTAAGCCTATATGGGTAAGACCTATAGACCTAGCATGAAACTAGACTAGTTATAGACTCTACTTGACTTAATGAGGGGTCATGATGTGTTTTCAAGACCTATGAAGGATGAAAATTAGTGTTATATCATGTGCTAAGTTTATTGATCATAATAATAAGGTGGAGAGTGCATGGACAATGGCTATAAGATTAGTTTTAAGGCCTAATATGACTTGCAAGTCAAAAGCCTAGAGAGCAAAGAGAGAGATGGTGGGCTAATGGGGTATCAAGATCTGTTTCCAAGGTAATATTTAACACGTGATAACTTTAAATGGTGTGATAAGTTTTCCCAGGTGTGTTTACAAAATTTGAGGTCAAATTTTGTAAAAAAGGCAAAAAAAAGTGTTTTAAGGTCTCTTGAGTGCATAAAATGAAGGGTTCTCAACTCGAAAAGGAATTTCATGTGTTCATTGGCATGTGTAACCTCTACATGAGAACATAATAAATTAAAGGTATATGGGAAAGGGTAATATCTCAAATTTCTAAGCATTTTTTTCTAGAAAAAGGGGCTACGTTTTACGATAATCATTATGATTGTAAGGTGGTTTAAACCTCTCTAAAATCCTAATTTTGACTTCTTGAGAAATATATTGATAAAAATAACATATAATGGTTTGTAATGGATATTTAAGTGATTGGATACTGTATTAAAATATCCCATGAACCTCCAATTGTGATTGGTTTGTCAAGGGAGTGAGTAGACCCTATAGGAAAGGCTTTGTTTCTTATAAATTTATTTTAGCAGGCAAATTTGACTGAGTCAAAGTTACTAATTAGATGAAGTTTGAACATTAAAATTTTAATATTATGTTCATGGTGGTTTATGAGTAGGTTATATCCCTTAGGGTGATAAAATAGTCATACAAGTTGACTAGTCACTAACAGACCTAGTGGTACAGACAGTGAGAAAACCAAGTAGAAGTGAGAAGTTGATTAGGGATATGTTATAATGGATTAGAGATGGATATAAATGCATGTGGTTATTTTTAAATACCTGGAATATATGTATATATTGGATATAATATTTTTATATTATTGCATATATAAAAAATTTCCTCTCAAATTGACTTGTCTACCTCAGTGAGGTATGTATACAGTGAAGTCATGAGATTGGTTTATAAGACCAATAATACTATTAAACATTATGATATATTTGTTGTAAGTTGTTATGAGGTTTTTTTAAGATAATATTCATGCATTATAATTTCTTAAGTATTCCCTTTCATGTATCATAAATTCATGTCTCCATGACTATGTTTTGAAGCTAGTTGATAATTCTGAGTGGGATACTTGCAGAGAAGGATTTGAGTCCTTTTGTCCTATGTTATGAAGTATAATGATCTTGGTGAAGTTTTATAGGTATTTAAGGTTATTTTTATATAATTTTTTCTATGGTTTTTTTAAAATATTATGTATTTGGTTTAGTTTTTCAAGACATATTTTCTAGGTATGCACAGGGCTAATTGTGAATAGTGCTAATGGTGTGCTTCAAGTGGTGGTGGGAGATAAAAAGTGTCATGGACCAATGATGAGATTTTTATGGGTATATTAAAGTAAAATATGACATTATAATTCTATTTGATAAGTTTTATATTGTTTTAATGTGTTTAAAGGGTAACATGTGCTAATGAAGGCCTAATTGAATTAGGTCTCCTTAAGGCCTATAAGGGGTTTTGGTACTATATGATATGACCAACATATTGTAATGTTTGGTTCATTTTTTTTTAATGTAATAAGTCCCATTTTATTTAAAAATTATATGGTAAAGTGTATATGTCCTATTAAGAGGTGTATGAGTAAGAGCCTAGTACAAAAACAAGGCCTAATAGGCCTAATTGTCTAGAGTGAGAGTATGTGAGTTGAAGCGAATGAGATATAAATTTAAATAGATAAATTAGGTATTATAAGACCATAATGAGGGTAAAAATAAACTATAATTAGTATATGATATGGGTAATATATATTATTATCAAGGTCATATGACCTAACCAAGTCAAGAAGAGGGCTACTTGAGTGAAGAAAGCTAGAGACTAGTTTGAGAAGGATAGGTGTGTGTGAAGAGATAAAGGTGGAGATAATAATTTTTTGTATGAGAAACAAATAATTTGAGGTGGATTATTTGGTGCTGAGTCATCTAGGGGTTTGATTCCTTCTTTCAAGTGGGTGCTTTTTAAAAGTCTAGTTGCATTGGTGTTTAGCTAGTTGGGGTTAGTACTCCAAGTGAAGCTGGTGATTCACTAAATATTGATGTTTATATTATAAAACTATAATATATTTTCATCATTAGTGGGTTTTTTTCCCCTGAGTATTTTCCACTCAAAAAGTGTTCTATGTGTTATATTTCATTTCATGCTCATGGCTCTTAATGTATTGCTAATTCACTCTATTATGTTGATGGTTCATGGCTGATAAAGTAAAGCTACAAAAGGTTTGAAGATTAATTCACCACCCCTCTTAGTCATTATGATTTTAATAATTGGTATTAGATCTTTTTTCTTTGAGGTAAGTCTAACAACTTGAAGGTGGTCCTAAGAAACACAAGAATGCCTTGTGATCAATAGGAAGAAGACAACATGTATGATGAAGAAATATAAAATAAAAATGTAGAAGGAAAATATAAAGTACACCTTGAAGCTGAGCTCATAAGTACACTTGATAATTTGAAACATCAAAATAATACTATCAAAGATATCAAGAGTTAGTTAGAAGAGGTCAACATAAGGTATAAGTCAAAGGAAGTTGAGTATGACCAATTGAAGACATAACTAGATTCTTTGAAGGTTGAACATGAACAACCCATAAAAAATTTGAGAAATTTTGAGAGAGAGCATGAGAAGTCATAACAAGTTAAGAGTAATAAATTGAAAAGATCAATTAGGCAACCTAATGATATAAAGGATAAGGCATCATAGAACCATGATAAATATAAAAATGTTTTTTGCTACATCTATCACAATATAAGACACATCACAAGATTCTACTCTAATAGAGTTATAAAGTACACAAGATTAAAAAAGACATATGAATCTCCTAAAATGTTTAATAATGATCAAACATTGGTTTGAAATCTAAAGCAATCTAGGATGGATCAGATTGAGCTCAAGAAACAAGATGGATTATTTGCCAAGAAGGAACATAAGACCAAAGAGGACTCCATGTTAGCTCAGACCACCTTTCACATTCAAGATGAAGGTATGAAATGGAATACATATTTTGCTTGCTCAAGCCACATGACAAGAGATAGCAAAAAGTTCATCTCATTGAAGAAAAATGTTGTATGAACACTGTAGTTTGGAGACAACACAACTACCAATATAGTTGGTAGTGATGTCTTGAGTTTGGATAGTGAAAAGACTAAGACACAAAATGGGTTGTATGTGGAAGGTCTGAAACATAACCTACTTAGTGTGATTTAAATGTGCAATCAAGGACACACACTAACCTTTCATGACAAAGGGTGTGAAATAAGGAGATCCAAATTAGAAAGGTTAATTACTAATACCAAGAGGACTAAGGACAACTTATAAGTATTGATTGAGATCAAGAAGGAGAGATGTTTCATTATTAAGATAGGTGAAATTTGGATATAGCATAGAAGGCTAGGTCACCTAAACTTTGACAACCTAGTTAGGATTAACACTAAAAAGTCTGTGAAGAACATGTCCAAGATCATCAAACCTACAAACATAACTTTTTAAGGCATGTCAACATGGTAATCATACTAGTATAATGCTAAAGTCTAAGGATTACTCTAGTATAAAACCCTTAGAGTTAATCCACATTGATATATATGGGCCTAAAAGAATTCAAAGCATTCAAGGAGATAGCTACTTCATGTTACTCATTGATGATTACATAAGAATGACATGGATTGTATTCCTGAAA
The DNA here is from genome assembly GCA_037957365.1 of Torreya grandis. Lineage (NCBI taxonomy): Eukaryota > Viridiplantae > Streptophyta > Pinopsida > Cupressales > Taxaceae > Torreya > Torreya grandis. Next base: position 2,097,619 of record JARHVA010001131.1, read on the forward strand.
GAGAAATCAAAAGTTCTTGATAAGTTCAAGGCATTCAAGGATCTTATTGAGAATGAGAATAATGGGAAGATAAAGTTCCTAATATTTTATAGAGGAGGATAGTTTTGGTCCAATGAGTTTGATAACTTATGTGACTTTCATGGAATAAGGATACAATTCTCAACAGCTAGGACACCTCAATAGAATGGGGTAGTGGAAAGTAAGAATAGGACAGTCCAAGAGATGGATAGAACTATGTTTAATGAGCCTATATTATTTTATGGATATTATAAAAATATAATAATCACTATTATTTAAATTTTTAATAGAGGACATATAATGACTAATAACAACGAGACTCCTTATGAACTATGGAATGGCATACATGTAAATGTAGAACACTTTAGAGTGTTTAGGAGAAAATGTTTCATCGAAAGAGAAGATGAAGACTTGTGTAAGTTTGATTCTAGATATGAGAAGGCATATTATTAGGATAATCAGTAATGATCTCATATTATAGATATTATAACAAGAGACTACAAAAGATAGTGGAAAGCACTAATGTGAGGATTGATGAGATAAAAAAAGCTCACTCATAATCAAGGAAATTTTTATAGAATGTGGAATTCAATAATGTAGAGGAGATTATAGAGGTTGATGAGGAATAAGAAGAAGTTGAAGAAAGATATGACTCAAAAGGACCCTCAAGATAGATTCAAAGAGACAACCCTAAATCTCAAATCATTGGAAACAAGAATGTAAGTATGCAAACTAGGAGAAGATTAGCAAGTAATCTAAATCAATAGAATGCTCTATCATCCAAGATTGAACCTAAGAGTCTTATACAAGAAAGAAAAGGAAAATTTTGGATAGGTTATATGAATGAGGAGTTAGACCAAATACAAAAGAATGAGACTTGGGAACTAGTTTCTAGGCCTAAAGACAAGAATGTAATTGGCACAAAATGGGTGTTTAGAAACAAGTTAAATTATTATGGAGAAGTCAATAGGAATAAGGATTTATTTTTATGTAATTGATATGAAAAATTTGAATGGGTAGACTCAAAGGAGACCTTTGCACTAATAGCAACATTGGAGGCCATCAGATTATTTCTAGCTTATGCAGGATTCAAGGTATACTAGGTGGATGTCAAATGTACCTTTTTTAATGGGAATTTGAAAAAATAAGTGTACATTGATAAAAATAAAGGGTTATCACTATCATATGACAAATACTATGTTTTCAGATTGAAAAAGGCTCTCTATGGTCTAAATCAAGCTCCTAGAGATTGGTATGCTAGGTTGAACAAGTAGTTATTGGATCAAGGATTTAAAAGAAGAGTTGTAGATAGTAATCTATATATCAAGATAGAAGATGACCATCAATTGATAATATTAATCTATGTGGATGACATCATTGTTGGTAGAAACAATGAGAACATGACAAAGGCCTTTGTATAGGTCATGGAGAGAGAGTTTGAGATGTCCATGCTAGGAGAACTATCATTATTTCTTGGGTTGCAAATGACTCAATCTAAAAAAGGTATATTCTTCTCACAAGCCAAGTATATAAGAGAGATATTGAAGAAGTTTGAGATAGAGGATTTCAAGGTATTTATTACACTCATGATCATAGGATGTAAGTTTAGAAAGGAATATGAGTCTTCAAAGGTCAATCAGATGTCATATAGATCAATTATTGGTAGTTTATGTACACTACTACCTCTAGACCTAAAATCATACAAGTAATAGGTCTTGTGGGAAGGTTTCAAGAAGATCCAAAGGAGGACATCTGAAATCAGTCAAAAGGATACTTAGGTATCTTAAGGGGACTATGGAGTATGGATTGTGGTACCTAAGAATCAAAGAGTTCAATTTGAAAACCTATAGAGTTGTAAATTGGTTAGGAAGTATAGATGATAGGAAGAGTATCAGTGGAGGATCCTTCTTCCTAAGTGGGTGCTTAGTTTCATGGACAAACAAGAAGCAACCATTAGTATATTTTTCCACTTTTAAGTTTGAGTAAATTTTAGCATCTTCATGTTACACTTAGGTCCAATGGATGAGATAGACCCTAAAATATTACAAGGTAGAGTATGATGGTCTTATCCCTATATATTGTGATAATAAAAGTGCCATAAGTTTCTCAAAGAACCATATCATGCAATCAAGGACTAAACACATTCCCAGTAGGAATCATTTTATAAGAGAGAATGTAAGTGAATAAAGTGTTAAAATTGTATATGTTTCTACATAGGATTAGATTGTAAACATCTTGACCAAGCCACTTCCAAAGGCAACTTTTAAAAACTAAGATAGGAATTAGGTGTAATTATTGCCCCTAGTAATCAGTAAAGAAGACAAGTATTTAGGGATATATAATCATACTAATTATCTCCAAGAATAGATGAGTTGTTCCAAGAAGGTATGCATGGAGATAGGGGGAGCATGTTTTTTTGTCTCATAAACTCGTAATTCTCTATGTTGAGTATTTTGGTTGCAATGAGTGTGATCCAAGGAATTGTAGACGTCACTTTGTCATACATGTGTCAAATAGGGAGAAATAACATAATGGGGAGATAAGGAAGATCATTTTTTAGTATGGTTTTCCATCAATGACAAAGGGGGATATTGTTGAGCATTGTTTTTATTATTAAGGCTTGGTATTGATGTTGTCATTAATGTCAAAGGTTGTTCATGAGGTATGAGGTCATTGAACAATGTTTTTGGTTGATTTAATCCTTGAGAGGTATGACATTATTTTAAAAACTTATAAGTCATGTAATCAAGGTGAATAAGCATCAAATAATGTTTCAAGATCACTTGCCAAGATTGTCAAGTGTTTGAACCTAGCAAGAGACTTGAGAAGGCTTGTGCATAGGATGAGTAGTCTTGTGCATGAATGAGCATGGTGTCATATTTATATGGATGAAAATAGAAATAAGTGTATATATATGAGGTTTTTTAATAATTCATATGAAGCATTGGAGCACTCATGAGTGTCTTAGAGTAAGCCTACAGAGGTAAGACCTATAGACCTATCATGAAATTAGACTAGTTCTACACTCTACCTAACCTAATGAGGGGTTATGAGGTGTTGTCAAGACATATGAAAAATGGAAATTAGTTTATATAATGTGATAATCTGATTAAGAATTTGAGTGAGGTGGATAATTCATGGATAGTGGCTAGAAGGTCAGTTTCAAGGCCTGATGTGACTTGCAAGTCAAAAGTTTAGAGATTAGCTTAGAGATGGTGGTATAATGGGGTATCATGCTTAGTTTAAAAGGTAATATTGAACATATGAGAATTATAAATGGTTTTATAGGTTTTACCAGGTGTCTTGACCAATTTTGAGGTCAAATTTTGCAATAAAAGGCAAGAAAATGTGTTTCAAGGTCTCTCGAGTGCATAAAATGAAGGGTTCTCAACCTAAGAAGGAATTTCATGTGATCATTGGCATGTATAAAATATGAATTAGAACATAAAAAATTAATGGTATATGGGTAAGGGTCATATCTCAAATTTCCAAGCATTGGTTTTTTGAATAAGGGGCTAAACTTTATGAATAATTGTTAAGATTGTAAGGTGGTTTAAACCTCTCTAAAACCCTAACTTTGGCCTGATGAGAAATATATTGATAAATATAGACAATAATGGTTTGGAATGGATATATAAGTGATTTTATGTTTTATTAAACTCTTTAAACCACCTCTAGGTGTGATTAGTTTGTCAAGGGAGTGAGTAGACCCTATAGGAAAGGCCTTATTTCTTAATTTTTTTTGTAGTAGCTAGAGTTGACTAAATCAAAGTTAATAATTAGATGAAGGTTGAATATAGATAATTATATATAATTTAAATTTTGTTTTATGAGTAGGTTATATCAATTATGTGTGATAAACTATGCATATAAGTTGACCAGTCGCTAATAGACCTAGTGGTGCATAAAGTGAGAAAACTAGGCAGAAGTGAGAACTTGATTAGGGATGTGTTGTCATGGATTAAGGATGGATAAAAAATCATGGGAATGTTTTTAAAGACCTTTAATACATGTAAATATTGGGTATACTATTTTTATATGATTTTATATATCATAAAGTTTCTCTCAAATTGACTTGTCTAAATCAGTGAGGTCTATGTATAGTGAAGTCATGAGATTGGTTTGTAAGTCCAATATTGATATTAGATATTATGATTTATTTGATGTAATTTTTATTTAGGTTTTTTAAAATAATATTCATTCATTTTAATTTATTAATTATTCCTTTTCATGTATCATAAATTCATGTTTTCATGACTATGTTTTGAAGCTAGTTGATAGTTTTGAGTGGGATACTTGCAGAGAAGGGTTTGAGTCCTTTTTCCCTATGTTATGAAGTATAATGATTTTGGTGAAGTTTTGGAGGTTATATATAACTAATTTTTTTCCATGGTTATTTTACAAGATTTTGTTTTTCATCCAGTTGTTCAAGACAGACTTTTTGGGTATGCAGGCCTAATTATGAATAGTGCTAATGGCGTGCTTCAAATGGTGGTTAGAGATAAAAGGTGTAATGGACCCAATATGATCTTGGTATGGGTATATTAAAGTTAAATATTATATGTTACTATCATGTGATATGTCTGAGATTGTTCCAAGGTGTTCAAAGGGCAACGTGTGCTAATGAAGGCCTAATTGAATTAGGTCTCCTTAAGGCCTAAAAGGGGTTTTGGTCCTATATGCTATGAATAACCTATTTTAAAGTTTGGTTAATGTTTTTTTCATGTAATAAGGCACAAATTATTTAAAAAATAAGTGGGAAAGTGTGTATGTCTGACCAAAATGTGTATGATCAAGAGCCTAGTATAAGAACAAGGCCTAATAGACCTAATTGTCTAGAGTGAGAGTGTGTGAGTTGAAGTGAATGATATATAAATTTTAGAATCTAAAGGAGGTATTGTAAGACCGTAAAGAGGTTAAATATAAACAATCATGAATATATAATAGGGGTACTATAGATTATTATCAAGGTCATATGACCTAACCAAGTAGAGAAGAGGGTTAATTGAGCGAAGAAGGCTAGAGACCAGTTTGAGAAGGATAGGCGTGTGTGAAGAGATAAAGATGGAGATAATCATATATTATATGAGAAATAAAAGGTTTATAAGTTGATAAAGGGTTTGAGTTTGTGGGTTGGTGTTGATTCATCTAAGGGGTTGGTGCCTCCTTGCAAGTGGGTGCTTGCTAAAAGCCTACATGAGTTGGTACTTAACTAGTTAGGGTTAGTGCTCTAAGTGAAGTTGGTGCTTCAATAAATATTTATGTTTGTCTTAGAGGACCATGGTTAATTTTCATCATCAGTGTGTTTTATTCCTATTTATGGTTTCCCACTCAAATTAGTTTTCTATGTGTTATGTTTTGTTTCATGCTCATGGCTCTTAATGTATTGCTAGTTCACTCTATTGTTTTGATGGTTTATGAATGATAAAGTAAAGATAAAAAAAATTTGAAGATTGATTTACCCCCACCTTAGTCATTATGATTCAACAACAATATCATAGATCATGAATTAGTGACTTTGTGTTAATTTAAGTGATTTTGCATAATTTTAGCATTATTGTCCAGATTAAATTCTTATAGTCTAGGAAGTAGTCTAAACACATCCTTATTAAATATATATATATATATTTGGTCTTTGCATATATATTTTAATTTCATATATTTTACCATATCTTTTTGTTTGGTTTTAAGTCTAACTATAGTAACCTTAATCATTTTTACTTGACTTGTAATATTGACGATTATGAAATTATGATTTCATAATAAAAGTTGTGATATCACCAAAACTATCATGGTTTTTCATAAAATCATGAAGTAATCACTACGGTTATCCCCTTTCTACAAAATCATGACTTTTTAATCATGATATTATAGAAAATTTATTAATTTGCACTTCTTGGAAGTGATATTGCATTAGTCTGACTGTATATATGTGGTTTTATCTTCTATAGTTGTATTTTTGCATTCAATTTTTCCTTTTTGAGTACATTTTAAGGAGTCATTTTCAATGATTTTTAGGTCATTCCAAGCATCACACAAGGCCTAAATTGCATTTGGTGCTAGTCCTCAAACCCCACTAAGGGATCTTCCCCTTGACCCCATAAGGGGCATTTCCACTTAACCCCACAAAGGGTGCTACCCATTGAACCTATTGGGGGATACCACCCCCAAACCCCCATGTCATGTCCCCTCACCCAAATTAGTTATAGAGCCAAATCACAAATTTTTTCAGTGGTTTTTATTAAGGATTATTAGACTAACATTTTGTCTATTATAGCTAGAAGTGATTTTGACTTGCTAACATCTTCTTTTGTAGGTCATATATTTTGTATAACATCTTATATTTTAGGTTGCCTCTCCAAAATTACCACTTAAAACTACTAATATATTTATTTACAAGTCGCATGTCAAAGATATTTTGGCATTTTAAAATCATCTTTTAAATATATTGGATATATCACATCTAAATTAATTGGTTAATAAATCTTTTTATCTTCTTGTGTGTCACCTGAGGGCTATAATGGTGTATGTTCTCCTCCTTGCATCCTTGCGATGATTCCTAGAGGATCAAAAACCACTAAAAAACCCTCCCATTTTTCTTTTTCAGGTGAAACATGACATGGAATTAACACCCATTCACTTTTCATAGTTTTAAGGGGATATTTACCATGGATTTCACCACCATGCACTAATCCACACTCTGTGTTCTAGTGGAGTATAAATATCAGGGATAATTATCATTAGGATAAGTAGGTAATACCATATAGGTCCTCTATGAAGGGGAAGAGTTAATTATATTATCTAGGCATTAGACAAAACCCTAAATGGACATGAGCCCCACCATACATAACATATATTAGGGATGCCCTTAGAGAGCTCATTCAACCTAGCATAGGACCATCAGATGTAATAGGTAACTTACTATAGGAGTTAATATCACCTTCTAAGTGATCATTATGTGAAAAAAAAGTTTAGAGGGTTTGGGAGATTCTGTAATGGGTCACTAGCCTACAAACTCACCCATAAAGCCATTGGATGGTGTAGTCATAAGGTTACACACCCAAAATTAGTTTACTAGTCCTAGAACTATGTTTTTCTTAATTAGTGTGTGTCATGATATACCAATGTTGTTTGTGAGCTCAATTAGCCTTCACCCAAACCTATACATGGTTATGCAGGTCTTCTAATATCATCATCTTATATATCCCCATTGTCTTGTACATTTTAATCACCATCCACATCTTGTACATTCTTAATCATCTTGTACATCCTTATCTTGTAAATCTTTAATCCTTGTACATATCCTAATTTGATTTTGTCTTGAATTATTTGTCATCCTATCCTTATCTTATCAAACCTTTTCATCTCATCTAGTCTTCCCATATTAAGGACAATCCCATCTTACTTTATTGGCTTCTTAGGTCATACACTTGTCCAAATCATATGTCATTAGCCTTATCCTAAAATCAATTGTATCATCCTTGATTCCTATATTTATTTCCATATATCCTTCATCACATAATATTATATCCATATAACCTTGATCAAATTAGTTTGAGGCCTAAACTAGTCCTTTTATGATCCTTATATATCATCCTATCACTCTAGTCCATCTTTTTTTAGTTTATCAACCATTAGATTTTATTCTTAGTTAATACCCTATTTGCAACCTATCACTTGGTCAATTTTAATCTAGCATCTAATCATCATCAATATACTTATCCAATTGCCTCTAATATTATCATCTTGCCTATTCATAACTATTACCCATCTAATCATCATCTTATTAGTTTGAATCTAGGCATTAGTCAAATCCTAATCCTTTTGTTAACTTGAAAACTAAGCATTGTTGATAGATTATTAGCATCAATCCTATTATCAGTTTGATATTTGATCCTAGCCCTATTTCATAATTCATTTAGTATAACTCATCCTCATCATCACCTATCTACTAGCTCAGTCATTTGGACCTACTTTTTTTCAAGACGATCTTTTATTCCAATCCTTAATCTATCTTCACATCAACCCCTATCCACCCACATGTATTTGGACCTTTTTATCATGGACCAATTCCTATTTTCCAACAAGGATGATATTCTTATATGAGCCCTTGAAATGGGTTTCATATGCATTCAGGCCTTGATCCCATCAATCCTAAACCAATATCCTATGTCCTTCCTCATTAACAATTCCCATATTCTAGCCAACCAAGGTCAACCCCATCATCTATTAATAATAACCATATTCCTCACATCCCTCAATATACATGTGATAAAGTCACCTTTTTAATGAATATATATTGTCCAACAATCATGAGTGCGTTTTACAGCTATTGGAGATGGGTGCTCACCTTCTTGATGATTTTAAGACCCTAAAACTAAGGTAACCTACCAAACAAGTCCCTCATCAAACATCATCCCCTTCCCATTCTAGTCCACCATCCACTAGTCCTAGTCCTAGTCATGACCTTTTGAGTCCAAAAATTTCCTTATTTAATAAGTATATTGTTGAACACAAGGAGGTAGTCCTCTTGCAACTCCTTGAGATAAATGCTTGACTTCCTAAAGACATTGAATCCATTAATTTAACCTTATCTCCAATTTACACCCATCCAGAGTCAAATCCTCCATCTACCAATCATAATTCATCACCAATTCCCCATCCTACTAGTAAATGGAAGCATGATTTTTCAACCTCATCTAATCCCTATTTATTTGCTAAACAATATTAAATTCCACCATCTCCTTACATCATGACATCACATTCTTCCACTCCTAAATCCAACACCATAGACAAGCAATATTACCCTCTCCCCATATCCATAGAATCTCTATTTTGGAAATTGAGGTCCATAAGTGTTATTTTCCACCTAAAAATAAGACCTCTAGATTTGTCTAAACATGTGCCCTCCTAGTATCAAGCTGAGTGATTTTGTATATACCATAAAGTCCCTCAGAATTCTATTAATAGATGTCACCCTTTTAGAGATTATATCCAAAAATAAATTGATAATGGTGACATTAAAATTGAGGGAGATTACAATGAATCTACACCTAGGAGTGTACAACAAGGGGTATGCCAAGAATTACTTCTTGAACATCATCAAGATTCTCCCCTCCCTTACTAAGGTCATGAATTTAGTCCTATCCCTAATCAATCCATCCATATGACCCATTCACATCACATCCCCCATATTCATAAATCCATTGAGACTAAATCATTCCTTCATAAACCCAAGGTGAAAGAGGTGCTTGCAGACAATCATATGGTTCCTACCAAAAAATCATATATGGGTTACATCACTTCATTAACATCCCTATCAAATTTAGCATCAAAATACTTAAGAATATATTTGACAATAGTATATGGATCAAAAATAATGTTATAATAATCATCCCTTGTATATTATTAAGGTTATACTAACACCTATCTCTTAGATAATGTCTCTAATTTTGACTAGTCAGAAAGCGTGGCTTTTGATCCATCTTAGGATGGTGAAATTATAGCATAATCCTTGGATGATATGTTAGTCAAAGATCATCAAGATGGATATGAATGGAATTTATATGTTATTTATATAAAGAGTCTTAGTGATCCTTTTGAAATTTTTTAGGACACCTTCTCCGATGTTGAAGTCAGGTCTTATAGTGGCTTTTATGAGGATTATGATTCCCATATTCCCCTTAATCCACCCCTTTTACCACACATCTAGAATCACCTTATTTTTATCAATTATCTCTCCATACCACTTCCAAAGTGGGATGAATAAGAACATGCATCATTCGATACCCATCCACACATAATATCAGGTGTCAAATATACAAGGATCCAATATAATAATTAGTTATTCATATCAAGTAATCAAGCCTTATATGATCCAAATCTAATTAATCAAAGTCAAGATGAGTCTTATAATAAGACAAATCACAAATAATCATCCCCTAATACATAAATCCTTGAAGTTATATTGGTATATCTAAATAAAAATAATTTATCCAGTCACAAGTCACTTCCCTCTGGTGAATCCCATAATTAGGCACCAGGAGGCAACCAAAGTCAAAATCAAAATAAAAAATCAGCATCTCAAAATAATATCAAAGGTAATAGTCACATGGCCAACCATCCTCTTAATGTTTGGATAAAAGAATCATAAAATAAAAGGTCTTCTATCCATTAATCTCATGGAACCAAAATAAATAATCCTCTCCACCATATCCAATGGTGTATTCAACTATAAAAACCCATTTCCAATCCCCATCCTATCATATCATCGATCATGCTCATATCCCTCATTCACATCCTATATCCCATCATCATAATCATGATGTACTCCCATCAATACCATATCTCAAATCCCTAGATAACATTATCACTCATAGGGGTTAAAATTACACCTTTTTGAAACATCCATAGGACATTAAATCAAGAGTCAATGAAAGAAACCAAGACATCAATACATCTAGTAATGACAAGATGGTCCTAGCATCACATCTCTCTAGAATAGGTGTTGGCTAAAGATCACAATTTTTTTTGAATCTTGCATCTCATAGCTATTAAAACTTGAACTTGTAACCAATGAGGATATGGGATAAGCTTCTCCTCATTCAAGTGAAATAATAGAACCACTTTAGGGCTATGGGTATTCCTATTAGGAGGTGGATCTATAGATTAGGGGCTAGCTCCCCTTGATGCATCATTGAGGCTCATATTACTAATACTATCAAGTTGGGGAATGAAAAGGGATAAAATAACTAAAAGTAAACTTATTATATTGGGGGTGATGCACCAAAATATTTTATTTACTCATACCTTTAACATACACTTGAAACTAAAGACAAGTAACACATACACTTCATTCAACATCAATCTCTCTTCTCACGTCAATGATTCAACATGGGGTCTTGGAGATGACATAAGATAGGAGGAAATAAACAATAGTAATTATAATATAATCTATTGAGTAGCTTACTCACTTACACTTTCATTCTCTTCAGGCACTTCTTATTGACCTACAAGAAGGAAATTGTAATACACTAGGTACTAATAGAACAACCATGTGAAGGTAAATAGAAATTAAACTTGCACGAGAATAATACCAATAATGTACACTCAATGAAATATTTTAATGGGGTAAAATAATTGAATTTATTTATTCAAGGTAAAATTTTGGTAGGGCTTCATCATACCTAGGCAGAGAGATACAAATAATGGCTAAGAAGGACTAATTTATAAAACTTTGAGAGAGAGAGAGAGAGAGAGAGAGAGAGAGAGAGAGAGAGAGAGAGAGAGAGAGAGAGAGAGAGAGAGAGAGAGAGAGAGAGAGAGAGAGAGAGAGAGAGAGAGAGAGAGAGAGAGAGAGAGAGAGATGAAGTTGAAGAGGCATAAGTATATGTGTCACCAAGTGAAAATAAGTTAAAAATTTATTATAGATAATTATGGGGTGATCCATATAATGTTAGGAGCTCAAAATAACATCTTCAATCATTCAAGACCTGTAAATGGCTAGAAAAATCCTTTTCTATGCATAAAAAATTACCCCTCATAATTGGCCTTCCAAAACTATCAAAAATCTAAACCTAATAAATTTTTATGATGAATATGAGTAGGAGGGGTTACTGAGAATACCTCACATGCATTGGGGAGGATCTTGACCCTTCCTATCATTTTGGCCTTGCATGATCACACTTGACAGTCTCAAAATAACCCTTTTTTCTTCACCCTTCACACTTGACATATAAAAACTATTAATATCTAAAAAATTATCCATAAAATAGGATAAATTAAATGTGTAATGATTTTACATGGAATTAGTTACAAGATAATTGCCTTCAAAGGCTCTCCAAATGAAGATTTACCATCTTCTCTAAGTCCTCACTAGCTAGCTTACTGGACTAGCTAAAAAGAACAAGTTGGTAGGAAAAATTAGAAACTTATAAACTTGATATAATGACCATAGGTAGTTAGATAAATTCCTAATATTCCCTCCAATTTTTTTTTCATCTCTTGGAAGTTCATCATGCCTGCACAACACAAAAAATGGTCAAAATAAGCCTTATTTTCCTCTTTTTTGTATAGTTCCATACAAACCAAGGAAATGGATGTGATATTTTTAGATTTGGAAAAAACTTATCTTCAGCACTCAGGTTCAAACTCCTCCACCTAGTGGCACTTTTAGGCTCATTTTCACTTCTAGGTCTCAAACAGGGTTTAAATAGGGTTTTAGAGTGACCAGCCTTCTTAACCTTTGTTCATAAATGTATGACATTTAAATTCTATAAAAATTGAACATGTTTCTTATTAATTACCTATTCCAACTTCATTTAATATATTTATGTCCCATGAAAAGGCTCATGAAATATATGAACATTCCAAGATGACCCTTCGTGCCATTTAGTGCATTTTGTGAGGGTTTGGGAGCCTCAAAACCAAGAATTAGCCTTATGAAGAATTTATTTGAAAAAAAATGGCTCAAAAACCTATATATAAACCACATAAACATGTTCCCATCATTTAATTATCTCCTCAATATCAAAAAATGAAAACTTACCCTTATTTGGCACTAGGCATAAACCTTGCCAATAGGCCTTTTTGCCATTTGAGACCCAACCTAACACTCCAATGGATTAATTTGACATATTATGGTCCCAAAAAATATTATTTATCACTTAAAACATTTTACAATCAATTTTAAGTCATGGAAAAGTCCAAAAATGCAAACTACCCTTAGTTGGGCTTTTAGGCCTAAGGATTCCCACTATGTATTCATATGCAAACCTCCTAGGTTGGAGAAACCTATATGATTAAATAAACTATAATAAGATTTATTAGGTTAATTTATGTCCCCTATAGCTTAAAAAATCATATATTTTTCCTTTTTATCCTTTTGGATCAACATTTCATCATCTTTCCCAAAATTGGCACCTCTATGCATACCAAAACTGCCCCTACTCTGAGATAAAACAATGAGTGTTTTAACTATTATATAATAAAATATGATTATTTTATAATGTTATATATTTCATAATGGTAATATTAACCAAAATTTGTCTCTCAACTCCTCCACCTGGTCTTTCAACTCTCCAAGTTTGTAAGGTAAACTTTTGAGTAGGTAACTTGTGAAGGTGGGCAGGGGATGGAACTGTGTTTGGAGGTTTTGGAATTGACTTGATATTTTTTTTAAGTTTTATGGTTCCAATAATTTTATATTTCACTTTCCCCTTTAAACACCTCTTATGCTTTGGAGATCTAAACTAGGCCTATGATTACAAAGGAAAGAGATCCCTATTTTAGGCATGACTATAGGTTCTTTTAGCTTGGGTTGATTATTTTAAGAACAAAAATTAAAACATATTTATATGATTAATATTATAATTTTATTTATAATTCATCATATTACAAATCTAAAACTCACACTTTTGCATTAGTTATCTCTCATGCTCAACATTAAAATTCTGCCTGATGGACTAAGACAAGCCTTTAAAACCTACCTGTAGGTTAGTATCTAGGCTTAGATTTGTATTTTTAGACCTAATTTACATGTTTATTATGTAATATGACCCAATTTACTTTTATTTTACTTGTTAACTCTCATACCACATCCATTCCATGCTTTAGTCCTTCAACTAGAATGCCACTGCTTGCCTAGACTGAGACAAGCCTGTAGGCATGCTTGGGGTTTGGAATCAATTTTTTTTCATTTTTAATAGGTTTAAATGATATAATTAAGTAAATTTTCCATAATTTAACCTAAATCCACCAATACAACATCATTTTATATAAGGGATCCCTATCTTCAACTCACTATCAACATGCTTTTGACTGATTGTATTTCATGAGTTTAGGCTGCCTACATGTTAGTTTTAGAAACAATTAGGCCTTTTTCATAATTTATTTTGGTTGTTTTGATTACTTTTATGTAATATAATGATCATGGAAATTTCATCCACATTTAATTCTACAAAAAAGGTCTAACTTTCAATCTTAACCTCACTATCAACATACCTTGTTGACTAACTGTGTTTGTGCATTTCAAGGCTTGTATGTTGTTTGTGAGATCTTCTAGGTCATGTGTTTGAAAAGGAACAACTAAATTTTTTTTATATTACTATTAAAACATATCATTCATCTCAAACCTTAAAATTTATCACTATAATCCCTATTTGAAATAAATTTTTACTAAGGCTTGCTATAGGTGTGTTCCCAGGCCTGTTGAATGGATAGGGGGTTCACATTAGTGGTCAAAACATTGAAATTGACCTTATATTACTAATTTTAGCTCTTGAGTTTCCTTTATAATATTATTTATTTATTTTAACTTTATTTCATGGTATAAAAATTCTCAAATGGAGCACAATATCACCTTTTGACATTTTCTTATAGATATTACTGTTCAAATTCAAAGGTTTTTGGTCACTTTTGAGCTTGTTCAAACTCCATCTCCATTCCTTTGGCCTTAAAAATTTGAATGTTTGTAATATTTAGATATGGATATTATACCAATCAATTATTACATTTAAAATACATTTTTAAATCAACATACATCATCTCAAAAAAACCTTAGGACTTCTATTTGGTCAATTTGGGGACAAAGAACCCAAATATAGTTAGCTCACCTTTTGAAGTGGAAAATTTAACTTACATAGTTTATAAACCTCCATGTCATGAAAAATATAAACATTTTAATATTTTAAGACATAAAACATGAATTTCATTAGGTGTTTCATGATCTATAGCTCTGTACAACCTCTTGGAGAAGCTGACTGTAGGTGCACTTTGTAAACAAGGCAGCGAGCAAGGAAACTAAGGAAAATTATATTTGAAGGAGTATAAAAATTTATTATTATCAATAAAATTTGGTGAAATAACCTTTTCAAACATGATTCCAAGTGTATCAATCACCTTCAGATCCTCCTCCACATTGAGAAAACTCAAGTTTTACATATATGGCTGTCAATTTAGAAAACAAGCACCATTTGAATTCTCCTTTAAGTGGAATTTAAAGAGAAGTTTTGGATGGTTTAAATTCCATGGAGATACCTCATTCAAACCTAAAAACACCTCACACATCTATCTAAAAATCTAAAAATAAGAAATAGATACAAATATACATCCCTCTTGAATGTAATTCCATAAAAGGTTGCATAGAGTGTAAATGATCATTAATAAAAGAGGAGCCACCAAATTACAAGTTATTGATATGTATTTTAATTTCACTCATATTTATATCCACCTGTAGAATCATTTCCTTCAACTCCACCTATAACTTCCATAGTGAGTGTTTGAACTTGTCCTTCCTTGGCTTGCCAATGGAGAAAGAAGAGAAATGAGTTACATATGCAATTTTTTGTGTAATAAATGTGGATATGACCTATGGGGAGGTAGAGAGTCACTCCACCATGATTTTTCTTCAAGGGAGCCTGAGAAGTCTGTATAATGTTGGAAAAGGATTATTTTTTAGGTACAATTACTTCTTACTTGATGAACCTAACTTATAAATATCCACTGACATGATCCTAACATAACCCATGTTGAAACTAACCTTTGTGTCAAATTTTATGTCATAAAAGTAAGTACAAGTCATTTAATAGGCTAAAAGGTGGCCAAAAGACCCCTCTTTCACATGAGACCCAGTAAATGACTGGTTTATGAGTTGTGATCACATTGAAACATGATAAATGCCATATTAGGAAAAATTAGACACAAATGGAACGTTTACCAAGGTCGACCAAGGTTTGACCTAGGTTTGACTAGGCCATTTCAAGGAAGATGGGCTCCAAGAAAGACTAGGATAGGGCTAAGTGAGATAATAGACTAACATGACACCCAAAGGGACATATGGGAACCTTCTTTAAAAAGTTCAAAATGATAGGGGTTGAACTCATTTGACTAGAATTAAAATTTGGTCAAAAATTCCCATATCTAATAAATTGGGATGCCATCTAAAAAGTCAAAACAAAAAAAATAAAAAAATAAAAAAGTCAAAAATAAATATAAAACTATAATAAAAAATCATTCGTCTAATGGTGAAAACCAGTATTTTGGTGCCTTAGGCAAGTATCATGATGAAAACTTGTCCTTGACCTCATGGTAAAATAATTTTCTATCCACATTGTACATCAACACTTAAGGGAAAATCCATCCATATCTCCTTGTCCATTATTCCTACCTATCATCCACCATCCTATCTTGCATCTCATTATGTCAATCATTTCTTCAAGTCTTGACCTTCTCATGAGAGAATAAGATGTCTTGAGATATTTTATAAAATCATCTTAGCATATCTTCTAATGAACACTTAGGTCAATAGATATCTAGTTCTTGCACACTAATATCATCCACCCCTTTTCACCACCTCATATTTTTACCATCCCATCCATCTATCTTTATCTTAGTTGCTAGGCTCGATATTCCCTTTGATAGTAGCCCCATTTTTGTAGTGTATATACATATTCCAAAAACCATAAAAATCATAATAGTTAAAAAAAGACAATAATAGTCTATGGTGTCTTGTCCTATGCCTTTTCCCCTAGTCGCACACATCTCCATGCCTTTCATCTTTCACAAACACATCATCCATCTTCTTATTCTAAACCAGGGGCAGAACTAGTCTATATCGAGTTAGCATTGACCTAGACTCACTTTTTACTGATTAGTCTTATGACTCTCATCTAAACCTCCAAATCCTAATCCTAATCCTAATCCTTGTCCCCATATCTAGATCCTCATCCAAGTCCCTTGCCTAGTTTAAAATCCATATCCACATCCATATCCTTACCTAAGATCCAATCAAAATTTCATTATCGTTAGTCTATTCCAAATCCAAGTCTATCCTAAGTCCACAATCACTTCATGATCATCTTAGTCTAACCCATCCCCCAATCACTCATCCAATCATTAGACAAGACATTGTGACATTACATGTAGATACTTGTGTGTGTTATTTATCTATTTTATTTAGGTTATTTGCATGTAGTTTATCATGTACATATTTGATTGTCTTTGTTTGATCATGTCTCTTTTTTCCTATTGGGCAATGAATAAGGATTTTATGAAGTCACCAACACTACAATAATGCTTAAAAGTGCCCTCGATGATGTAGAGTTCATTATTTTCCCATGTGATTTGGCATAATGTCCTCTTGGTCATACTTATATCATGGGGTATCCTGCCAAGTCCTATATCATATTGTGTAGACTATGATGAGCTTTATGATAGCTATGATGGATTGATCATCTACACTCTCATCATTTATCTAATCATCTAATCATCCTTATTCCCATCATTAATCTAATCCTCTCAACCCATTCAACTAACATCTAATATTTTATCCTCATCTCATCATCTGAGTCATATCCTCTAATTACTAACATCATCCTTGTTGACCAATTTTGACTTTTAGGTCAAAATAGGGCACCGCTAGTAAAAAAATCACTTTTAGGAATATAAAGGGGTATAATATGTTGTCATAAGGTGTTTCATAGGTCAATTAGTGTCAATTGATGGTGTACTAGCTTTGGTTAAAGATGTTATAGGTCCATTTATCATTTTAAGTCATTTTGAGGGGTCTAAAAGGTTCATTTATGTTAGGGTGTGGAGCTAAAAGCTTTAACTGTTTGCAGACACAAAGAAGAGGATGTTGAAGAACCAGAAGCACCGGCATTGGCAACATGACCGACATCAGTCAGATGCAATGCAAAAGGAAACCAGCGATGGCAGATAGTCGGCTGACATCGATAGCACCAGGCAAGTAGGGACCGACGTCGGTCGCCTGTGTGTTCCAGAACTGCTGTTGACGAACAGTCAGTTAATTGAAGCAAGTGTTTGCATGTCAAATGACTAATTATAGTCACAAGCTGCGTGTCTAATTATTGTAGTTAGAGTTCTATTTTTGTAAGCATGGGATCCTATTTAAAGACCCATAAGGCATGTATTGTAATTATCAAGAAGGCAAGTAAAAGCATTGAAGCAAGCAAGGTCAAGGAGATCTATAGGTGTAAGGTCAAGGAGATCAGCTGAAGCATTCAAGGAGGGATAATAACTCAGGCTATAGAGTTGTTGTGTTGAGCAAGAGAGAGAGGGAAGAATGTCTTGAGGTGTGGCAAGCCTTTGAGGTGGAGGAAGAAGTGGCATCTTCCTTATTGTATTTTCTTCTAGTAATATTTAATACAAGAGTGTGTATTGTCTCTCAAATTCTTTGTTGTCTCAAGTTTCTAGTTACTTATTCATTCTGGTATAATTCTGTGTTTAATTGCTTATAAGAAAGTAATCAATTGTGCTTCCATTGGATAAGGGGTCACCTAACAGTTGGTATCAGAGCTACGGTTTGCAGGAAGCAGGGTATTGTTTTTGATTATAGGTCATTCACAGGGTTTTCTGATTGAGTGGGAGTTTAGCAATGTCAAAAGAAAGTAAGCTATGAATGGAAAAGTTTAACGACAAGAATTATCAACATTGGAGGATGCAGATTGAGGGCTATCTGTATCAGAAGGATTTGTACTTACTGTTGGGTGGGTTTGCATGCAAGCCCACATATATGAAGGATGAAGAATGGAATGTTCTTGATCGGAAGGCTCTAGGTTCCATAAGGTTGAGCCTTGCATTGTCTGTGATTTCCAGCTTATCACAGTGCAAGACAACAGAAGAGTTGATAAAGTCCTTGGCGAATTTATACGAAAAGCCCTCGGCTTCTAATAAGGTATATCTTATGAAGCAGCTATTTACTTTGCAAATGCAGGAAGGTGGATCGGTACATACTCATCTCAGTGATTTCCATGGTTTGGTAAACCAATTAGCTTCAGTCAATATTGTTTTTGATGATGAGGTAAAGGCTCTCTTGATTTTATGTTCTTTGCCTGAAAGTTGGGACAGTTTGGTTATGGCAGTAAGTAATTCTGCATCTGCTTCTAAAATCTTAAAAGTTGATGATGTTGTGAGTGTGATCTTGAATGAGGAAATATGAAGGAGAAGCACAGGTGAATCATCAGGGAATGCTCTAAGTGCAGAAAGTAGGGGAAGGCAAAGGGAGAAGGTTGAGCAAGGAAAATCAAGGTCAGGAAGGAGGTCCGAGTCCAAAGGTATTACCTGTTGGTTTTTTGGAAAGAAAGGACATACAAAGAAGGAGTGTTGGTTGAGAGATAAAGAGAATCAACATGCAGGTATTGAAGAAGCAAAGGATGAAAATATTGTGGTACAAGATGCTCTCATACTTTCTTTGGATAGTCAGGTAAGATCATGGATTTTAGATTCTAGTTCATCTTTTCATGCATCCCCAAACAGAGATTTGTTCTATGAGTATGAACAGGGAGACTTTGGAGTGCTTTATTTAGGGGATGGTACACCTTGTCAGATAGTTAGCAAAGGGAAAGTGCAGCTGAAATTGCAGATTGACAACACATGGGTGTTGAATGAGGTCATGCATGTTCCAATTCTGAAGTAGAGTTTGATTTCTATAGGAAGGTTGGGTGATGAGGGATGCACAATAACCCTCACAGCGGATTCTTGGAAGGTTACCAAGGGAGCACTTGTTTTAGCGAGAGGTAAGAAAGTAGATACTCTTTGTCTATCTACTTGTATTACTGATTCTACTTCTAGTGTAGATTCGAAGATGTGACCTAATAGGCTTGGTCACATGAATAGGAAGGGAATGGAAGTTCTTGATTCAAAAGGTATGTGTTCAATTTCGGAAAGCATAGATAGAGTTCATTGCAGAAAAAGAAAATTTGATGCTTTTGATAGGAACAAAGAAGCCTTGGTGTTTATGGAGGAGATGAAGGATAGAGATCAGTCACAGGGGCTAAATAAATCTGAGCAGGGCATCATGGATAGAGGTTTGATCCAAGATGAGCTTGCGGAAGAAAATTTCATCAACTACAGGAACACACAGACACCGATGTCAGTCACATGGGACCGACATCGGTCATCTAGATACTGACATCGGTCATGTGCAGACCAGCAGGGTCGGTAGGTCAGGTAGGAGAAGTCTGATGTCAGTCATAAGGATCGACGTCGGTAGGGGGACATCGGTGTCAGCGAGGGAAATGACGTCGGCAGTCAGGGTCAGTGCAGGGAACTGACATCGGTCGAGAGCAAACTGGGAGATGGCCGAGATCGGTCACTGGAATGGATGTTGAGTGGATCAATAAGTCTCAAACACCCATATGGAGGTCAAAAAAGGTATGTGAACCTCATATTCATTGTTCACCTTCTTTATATTGCTTACTGATAGTCAAGAACTAAGAAGATGGAAGAAGAAATGCAGGTAGAATTCAAAAATAGTGGGAGCTTGGCATGGATGAGGAGTGTGAGTCCTTGGAGTATAGCCAAACAGGTATTTGTTGGTAGAGTTGTCAGCTAGAAGAAAGCACTGGATAGAGGGATGGATTCCTGTTTTAGAGAAGAGAGTGAATGGACATGTGAGACAGAAGGCTAGGGCATATAGTCTTGAGTAGGCTGCAGAGCAATGGAGGTTTGACCATTGTATTTTATCTTTACCAGGTTGGATAATATTAGGTACATTATCTTGTTACTGTATTGTGTTACTTGTTGCAGGGTTTCATATACAGGGAGTTTTCTAAGCTAAGGGTAGAGTTGGTTTAGAAGTATGTCATGGAGAATTTGGAAGCAGCAAAATTCTTGTGGCATAAGTGACAGGTATAGCATCACAGGTTTGTGTGGTGGTTGATCTTCAAGAGTGACTTTGAAGAGGGATATAGAGCTAAGGGAACAAAATAGATGGTGTACAAGTACAAATATAGTGTTTGGGATCAACCAACAATAGATTACACTTATGAAAGCAATAAATGCAGAATTAAATCAGATGGACAAATAACTAGAATGATAAATAGCAAGAACAAGAGATACAAGAAACCACCCTGAAAACTTGTATTAAAACTCTTTACAAAAGGAATACAATTGAAGAAACTTCTTTCTTCCACACCTCTCTCAGATGCACAAGATCTCTCTCTAGATCTATATCCCTTAAGAGCTCTCTCTCTCAAGTACAATCAATTCCAACAACCTAGATTGATACAACTCTGTACTGTTCTTCAACATTCACATAAAATGAACTATTACACTAATTCACACAAAGCTAAGAAGATCTAATTCTACATATAGAATTAGGAAACTTGTGCATGCACTTACAACCAATAGTTAAGCCTCTTGAACAAGGGCTCTAAAAACAATCTTGCTAATAATAGAAACGTGAACTTAAGACTAAGACTAAAACTCATCATGTAAACACTCACTTCTGTCCTCATAAATAGCATTCTGGATGCACAGGTAACTGACACCGATTCTTGCTGCTTGCCTATGACCGACGTCAGCCGATCCTCTGCCAACGCCGACGTTTCTTCAACTACACTGGAATGACG
The DNA here is from genome assembly GCA_037957365.1 of Torreya grandis. NCBI lineage: Eukaryota > Viridiplantae > Streptophyta > Pinopsida > Cupressales > Taxaceae > Torreya > Torreya grandis. The sequence goes on from JARHVA010001131.1 coordinate 2,119,008, forward strand.
ATGGTCTCTCCTGACTGATGCCGGTGACTGTGTAGACTCAAAACTATTAAATTCACTCATATGTGAAGCTTTTAGGCTCCACACCTTAACAATCTCCCACTTGGAGATAAACAGCTGCACCAGTACCTGTACAGCAACATCTTCTAGCTCCTCCATCTTCAACTCAATCATGAAGATGAACAGAAGTTGAATGAAGATTCAACTTCTCCTTTGTAACTGGCTTGGTTAACATATCAGCAGGATTCCTATCTGTATGGATCTTCTTCAACTTCATATCACCATCTTCCAATACCTGTCATATGAAATGGTACCTTAGCTGTATGTGCTTGGTTCTTGAATGAAAGGCTGAATTCTTAGCCAAATGTATTGCACTCTGACTGTCACTATACAATCTACAACTCTCATGCTCCCTACCAAGCTCATCCATGAATCGTGTCATCCATATCATTTCTTTGCTAGCTTCTGTGGCTGCAATATACTCTGCTTCTGTAGTTGACAAGGCAACAACCTTCTGTAACTTAGATATCCAGCTAACCGCCATTCCACCTATAGTGAAAACATATCCTATAGTGCTCCTCCTGCCATCCAAATCACCTGCCATATCTGAATCTACATAACCATGTAGAGAAGTATATGAACCTCCATAACACAAGTGCCTACTGCTGGTTCTTCTCAGATATCTAAGGATCCATTGAACTGCTTTCCAATGTTCCTTACCTGGATTGGCCATATTACTTACTTACAACTCCCACTGCTTGGGCAATATCTGGTCTAGTACACACCATTGCATACATCAAACTTCCTACTGCGGAAGAATATGGAACCTTACTCATGTACTCATACCTCATCATGTGAATTAGGACATTGTTCTTTACTCAACTTAAAATGTCCAGCCAAAGGTGTGCTTACCGGTTTAGCATCCTGCATATTGAACCGTTTCAACACCTTGTCCACATAATCCTCTTGATACAATATCAACCTGTGATTTTTCTTGTCTCTCTTAATGCTCATGCCAAGGATTTTCTTTGCTGCTCCCAAATCCTTCATAGCAAACGTTTGAGCTAATTTCACCTTAAGCTCAGAGATATCCTGCATGTGTGATCCTGCAACCAGCATATCAGTCTACATATAACAATAGAATAATGTATCTACCATTATCAAATCTCTTGAAATACACACAATGGTCAGATTGACACCTACTGTAGCCATGCTCAGTCATAGACCTGTCAAATTTTAAATACCATTGCCTGGGAGCTTGCTTGAGGCCATACAAGATTTTCTTCAATCTGCACACTAGTTTCTCCTTACCTTTGACCTCAAATCCTTCTGGTTGTTCCATATAAATTTCCTCATCCAAATCTCCATGAAGAAACGTTGTCTTAACATCTAGCTGCTCAAGATGCAAATCCTCAACAACAACCAAAGACAGTATAATCCGTATAGAAGTCATTTTAACAACAGGAGAAAAAATCTCACCAAAATCAATACCTGGCTTTTGTGTAAATCCTTTCACTACCAATCTGGTCTTATTTCTCATCTGTCCATTCTCACCTTATTTCAACCTGTAGGTCTATCTGTTCTTCAGTGTTCTCTTACCTACTGGCAACTCAACAAAATCCCATGTTTGGTTCTCTCTTAAGGACTCCATCTCCTCAACCATGCCACGCTCCCACTGACTCTTGGACTCCACCTATATTGCTTCTTCAAAACTCTCTAGTTCTCCACCATCAGTTAGCAATAAATAGAATAATGAAGGAGAATACCTAATTGGAGGCTTGCTTACCCTTTCAGACCTCCTGATGGGTGTCTAAGACTTGTTCAAAACACGTTGTCCACCCAAATTCTCTGACAGTGACCGACTTCGGTCACCTCTAGACCTGTTACTAGCTAACGCTGGTTCTGCTTGACCGACGTCAGTTCCTGTCCTACCGACATCAGTCTCTGTATGACCGACCTCAGTTTCTGTTCTGCTGACACCGGTTCCTAACCTGTCGACATCAGTCTCTGTGTTTTCCTACAAGTGATTATTTTTTTTTTCCGTGAGCTCATTTTGGACCATCACCTTATCCAATTCACTATTGCTCTGCCTAGATTGATTCAGCTTCTTCAGCTGATCACTGTACATCACTTTTTCATTGAAAACAACGTCACAGCTCCTAATTACCTTGTTAGTTCCTAGATTCCAAAATCTGAAACCAAAACCATCTGAGCCATAGCCAATAAACATGCACCTCATAGACTTAGCATCGAGCTTCTTTCTATTTTCCTTATCTACGTGCACAAAGGCTTCATAGCCAAAAACTTTGAGAAAAGAGAGATCTACCTTTTTACCTGTCCAAGCTTCTTCTAGAATTCCACCATCCAGAGCTATAGAGGGTCCTCTATTAATCAAGTACACTGCAGTGTCAACAGCTTCTACCCAAAACTCTAAAGGCAAACCAGCATGCAATCTCATACATCTTGCACGCTCCATGATTGTTCTGTTCATCCTTTCAGCAATTCCATTCTACTGAGGTGTCCTTGGAACCATTCTTTGCCTATGGATTCCATGCATGTAACAATACCAGTTGAACTTATAACTGCAAAACTCTCCACCATTATCAAATCTCAGGCACTTTAATCTTTTCCCTGTTTCATTCTCAACCATAGATTTCCAAATCTTAAAAGTCTCAAATACATCAGATTTCTTCTTAATACAGTAGATCCATACCTTTCTTGTAGCATCATCTATGAACGAAACATAATATTGTGATCCTCCAATAGAAGCTACCTGAGCCGGTCCCCACACGTCTATGTGAACAAGCTGCAACTTATGCTTCTTCTTTGTAGACCTAGTCTTGAGAAAACTAACCCTTTTCTATTTTCCAAATACACAGTGCTCACAAAATTCTAGATCCATGCTTTTCAAATCTAAAAGCTTACTTTTAGACTTAAGAATTGACATCCCCTTATCACTCATGTGGCCAAGCCTTGAGTGCCACAATTTTGCATCCACATCTGAAGTAGATAATATAGAAGGAGAATTGTTAGTAACACAGTTACACAAATAGAGAGTACCTACTCTCTTACCTCTGGCCATAACAAGTGCACCCTTGGTCACCTTCCAAGATTTTGCTGTGAGAGTTACTGTACAACCCTCATCCCCTAGACTTTCCTGTAGAAATCAAATTTCTCTTCAAGCTAGGAACATGCATAACTTCTCTCAACACCCATGTGTTGCCATTCTGCATTTTCAGCTGCACTTTACCTTTGCCAATTATTTTACAGGGCTCATCATCCCCTAGATACACTATTCCAAAATCTCCATGGATATAGTCACAAAAATATTCCCTATTAGGGGTAGCATGAAAAGATGCACCAGAATCTAACACCCAAGATTCTATATTATTGTGCAAAGAGAATATTAAAGAATCTTGTGCAATACCTACAACCTTGGCTTCTTCCTTTCCTTCATGCTGATTGTCCTCCTTAGGCTTTGACCAACAATCTCTGCTTATGTGCCCCATCTTTCCACAATTCCAGCATTGTGGCCTTCTGCCATTTCTAGATTTGGATCTGCCTTTCCCCTTAGACTTGGATCTTGATCTCCCTTTCTTGCTCTTCTCTTTTTGCCTTCCCCTGCTCTCAAAACTTAAATCATTCCCAGATGTCTCTTCTGTGCTTTTCCTATGAATTTCCTCATTCAAGATAACACTAACAACATCCTCTACTTTTAAAATATTTGATGCAGATGCAGTATTGCTAACTGCCATTACTAAGCTATGCCAGCTTTTAGGCAAAGAACATAATATTAAAAGAGCTTTTATTTCATCATCAAATACAATTTTGACTGAACTTAATTGGTTTACAATACCATGGAAATCATTCAGGTGATTAGATACAGATCCACCTTCCTGCATATGCAAATTGAATAGCTGCTTCATAAGATATACCTTATTAGAAGCTGAGGGTTTTTCGTACAAATTTGCTAGAGTAATCATCAACTCTACCATTGTTTTTGCCTGTGATAAATTAGATATCACAGTAGATGCTAGACTCAGTCTTATAGACCCTAGAGCCTTTCTATCAAGAACTTCCCATTCTTCATCCTCCATGTCTGTGGGCTTCTTTGCAATCCCACCTAATGGTAAGTATAAATCCTTCTGATACAGATAGTCCTCTATCTGCATTCTCCAATGTTGATAGTTTTTTCCATTGAACTTCTCCATTCTCAGTTTACTTTCATCTGCCATTACTTCTCCCACTCAAACAGAAATCCCTACAGAAACTTCTGTGAGCAACTTGTAATCAATACACACTATACAGATTTGAACCACCTATTAGTGAACCTGAGCTTTGATACCAATTATTGGATATCAAACTCTAATTCTACAACCAAGGCTCTGATACCAATTGTTGGGGATCAACCAACAATAGATTACACTTATGAAAGTAATAAACGCGGAATTAAATCAGATGGACAAGTAACTAGAATGATAAATAGCAAGAATAAGAGATACAAGAAACCACCCTGAAAACTTGTATTAAAACTCTTTACAAAAGGAATACAATTGAAGAAACTTCTTTCTTCCACACCTCTCTCAGATGCACAAGATCTCTCTCTAGATCTCTATCCCTTAAGAGCTCTCTCTCTCAATTACAGTCAATTCCAACAACCTGGATTGATACAACTCTGTACTGTTCTTCAACATTCACATACAATGAACTACTACACTAATTCACACAAAGCTAAGAAGATCTAATTCTACATATAGAATTAGGAAACTTGTGCATGCACTTACACCCAACAGTTAAACCTCTTGAACAAGGGCTCTAAAAACAATCTTGCTAATAATAGAAACGCTAACTTAAGACTAAGACTTAAACTCATCATGCAAACACTTGCTTCTATCCTCGAAAATAGAATTCTAGACGCACAGGTAACCGACGCCGGTTCCTGCTGCTTGCCTGTGACCGATGTCGGCCGATCCTCTGCCGATGCCGACATCTCTTCAACTGCACTGGACCGACGGCGGTCTCTCCTGACCGACGCCGGTGACTGTGTAGACTCAAAACTGTTAAATGTGCTCATATGTGAAGCTTTTAGGCTCCACACCTTAACATATAGTAGCAGCTATTTATCTCCAAGTGGGAGATTGTTAGGGTGTGGAGCTAAAAGCTTCAACTATTTGCAGACACAAAGAAGAGGATGCTGAAGAACCAGAAGCACCGGCATTGGCAGCATGACCGACGTCGGTCAGATGCAGTGCAGAAGGAAACTGGCAACTACAAATAGTCAGCTAACGTCGACAGTACCAGGCAAGCAGGGACCGACGTCAGTCGCCTGTGTGTTCCAGAACTGCTATTGATGAATAGTCAGTTAAGTGAAGCGAGTGTTTGCAAGTCAAATGACTAATTATAGTCACGAGCTGTGTGTCTAATTATTGTAGTTAGAGTTCTATTTTTGTAAGCATGGGATCCTATTTAAAGACCCATAAAGCATGTATTGTAATTATCAAGAAGGCAAGTAAAAGCATTGAATCAAGCAAGGTCAAGGAGATCTATAGGTGTAAGGTCAAGGAGATCAGCTGAAGCATTCAAGGAGGGATAATAACTCAGGCTATAGAGTTGTTGTGTTGAGCAAGAGAGAGAGGGAAGAATGTCTTGAGGTGTGGCAAGCCTTTGAGGTGGAGGAAGAAGTGGCATCTTCCTTATTGTATTTTCTTCTAGTAATATTTAATACAAGAGTGTGTATTGTCTCTCAAATTCTTTGCTGTCTCAAGTTTCTAGTTACTTATTCATTCTAGTATAATTCTGTGTTTAATTTCTTATAAGAAAATAATCAATTGTGCTTCCGTTGGATAAGGGGTCACCTAACAATTTAATGTTTTATACAGTTTTATTTGGGATTTTTTCAAGTTAAAAATGTTGATGTCATGTCTCATGTGTCCGTAGAAGTCTTACAAAGCTGACATAACTAAAGAAATGGTAGGTTGTTCAAAAAAAGGTAGTTTTCTTGGCCAAAGAGAGAGAAAAGGACACTTATACAAATCCTTGGGAAGTGTGCCACTTTTAAAACATTATGGTGTGACTATTCACCTCCCTAAAGGTCATTTTCACATTTTTATTCAAATATTTCATAAAAATTTTCATCTGTAACTCATTTCTCTTCATTATCACTAGGAAAGTTAAGGAACAACAACTTCAAGCACTTGGTATAGACTGTATAGGTGGAGTCAAGAAGAATTATTATATAGGTTGATATTGATTTGAGTGAACTTCATATACATAAAAATAACTCTCAGATTAATGGCTCCTCCTTCATGAACAATCAATTACACTCTAAGCAGCTTTTTATGAAATTAAATCCAAGAGGGGTATAAGTTTGCATTTGTTTCTTATTTTTAGGAATAAATGGAGCTATGTGAGTTTTATGAGGTTTTTTTTATGTTTTAATAATCCCCTCTCCATGGTGTTATCATCTTCCAATAATCTTTATTTTAATGTCTTTGAGGGATATTTCAAAATGGTGCTTGTTTCTCAAGTTGGCAACCATGGATGAACAACCTATTTATTGAACATGGAAGGAGATTAATGAAGATGTTTATTTTGTTTAGACTCATTTTTTAAGAGTTATTTCATTTAATTACCTTGTGAGAGGTTGGATTAACCACCATTCCAAAGCCAAATTGCCCACCTATTCTCTGGTTCACTACATTGCCATTTACAGTCAACTTCTACATGAGCTTTATGAAGTACAGAGTTGTGAAAGAGTGAAAGGCATGATGGAGTTCATCTTTGAGGTCCTATCATATAAAATGAGTCATTGATTTCATGTAATTAAGCTAAAAATTCCATGTAAGGTAAAGTTTCCACTTCAAAGGGTAATCAGACTATATTGGGTTCTCAGTCCCAAAATGGACCAAGTAGAGACTCTAGAGGTTTTTTTAGATAATATATGTCATGACAAAAGGATATTCCAACACCCTTGATTATTTCATATTGTATCCCTATATACATATAATAAATATACCAATTTTAAGAACTAGAGGATAAGTGGAGGATGGAGTTTCAAGGTCTCAAAGTTTCCAAAAAACCCACTAAAGAGGGGTAGTGATATCTACAGGACATTGACTGGAAAGTGCTTTTACATTTCAATTTGACAATACTAAGCTATTCCACTAAGTTAGAACAATTAAAACTAGTTCAAATGGAATTCTTGAGCTAAGATGATAAATATAAGGTATATCTTGATGTTTTGAGACCTCCTAAGCAACTCTTTGTCTATACACATGCTTGGGAGGGAACATCTATAGCTAACATATTCGACAGTGATCTAGTTTGACTTATACATGGTGTTTTTCAGGTCAATAAGAAGTGCCAAAATGTATTATAAGTTTAGTGAGTAGGCTACTCAATAGAGTGTCTTAGAATGCCCATTGTCTAGTTCCTAAGCCTATGCTATCTCCAAGACCCCATGTTAAAGCATTGATGTGAGAGGAAAGATTGGCATTTGGATGAAGTGTATGTGCAATTTGTCCTTAGTTCCAAGTGCATGATAAGGGTATGAGTAGAGAAAATATTTTGGTGTATCACATTCTATATACTAGGTTTAATTTCATGTTACCCTTATCCCTTTTCATCCCCAAAGTGTTAGTAGTAGGATATGAGCTTTAGTGATGCATCAATGGGAGCTAGCCCCTAATATAGAGATCCACCTCCTAATAAGATACCCATAGCCTTAAGGTGGTTCCATTGTCTCACTTGAATGAGGATAAGCTTGTCTTATCTCCTTATTAGGTGCAAGTTCAAGTGACAATAGTTTTTGTCACACACGATAAGACTCTTGTTCCAAGAGATTGAGGGATTTTTGGTGTTGTCTTTCAATAATTAGCCTTTGGAGGAAATTTTCAAAGCACAAATGGTGACTTCAAATTTAAATCAACTAGTTTGGAAGCCTAGGTATTCCATTTGATTTAACTTATCTATGTCTTGGTTCCCAAATGAAGCTTTCATGGTTGACCTTAGTGTTGAGCTTTGCCATCTACAAGTTGGGTAAACATTGCAAGCTTTGTTTATTCCTCCTCAATATGAACAAGTAATTGGTCAACCTAGTAATGAGCCTTATCAACCTTGTTTTGATCATTACCTATCCCAATATGACCATATTCAACCCTATCATGTGGTGTATCAGTCCTATAGCCAACCTTCTCAATGTCTTGCTCCTAGTCAACCTAATCCTTTCTCTAATCAACCAATTTCCACTTTCAAACAAGCACTTTTGGAGTATGAAAGGTATATGTTAGAACTTGATGCTAGAAGGGGATATGGTCAAAATATTTCTAATAATTCCATCTATTAGGTGAGAAATGCATTAGAGTTAGTAATTGAGAGAATTAATTGGCAAAGGCTCACAAGTGAGATGCTTGATGTGAGTGGTTTAGTCTCTTCCTAGGCTAGAATTTCATTAAAGGTAACCTCACCAAACCTATCATCCTATATATCCACTTCCCCAAGTTCCATATCAGCCATACATAACTCATACTCATGAGCCAAATCAAGCCTATCAATGTCACCATTTTTCAAATCATTTGGAGGAGAGAGTTGAGAAGAGAAACCTTGTGTTTGAAATAAATATTGATAGGAATATTGAGTTAGAAAATTTTCATATGCAACAATCAATGTTGGCAGCAAAGGAATTGGATTCAAAACCCTCATTACCTTCTCACATTGTACTCCCACCACCCCAAGAAGAGACCTCTAGTCCTAGCATCATGAGCTGGAGTAAGGTAGTTGAGTCATGGGGGAAGAAATAAGAAAAGGGTATTGTCAAATAATGTGAAGCTAAAGAGAAACCTGATTCTATAAAAATCTCTCTTAACTTTCCTCAAGAAGAGAGTTAAAATCTTAGGATTATGAGTTGGAGTGAAATAGTGGAATCATGGGGCAAGAAAGAAGAGAAGAGCATTGTTTAAGAGTTTGAAGTGGAAAATAAAGCTAGTCCTTCCCAAGTCCCTCTCACCCTTCCTCAAGAAGCTTATTATACTCCATGGCATCCCTCATGTACTTCCCATATTCATTATAATTCTTATAACTTCAAGAGAGACTCTTCTAAGAGAATCTATCTAAACAAATTAAGGAATTAGAGGTAAGGATGAAGCTGCTCATGTAAGGTGAGATGGAAGGTTTAGACCCAAAAGAAGATCCTATGCCTAAACACACCCCATCTACCCTTTATCAAGAGATTCCTCAAGATAATTTTGATGTTTATGAAATGTTAGTCAAGTGTAAGGAAGAGAATCATGTGATTTTGTCCCAAGGTCTGCCTCCTCTTTCTCACGAGCTTTCAAAATAACCCCTTACATTTCATTCCAATCTAATTTTAAGATTCCTTATGTTGAATCTCTTTGCTTGGTTGATGAATAATGTTTTCCTTGTGTTGAGGAACCTATCTTGAGAGAGGCACGTGAAGAAGAATATGCTCAATTCATGACTAATAAAGAAGACTTCATGAGTGTTTATGAGGAGGAAATCACCATAGGCACTCCCCTTGGTGAAAAAAAGGATAATTCACAAACTTTTGAAGAAGGATGTTTCCCTTTTTCCAAAGAAGAATAAATGATCATTAACTCCTTCCTCACTTTTTAGGACACCATAGATGAACATAGACAAGTTCATAGTCAGTCTTTAGATGACTTGTTTGAGGTCATTGAAATAGGCTATACTCCTCTTCAAGGAGGCTATCAGTTGGTCAAGGATGAAGAAGGTAGCATTGGGACTCAAGTAAGTATGCAAAAGAGAAATAAGATTTAAAATTTATCCTTTCAAGAGGTTTGTGAATTTTAAAATGATATATTTGAAGTATTCAAGAGGGGATATCACCCTTTAGAAGGAACTCATCAGCTCTTGAAGGATGAAGAAAGATCATATTGGCCTAAAGCTTCTAAGGAACATGAAATTAATCCTTTTGAAATCATTCCTATAAAGAGGATTAAATTTGATCATGAGAAAGTGAATGGACAACAACATGAAATAAGTGATCATGTAAGAGAAGAGTTCATTTCCTTGGTCAGATTATTTGGATTTATTTGGTTCCTAATGAGTAAAATGCTAATGAAGTTGGCAACCTTTGTGAGAGGCATGGAGGTAGCAATGCTAAGAGACAAAAGGCTTCTTGACTCATCCAATCTTTCATGCCATGAAGTAAGAGGAATCTTAATCTTCCCTTTTGATATAGGGTGAGGTATGTCTATGGTTAGTTGTACATAATAGTTATCTCTTATTTCTCTTAAGTGTCTTATGCATATGTGTGTCTTGTGCATGTTTGTTTTCTTTATTGTGAGTGTCCTTTTCCTTTGTGTGGTTGAGGTAGTCACTATTTATCTTAATCAATGGTCAAGGTCTCTTATTTTTCTTAGTCCTTAGATGACTCCATAAGCATTGATAAGGCTACTAGTATAGTTAGTATAGTAGGCATACTACCCCTATGAGTCACCAATTTGTTGACTAATTTTGATTTTTAGATCAAAATAGGGAACCCCTAGTAAATTTTTTTACTTTTATACAGATAAGGGGGTATAATATATTTTCATTAGGTTTTTCATAGGTTAATTAGTGTTAATTGATGTTGTACTAGCTTTGGTTAAGCATTTTATAGGTCCATTTATCATTTTAAGTCATTTAAGGGGTCTAAATGTTAAACACAAAATATACTGAGAGGGGGGGTTGAATCACTATATTATATATCTTATTTCTTAATCAAATTCCTTTTATTTAACCACAAATTCAAGATATGAAATAAAACTAAAATAATAATATGGAGAGAGAGAGAGAGAGAGAGAGAGAGAGAGAGAGAGAGAGAGAGAGAGAGAGAGAGAGAGAGAGAGAGAGAGAGAGAGAGCAAATTTTTACATAGAAACCCAAAGTGGGAAAAACCATGGAGAACAATTTCAAGTATATGAATGAACACTAACTCAAATTACAAAGTTTGCAAGCACCAACTTGTAGGATCACCAACCCCTTTTTTGAGCACCAACACAAAATATTTATGAGAACCAATCCCTTGAAAATATTTGTGAGCACCAACCGGTCTTGTGTATAAAACATAACTATCTCTCAATGTTGCTTACTCAACAAATGATAGAACTCTACAATATCTCCTACTTTTCTCTCTTCAAAAAAAAAATACAAACCATGTATTCTCTTGCATATTAAAAATGGCTTCTCAAGACTTTATTTATATATTTCCAAATTACCTTTTGCATTCACCCTTTGTGACCCTTCAATCCTCATGAAAAATGGTGCCAAACTTGCATGACCTTTTGTATCCTTGTATTTGAAAAGTCATATGGTGACCATTCATAAGCAAAAGCATCTTTTTATCTTTTGTATTTATCTTGGTGACTTTTCATATTCCTCAAAGTGTCCCTTCATATAAAAATATGCCATACCCTCTTTAGTCTTCACATGGTGACTCTTAGAATTCCTCAAGATGACTCTTCATAAGAAAATGCATCCCATTGCTCTTTCATCTTTTACCCCATGACTCTTTGACTTCTCCATGGGCCCTCTTTTGACTTATATGAAACTAAAATATATTTATTAATATTAAATAAATATCAACACACATTATCCAAGATATGAATATTAAAAACACCATTAAATGAAATGGGGCCTTTATCACCAATAATGCTAGAGTTTTGACATCAATGACAATATTTCCAACTCTAAATGGTGAATTTAATGCTTTATATGAGTTTATTGGGATTTTTGAAATTTATAAATGATTATTTCATGTTCCATGTGTCCTTACACGTCTTAGGAAGCTGACATAACTAAATAAATGATAGGTTGTTCAAAAAGGGTAGTTTTCTTGGCCAAAGAGAGAGAAAAGGACATTTGTATATCTCATTGGGAAGTGTGCCACTTTTAAAACGTTTTGGTGTGAATATTCACCTCCTCATAGGTCATTTACATGTTTTTATTTAAAACATTGAATAAAATATTTCATCTACAACTCATTTCTCTTCGTTTCACTTGGCAAGCTAAGAAAGAGTAACTTTCAGCACTTGGTATAGACCGTACAAATGGAGTTAGTAATAATGATTCTATAGGTGGATATTTATTTGAGTGTAGTTCACATACATAAGAATAAATATTATATTGGTGGCTCTTCCTTCATGAATAATCAATTACACTCTAGGTGGTTTTTTATGAAATTACATCCAAGAGGGTTATAAATTTGCATCTATTTCTTGTTTTTAGGAATCAGTGGAGCTGTGTGAGTTTGATGAGGTGTTTTAAAGTTTTAATAAACCCATATACATGGTGTTATCATATTCAAATACTCTTTATTTTAACATCTTTGATGGAGATTTCAAAATGGCGTTTGTTTCTCAAGTTGGTAGTCATAAATGAGTAACCTATGTTCTTGAATGTGTAAGGAGCTTCATGAAGATGTTTATTATGTTTGGAATCATGTTTAAGAGTTATTTAATTAAATTAAATTGTGATAAGTTTTATTAACCATCATTACAAATCTAAATTACCCACCTATTCTCTTGTTCATTGCCTTGCCACTTACAGTTAGCTTCTACAGGGGCTTTATAAAGTTGTACGAAGTTGTGAAAGAGTGAAAGACATGATGAAGTTAATGTTTGTGGTCTTATAATATACAAGGATTAATTTATTTCATTCCATGAAGCTAAAAATTCCATACAATATAAAGTTTTCACTTTAAAGGGTGATCAGACCATATTGGGTTCTCAGTCCCAAAATAAACTAAGCAGAGATTTTAGAGGTTTTTTGAGATAATATATGTTATGAAAAAAGGAGATTATAACACCCTTTATTATTTAATCTTTTATCCATATCTACCTATAACAACTATTCCAATTTTGAGAAGTAGAGGATAAGTGGAGGATGGAGTTTGAAGGTTTCGAAGTTGCTAAAAACCCCACTTAAAAGGAGCAGTGATATCTACAAGACATTGATTGGAAAGTGGTTTTGCATTTAAATTTGAAAATCCTAAGATATGCCACTAATTTGGAACCATTAAAACTAGTTCAAATGGAATTCTTGAGCTAAGATGATAAAGATAAGGTAGATCTTCATGTTTTGAGACCTCCTAAGTAACTCCCTATCTATACACAGGCTTGGGAGGGAACATCTACAACCAACATATTAGACAGTGATCTAGTTTGACTTATACATGGTGTTTTGTAGGTTATCAAGAAGTGTCAAAGTATATTTTAGGTGTAGTGAGTAGGCTACTCAATAGATTGTCTTAGAATGCCTATTGTCTAGTTTCTCCTAGCCTATGCTATCTCTAAGACCCCATGTTGAAGCATTGATGTGAGAAGGAAGATTGAAATTTGGATGAAGTGTATGTGCAACTTGTCCTTAGTTCCAAGTGCATGATAAGGGTATGAGTAGAGAAAATATTTTAGTTTATCACCTCTTATAGACTAGGTTTTCTTTCATGTTATCCCCATCCCTTTTCATCCCCAAAGTGATAGTTATAGGATATGAGCTTTAGTGATGTATCAAGGGGAGCTAAGCCCTAATCTAGAGATCCACATCCTAATTTGGATACCCACAACCCTGAGGTAGTTCCATTATCTCACTTGAATAAGTAAAATCTTTCCCCATCTCCTCATTAGGTGCAAGTTCAAGTGACAACAATCCTATAATCACTAATCATCATCATCATCTTCTACTCCAATTATTTTTTATCCCCAAGTCATAACTACATCAGCTTGAGGTCTTTTCAGACTATGTAGGCAACACTTGGCCACCTTTTAGTGTCTAATGTTAGATTGGACACTCTCTCCTATTATCCATCATTCATCACCACATTTATCTTTTCATCTTCACATATTACATCAATCAAATCCTTAAGATATAATATCAATCATTTATCAATTAGTCTATTAATAAATCACCATCCCCAAAATCATATCCCTAATCTTTTCATCAAACATTTGCACCTGTCAACTATACCTGACAAATCATAACATCCATCTTTTCTTCTATTAATCATCTACCATCACTGATTGGTTAATTTATTATCTATAGATCACTTGAATGTGTCCTTGTTAAGGGTATTATCACTATTATTCACATGGTGGTTCATTGATTTGATGGATTGAAATCCAATTAGTCCCATACATATTTTGGTTAATCGATCATATCATTGTTATTTTTCATCTCCTTCATCCTATTAATTAACTTCAGCTTTGAGCTATGCTCATCATTCATCTCATCAAATTAGTATTATCTTGGCCTATAAATCTCCTTTACATGCATCCTTGTTTAGGATAGTGAAAATCTTGTGGCCTTTTAGTATCATCATCATCACGTTATAGTTGATTCTCCCTTGGGATGTGTTGATAACCGTGACATAGTAATTTATCCTCCACGTGCATAGGTCATTGCTAATGGCATCATCACTTTATATCTCATCATTGATGACAATATTTTTTCATCATCAATCCCCCATCTCACATACCATCCCATTATTTATTCATCATATAACACCCCTCGTTTCCTCTTTTGAGTGGCCATATGTCTCATTCTTCCCCACATATCCCTTGAGAGGGAATCATATCCACTAACATCATTTACTAACATTAATATATGACATGGTTTTACTTTGAAAGACCATTACTCCTTCCACTTAGTCCACTTGTAATTCCCTTTCACAGAGGGGTAAAATGTACCCACTAAATTTTGATCACCTTAATTATTCTAATTAATCTCAAAAATTCATCCCATTTACCCTAATCCTAGTCATCTATCTAATATCCCCCTCATCATTTATTAATTTACTTACCTTATTTATACACCACTAATCAATTAATCCTCCTAAATCATGTCTTATCCCATCCTAATCCCACTTGTCTAATATTTAGGAATTTAAAATTCCCATGATCCACCTACCCACCTACACTATCCTATTCATAGGCTCTCCTACATACATAGTCCCTAATCATCCACCTAATCACCCATCTAATCCCTTCCTAATCCTAAATAATCCCTAAGGAGATTAAATAATATTCCAATTCTATAATCCCCTCTAACTTGACCCTTCTTCTCTAGAATCCTCTATTATAGTCTTATAAGGAATTTTTAATTCCTTGTAAATTCCTCCACCCTTGATCTTCATGGATCAAATTTGAACATGAGATATAGATCTTCCCTCATTAGCCTATTTAAACAAGCCACTCCTCCATGGACAAACCATCTAAGGAAGCCATACAATCTTCATGCCAAATCCATAATCATAATCATTGATCAAACTATCACCATGTCAAAATTTTGAGTCTAATTGCAATCAATAATCCAATAATTTAGTTTGAAGATCTTGGAGGGAGGATAAGAGAACCAAGGGATTGGTAAGAGTTGTCTATTTGATTTTGATTTGCTTCCATAATCTCTCATAAAGAGTGTATTATGAATTTTGGGTAAAATTACTATGTTTTGGTAGTTTTTATTCATTTTCTCAAAAATACAAGTTACACAATGCACCCTACTCTAGGATGGACTAACACAAGGCTACCAGGTATAGTGGTACATTCCCATCTGACTTGTGACACAACACTCATGTTATCACAAGTCCTATTAAGGCATTTTAGATATATATAATGGATGAGATATACACATCAAATAAAATCACAAGTAAACTAGGATAAATCTTCTTTGAACTTGTTGCCTAATGGGTTACAACTCACCTCTCATTCTCTATCTCTAACACATCACATATAACTAGAGTCTCAAAAATGGTTAGTCCAATTAAGGCATGGAATTCTCCAAGGTGATTCCCAAATCTATTGTGTCCCCCTCCACTACCCATAAAAAAGTGTTGTTTAGTCACTCTCATGCTCTTAGGAACATGGAAACTATATTAACACTAAGTGGGATCCTCCTCATCTCCATAATGCCTCCAAATCCTAAGCCAACCAGTTAAGCTTGATCCATGTCTAAAAGTCACTCCAATAAGTCTAGTAGCTAGAACACATTCACCAGATGCTAAATAATTTGTTGCCTCTACAAAATATCAAAAAATAGAGAATGTAATAGATATAGATATCATAATAATAAAATACATTCTTAAATATTCTTAAAATAATAAAAATTAACTACTTCATCAGCTTATTTTCTTATTTTTCCTTTTTATTAAATAGTTGGCCCTTTTGATACTAAATCAGCCCTCTCACCTCTTTACCATAATAAATCAGCTCTATGCTACACAGTCGGTCTATTCCTATAGACACAATCAACCTTTTTGATACTAAATTGACCCTTTCCTATCATTGTGATATTATATCATCCCTCTACCAAGAAGTTAGCCTCTTTTAATAGACTGTATTAGTCACATAATATGTACTATATTGGCTAGAATGTACTATGTTGGCAACATTCATTTTTCTAACTAGATCAGTCCTCTGTTACATAGTTGGCCACCCCCACTGATACTAAATCAACCCACCACTATGTAGTCATTCATCTTGATTTCTCTTACCTTTTACAACTAAGTCAACAAGGATGACTCTATTCTTCATTTACAATGACTTTTATATCATTTACCATAAATGACTTAGGCATTTATTAGTTTAATTTTTTCCTATCTAGTATCTCATTCTACCCATAATTTACTTAATATTTTCCTAGGGTCATTTTTGATATCTACATTTTGATTAACATGTATTTTTCTATATCTATCTTAATGTCCAATAAAATCACCAAAATGTTTTGAAATTAATGCATCACTTACCTGAGTTGCACTGGCCATGACCACTAGACATCCTCCACATAGAAGTTGTCGTCTCCTCACCATGGTCATTATCTATGCTCAACTTGGTATCTCAATACAATATTTTCTCAAAATAGTAAAAATAACAAATGAATTATTTTTCACCATATTTATATTTACTATTCAACATTATTTACGGGTCAATTATGTACAATCAGATTTTGATTTCCATACATAACTTTTTTTCTACTATATATTTTTTTGAACCAAAAGATATTCTAGAATCCTAATGCCATATATGAAATTTTCACATATTACATGTATATTTTGAAAAAAAAATGATTTTTCACTTATTTTAAAGGTTTACCTAATGTTACTTACATTGGACACCTTCATATTTCTATCACTTATATCCTCTTCTACAACACTATGGTAAGTAAGGGTATGCATTTTTCAATTATGTCCTTTCATTTATCTTAGTTGATTTTTAATTTAATTTAATTAGTTTAGTGTTGTGTGTTGCTATGATCTTTTCTTGAAGCATCATCTCATGTTATAACTGCATGACACATGATGAACTTAGAGTGAGTCATATGTATACACATAATATTTTTAAAATGTATTAGTTACTAATGATTTATTTCTTTAAATAACCCATCAAGTCTCAATCTCTTTGATTGCACATCTTATAGGGTACACCAGGAAAGGGGTAGGTAGACCATTAGTGCCTCGTAAGATTGTTGTCCCCTATACCTCCACTTGAAACTAACATATACCTCTCCTATACATTTCCCTAAGTTTTGACACCTCCCTTACACACTATTCCAATCAATTCATGACCTCAAATAAGCCCTACCTAAGCCAAAACATATTTTTGGCATTTACCAAACAAAGTAGGTCTGGGCCAATCTTGTTTTAAAAATACAATCATGTTACAAGATTACATTGGCCTTGAGTGATTAGTTCAAGACCTAACTACTTTGTTTATTGAATAACATGGTTGATTGGGTCAACTTTTTTTAGCTAAAACTTTGGAAGAGTTGAGGTTTAGATCCATCTATATAAACAAACCCTTTTCACCATTTCATAGAGAGATAAAGTTAATCATTTATTTGCACATTTACTTATCCACCATTCTACTTGAGGACACATTACTTAGGGTTTCATACTACATTTGGATATAATAATATTATCTTTTGGGAGATGTATTTTGGATGCATAGGAAAAGTCATGTATCCTAGAGCTGACCTATATTTGTTATCCTTACAAACTACAATAACCTCTTGTGAAGCACCTTGTCCAAGGGAGAGATTTAGGCTCAATGGGTTCATCTTCAAGGTAAACATTCATAACTCGTGTTCCTCTTTATTAAGTAGATAGATTTGTATTTATTATCTTATGAATATGTTTCTCTCTCCATGTATTAGGATTACCTCTACATTGACCTGAGTATATTTCTTATTTGCATGTTTACTTTTATGTTTATTACCCCCAGTTTATTCCACATGTTTTGGTGAGCACTAGATTAGATTTACATTACTTTGTCATTTAATTTGATAAGAAAACATAGGACTTAGCTAGGGATATCGCATGGGATTGCTTGACTAGAGGCTTTGGAACCCTCTCTAGTGATATTGTGTGGTAAGGGACACATTAGTTATGGTCTGTATAATCCATATTGGTCATGACCTTTATTTTCTACATGTACTAAAAAGTAGAACCACTAGTGTGATTTATCTTATTTGAGCTAGGATTTATTTGTAGATCAACTTCAATTTCCCTTGTATACAATATGCATACTTTATTTATAAGTTGAAATAAATGACAAGGGAGGGGTTTATAGTAATTTCAAGTTTCACACCAATCAAGAAATAGTCATTAGGATTAGACAATGTAAACAAGTCCAAACAACAAGGTAAAGTAAACCTAAAAAATCAAAGGCAAACAAATATTTCTCTAAGAACCATACATGGAATTTTTAAAGAGTAAGACCATTCATAAATCTAAGAGGCTAAATATGAAAAATAAAAAATGATGAAAAAATGATTTGATAAATTTGTTTGCCTAGTCTAGAGGTCTAAAAATGTCATTAGCATTTATAAAAAATTGTGCAAATCTATGGGAAACTAATATCCATAAAAACCCTAACAAGGCATCCAAACCTATAAAAGGATAATGAAATGGGTCATTTTGGGGTTTGTGTTTTTAATCACGGAATACTTACCAAGTCCCTTTCACATCACAATATTGTAAGCAATGAAACAAGTATAAATAATGTTAGTGAGGTAATCCAATGATGATAGGTTGTACTTTATATGACTTTTCATGTTACACTAAATGCTTGTTTCACTAATAAATTATTCACATTTACTTAAAATATAAAATAATTAATCTAAATGGTTGAATTGATTACTTTCACACATTTATTGTATATATCTTCAATGTCCTATATGCTAATACATTTATTGTATTTATAGACTTATGGAATTAAAATTAGGAATTTATTAGCACACAAGCCAACACACAACAATAAAAAAAGCCAAAAAACTAAGATCAAATGACACAAGAGGCCCAAAACAAGGGTAAAAAGGGACCACCCCTAGAATCACACATGATACACTTCAGGGACCAAAACCATGCAGTGTACATTTTTGGAGAAAATATTATAAATACAACAAGACATGAGGGAAGGAAAGAGGAAAGAGAGAGGTAATTAGGGGTAAAATGACATGAGACAGATAGAACATAGAGAATTTTTTTCTAATATGAGCCTAATCTAGATTGTTGATTGATAAACATACTAGTACCCTAGAATAATGAAATTTAATGACTAATAAATAAATCCATAATAAAATTAAGTGTTTATATTAATAATAAATATATTTTTAAGGTTGTCCTTGTAAATTAGACTAAGTTTTTATGAATGTAAGTAGGACAAGCATGGGTAAGTACAAAGTGATAAATTAATAAATATGATGTAGATGGGAGGGAGGAGATTGAATTCAAAGCCTCATTTAGGAAGGTGAAGGATAAATGAATGACTAATGGCTAATAGTACTTAGGTTATGGTGATGAATATATACATGTGATTAATGACCAAGTAGAATAAAGAGGTTGCAGATGGGAATAGATGGGACTAAATTCAAAAACCTACTTGGGAAGGTGAAAGGCACATAAATGACTAATGACTAATGGTGTTTGGGATATGGTGAGGAATGGGCTTGCATGTGATAAATGACCAAAAAAAATAGAGAGGATGTAGATGGGATGTGGGATACCATTTAGTCAAAACCATGTTTTAGAAGGTGAAGGGAACATAAATGACCAATAGTTAATAGTGCATGGGTATGGTGAGGAATAGGCATGTGCATATCATGTACTTTCATATAACCTATGTGTACTTGGAAGGGTATATGGCAATGTAAGGAAAGAGGTAACCATGGTAGGTAGTACTCTAACATACTTTATAAATCATGTAGTTTCCAATAAATCATATTATACATAAAATCATAGGATTTTATCCAATTCATGCTTAGACATGTTTTGGAATGAAACATTGTCACTATAAATGTTTTGTATATAGGCATGAATGAATGGAAACCTACACTAGTATTGGTGAGGGATGAATTGGTTTGACTATTTCACTTCACAAGTGGTCATGAGGATGATATTCGTGAAACATGTTCTCTATTAGTTGTTTATTTTATAATAAACTGATATAATTACATTATGATATGAGATATTGATTCAAAGATAACATCTTGGTTTTCATTCGACCATATTAGTCGATCGTTACAACCCTTAACCCTAATTTTATCACAATTACAAGAATAAGGTAATTATGGACAATATGAAGCTATTTTTAACCTATATGTGAGTTTAGTATGTGATTTTTGGTTAAATTATCCCATATTTCCTAACATACTAAGCTAATTAGTTGATTGTTGGAATTAATGATGTAAGTTGGATGAAATTGAATTCCATAAAATTAATTTTTCCTATAAATGATGTAATTTATGGGTTAAATTGACCCCAATATCATAACAAAATAAATAAAATAATCCACCAATTTAGTCACAAAGTAAATTGGGTCCAATTTTATCCCCTTCAACCTAACTACAAGAGAAGGACATGATTTGGGGATAAACTAGGTTCAATTCTATCTTGAATTGATCCAATTAGTTAATTTGTGCAATTAGGGATGTAATCTAGGAAAAATTGAGCCATGTAAACGTAATTTATGGGTCAATTTATTTTATAGGATGTAAAATATGGCTTAATATACCCTAATTTTATTACAAATGAAAACATGAAGGTAATTGGGGCTAATATGAACCCTTTGAACCTAATTGTGAGTCTACGATGCAATTCTAGGGGATAAATTATGATACAAAAGCATCACTAACTCATTTTAAAAATTATTCCATTTTTGATTTTGGATTAATTATGGAGTCATTAAATTCCTTATAGGTTTATTAGGAGTGTTAGGGTGTCTTCTAAATTTGAATTGTGGCTTAGGAAAGATTTTCCTGCCAAATTCATAATTTGAATTTTAAAATTACATGTATTATGTAAGAGATATACATCTTGTGTTGAGATGTATTAAGTTGTTTTTATGTGGTTAGGATCAAATAATGGGTGATTCAAGACCCACATTAATCATATGATGAGTCATCTTGTTGAGTGGGCTTGTAGCTAGGTAGTTGCAATGTACAAGGGCAGTTAACAAGTTAGTTATAGGATTTGAAGTCTTTTGAATAGATGTTTTTGTGTTGTGTAACAAGTAATTAAATATATGATATGAATGGGGTGGTTTAAAAATGTTTAAATTAGTAAACCCCCAAAAATTATGAATATAAAGTTCTAAGTTTAGAAGGATGTTATATTGTTGACCCTGTGTTTTGTATATAAGCTGGAAAAGATTGCATTTTGAATGTTTATGGAAGACAAAAGGTATAAATATTTGATTATAAGTTATATATTACCTATGGTGAGTGTTTTTATTTTTTTATTAATGTTTTAAAGCATTTTTTTTACAATTTTCAAAGTTTTTTTGGTTAAAGATACCATATTGCAAACTCATGTTCCCTGTTTAATGGGTTATAAGAGAAGAATTATATTCTGTGCATAAGAAAGTTTGTTTGAAAGTGATTTTAGCATGTGTTTGAGCATTATAAAAGTTTATTATATTATCCTTGAAGTGTAATTTAATATTTACCATTATTCTTTATCAAATATTTTTTGGGAAGGTTTTCTGCAAACCTTATATGCATTACATTCTGAGTTCTAAAAATTAAGAGAAAGTATATGTTTGAAGGACATTATTTTTAGATGTTTGGAGAGGGTTGGTGAATTTTTTATTGTTTTCCATAAATATTTTTCTATAATCCATGTTTTTATTTTCCATTTCATTTTCAAAGTGGGCAACCCAGTCCTTTGAAATAATATATGTATGAACAGTCAGCCTGTAGAGTATCCTAAAGGGTATAGTAGAGGTATCAAAACAAAAGGTTATTGGTACTAAGAGGTGAATTGAATTTTTAAAAACTCTTATCAACCATTTTTAATTTTTTAAAACCCATTTTAGGGATCAAATACCCTCAAGAAAGGTACTTGTAGACATGTACATTATGATTGTGTACATAGTGAGACTAAGGATGTCATGGAAGTGTTGAACAGAGGAGAAAGTATGTCAAATTAGAGATAAAAATAGGTGTATGATGTTTTGATGAAGCATAAATAAAATTCATAATAATTTTATAAACCTTTAAACATTGTAAAAATCTAGAACATTCCCTTTTAGGCCCTATAAACTGTGATAAAGCATGTAGTAAGACCAAAAGCTAGTTAGAAATGTGGAGCAGAGGCTAGGTAGATGCAAATAAATACATGGAAAGGTTGTGTTTAGGTTATATATACCATATAAATCATTAAAAAATTCATGAAAGTGATTAATTTTTTTATAAATTAATTAAATCCCTTCTTAGGTCATTCTGCCTGCTAACAACCCTAAACTAGGGTTTTTAATTTAAAACATGTATTCCAAGAAAACTAACCAATGGAATTAAACCAAAATTGGTCATCAGGTATATATAAAGGTAATATAATATATTTTTAAGTTTTAAAGGTGTTTTTTTATGAATAGGCACAAGTGGATAGGACAATGTGCAAATAGGGCTTAAAATGACCTATTAGGCCTAATCAGTGAGTAAGAAGAACTTAGAAATGAGGTCTACAAGTAGAGTTTGAAATTTTAAATCCATATAGAGTTGAATAAAGTAAAAATATATCTAAAACAATAATTATTTTCTCATAATTACACCGTACAATTCCATACTAACTAAATTTTCTCTAAAAAGGGCTACAAGGACTGAGTTTTGTGCAGACAGAGTTGTATAGAAATGAGTGATTACTTTATAGACAGTTGTGAGTTAGTTTTGGAGAAATAAATGAATGGAATGATCATGTTTTATATGAAAAGAGAATATTTAATCCATAACCAAAATAATTATATTGAACTAATGATCCATTGACAAGAAAATTTATGAAGTGTGATTGCAAGAGTTTTTAAGTTGCAAGAAAGAAAGTTTGGATTAGGCAAAGTTTGAATGTTTGTTACAATGATTGATGCAAGTTTAATGAAAATGAACTATGTGAACTTAATTTTGACTATATTATTTAATTAATTTAGGGGTGAATTTACCCCAATATGATAACAAAATACAGTAGAAAGTAAACCAATTCAATCAAGAAATAAATCAGGGCCAAATCGAGCCCTTTCAACCTAACTAGACAAGAGCATGAGCTGAATTGGTGATAAATTAGTCATGAATTAATAGAATTAGTATTTTTATGTAATTATAGATGTGATTTTGGCCTAAATTAGTCATGAGTTAATCTAATTATTTAATTGATGCAAGTAAACATGTGATTTGGGCCAAATTAAGCCTCGCAAACCTAAATTATGGCTCAATTGATTGTGTAGGATGCAACATATGGGAAAATTGACCATAGAATAATAATATAACATAACTTTGCATCACACAATATAATCATATATCATAATAACATAATATATGATCACATAGGCATACTATAAATAATGTGTATGTGTTACTAATAATAGATATACTACAAACAATGCGTGCATGTTATATTATAACATGTATGCATTATTGTCTCAATAGATAAAATTCATTATCCAACATTTATTGTTTAAGATGTTTTGATAATTCTGACCTTGTAAACATTCCCTACATCATTCTATGTTTTCCATGGTGAATACAAGAGGAATCAAATTATTCTTTGGGTCCCCACCATCAAAATGAATCAAATTGTTCTTTGGGTCCCCACAATCAAAAGGAATTTCAAATTATTATTTGTCTAGTCATGGGTGATGGAGCTCATTCAAATAAGATGAAGAAGTTGAAGCATAAAACATTAGAGTAATTAGAATATTTGAAAGAAAAATAAAAGGTGTGAATGCAAGCATTTCACTCGAGACAAGGTACAAACACTATCCCTAATGAGCCAAATGTCATAGATAATGATGAAATTGACAATAATGAATTGAATAACAATGATGAATATTTATCTAGAAGTCCAAATTATGTTGTAAATCTACATTCAAAGTATAAGTTTTTTTAATTTTATTGATGATGAATCTATGCATGATGATTTACCACCTATCAATGAATTCATAGAAACACATAATTATGAAAGTAACAATGAATAAAATGTCATCCCATAGCTAAATAATGAAACTAACAATGAATAAATAAGTAGTGAACATAATGATTTTGAAACACCCTCTCAATAAGTTCCACCATTAACATCTCCAAGGATTGTGTGTAGAAAAATAAAGTACTTAATTGAAGTTGATAAAAACATTTTAAAACCAATGGATAACAAAATGTTTGACCTCCATTCAAGAAGACTAGTTAAAAAAAAATTAGGATAATTTATTTGATAAATTACATTTTTATAGTAAAAAATGTCAATTGTTTATTTCATTGATGAAATTGATTAAGATGAGACCTATAATGTACACAATAAGACTAAGAATATATAACATGGATGATGAAAACAACAAAATTATTAAAAAATTGCATGATGCATATCATATTGTAGGCCCAAAATCATGCAACAAATATTGTAATGTTTCTCTATGTATAATTACAACTTGTGTGGTAAGTGGTCAAATAATAAAAAAAATGATTGATTTCAAAAACTAACCGAGCACTGGACATAAATAGAAAACATTAATGAAAATAATTGGAAGATTCAAAAGACTTAATGATGTCAATAACATTGAGTTCTAGGCCTTCTTTGGTGGACTTCCAAGAAAGGACAAGGCTATAGCTGATACTCTCAAATATTTACTTGCATAATTTTGGAAAGACAATACAAGAGTTTCACTCAATACAAGAGATGTAGTGAAAATAAGAGTTGGTTCTTGTAACTATGAACTGCATCGAAAACATTTCTTAGATATGAACCAAACATAATTGTGCTATAATGTATTAAAAAAATATTCTAAAATTTTTATTAGTCAAAGATATTTTGAGATGGCCAAACCATTTTATGTAAAAATATATCACACATGCACCATTTGTTATTGTAGGCAACATGTTGAATTTTCAATGCACTATGATTTTTTCCACCATATATGTTGTTCTTTACATAATGAAAACATTTTTCAAGAGTGTGGCATAGAAGTTTTGCCAAAATCAGCTATAGAATTTATTCTAACCATTTTTTGTGAAAGACCAGATGGATAGTTCCTTTATAACAAACCTTGTTTGGATGGAAATTACAACATTGTGGTGGACTGCCAAAATTAAAAAAACTCTATCCATGAGGAGAGTAAAAATGCAATTGGATAAGAATTAGTTGGTTTCAAAAAATACAAATCTATGACTTATCGAATAAAATACAGAAAATAATTTAAAAGGTATGAGCTTGTTATAAAATAGATACCTATTTTAGAATTTATGGTCAAATTCAGGTAGGAAATTGTTTATGAGTATGCAAAGTGCACATACAAGGATATATGGTTGAATGAACATTTAAAGCTATAAAAATACACATTACCACTTGGTTTTATTGTTTTAGTAGTCAACTTTGCTAAGAATTACACATTCAAACCACAAATGGAAGTTCAGTCACAATATTACAACTCAATATAGGTTGCCATATTTGTGTATATAACATTTATGCATACAACTAATAGTACATATAAAGATAAAAAAATAATAAGGGATTACCATTTATATGTCAGTGATGACCAATCACATTGTATATATTATGTGCAAGGTTGTTTTGAGATGTTATATGAATAGTTGATTAAGAGGAACATTACTTACAAGCAACATTACATTTATTCAGACAATTGCACATTGTAATTAAAAAATGTATAAATGTTTTAATGGTTGATTAAGATGCACGTTACCACTAGCATGGAACATATTTGGAGTTTCACTAAGGCTAGCCATGGAAAAAAGGAGTATGTGTTAGGAAATCTAGCTTTTACATTATGTAAATTTAGGTATTTATTGAGAGGTAAATAGTAACAAGTTATTTGGTAGTAATATTGTTATAAACAATATTATTATATTAGGTTAGAATATTATAGTTATTGAGATATATTTATAATGATTTATAATAATACATCATAAATGGGAGATTGCATAGTCATAATTATAGGGATGAGAAAATGATGGAAATATTATAGGAATCATATTCCTATAAATATGCAATATTCTCAAATGATTAATTAATTAAGAACAGAGAAGAATATTATTATTTTGTGATTAAAATTTTCTATGAACTACATATTTGTTTTTGGATCTTCCATTTTTCGTGTGAAATTTTATATCAATGTTTTGAATTCACAAAAGTGGTATCAAAGCAAGATGGTTTATTAGTATGAGAAGGGGCAGATATGTTCTATAGCCCCATATAATGGCAAGCACAAATTGAGACAATTTTTTAGTTTGAGATATGTTATAGAATGAATATAAGTATTCAATTTCATTTGATTCATTTTTGAGAGAATTTATCTATTGTACATTGCTATAAAATTTCATTTTTCTCAAATTCAATTTGCTTAGAAATTTGGTGTAGAACAATTTTATTTGGTGTGATATCTGGATCCTGATGTGCCCAACCTATGTTATCTATCAAATTTATCTACATTTAATATACTTTACTTATATGCATTGTTAAGAGCCATTCCATAGACTCGATCTACGCCAATGGTAAAAATTCATTTATGGCTCTAGTTAAGTTTTGATCAAGAAGGATAGCATTGGATACAATCAAATTAACAACAAGCCTAAAGATTGATGATTTCAATGTCTCGTTGAGTATTCCACACATGAATCTAAAACTGTACATCTATATATAGTCTTCATAGTCTTGCACAACCAATTTTCCATGCATTTGTTTAGCCAAAACATAAATTATAGTGCATACATGTGTTGATTCTCTTATCAGTTAATAGCTATTGAGTTCATTTTATGGACTCCCATAAAGTCTTGACATAGATATACACAACTTAATTCTATTTATCCATAGTGAATGAAATAAGTGGATAATCAAAAGCCACCACTATAAGTTTTGAATAACCTCTCCAAACATATTTGGTGTGAAGACTTCAGACTCAACATTATAAGCCTTCAAACTCACAACATTGAATTCTTCTCAACCATTTATTTCAACATTTACTACATTGCGTTAGAAACACAAAGCTCCTAGTACATAATTTGTGTGTGTCATTATAAATTTAGTCGTGTCATTGAAAATTTGATTAGGTCCATAGAATCTATTTTAAGTTATAAAGTTTTTAAATCTTTTTGTATATGTTGTTTTATTATTAATCTTGGTGTTGTTTGAATAGTGGTCTAGTATTTAGTTTATTGTTCTCAAGAATATGTTTGGAATTTCCAAATTCATGTCATTAATTTTTAAATGTATTTTATTATGTTGGTCACTATGTCTATTCATTCCAATAATATATATGTTATAGATGATGTGCTAGTTTATTTGTCAAAAGTCATTGTTTTGGTTAAAGGTTATTTAAAAAGGATTCAAAAATAATTTTAAAGTCTTTAGCTTTAGTCATTGTAAAATTTATGTTTTTTATAATTAAAATTCATTTTATGTCATAATATATTGAGTCATTATGTTTTTGTTCATATATGTCAAAAATTTAGAAGTGTTAGTTTAAATATAGTCATATTGTAAAAGATGCACTATCACTTGTATGCGATGTCTTAATGTTTAATGTGTCAATATTATGGGGGGGGGGGGCGCATTTCAATAAAAGAAACATGAAATTGAGCTTCACGACATCATCAGCTAAGTAAGAAGAAACCTACTAGAGTGTGGAGGATATATAGAGGAAGGAGGTCTTTCAATGACCTCTCATCAGTTGCCAATGATGGGGCCACACCAATGATGTGGTGACATTTTGTGTGGTGTGTTTTTCATTTCCATTATATGTTTTCAAAATAAGAATAGAATAATATGCCTATTTAATATTTGTAAATCATTTGTAATTCTAAAACATGATTCCATAATGTGAAAACATTGTGAAAGGATAGAAAGCACCAATGTAAGTCAGTTAATGGATCTTGAAAGGGTTTGTGGTAGATATCCAAAAAACCACCAAGAGGTGAAAAATAGATATAAGGAGGTTCTTATTCATGTCAAAGTTTGTGGTAAACCTATAAAACCATGGGAGGAGTGAAGCTATATTTGTATAAAGGTCATGAGCCAAATAGGGAATGCTACAATGGGTGAGCATACTGTAGATAAGAGCGTTAATGTTTTTTCACCATGTAAAAACTATGGGGGGGGGAATGTTAGGAAATCTAGATTTTACATTGTGTAAATTTGGGTATTTACCAAGAGGTAAATAGTAATAGGTTATTTGGTATTAATATTTTTATATATAATATTACGATATTAGGTTAGAATATTATAGTTGTTGAGATATATTGTTAATGAGTTATAAAAATATATCATAAATGAGAGATTGCATAATCATAATTATAGGGATGAGAAAATGATGGAGAAATTATAGGAATCATATTCCTATAAATATGTAATATTCTTGAATGATTGATTAATTAAGAATCGAGAAGAATATTATTATTATGTGATTAAAATTTTCTATGTACTACATAGTTATGTTTGGATATTACATTTTCCATGTGAAACTTTATATCAGATCTTTGAATTCACAATAACATGATGGTGTTGGGGTATGTGTAAAAAGATTTATTGTGAGAGAGGAGTTGAAGTTTGAAGATGGTGTTGTTTTTATTGAGGCAACAACCATTGTTGAATGGTGTAATGAGAAAATGGGCCATGGTGCTCAATAAAATTCTATTATTCCTAGATATTTTTGGTTGATGGAGGAAGAAAAATTGGCAAAATATGAGGATTGTATGACTATAATGAGATCAAGTAAGTTCCACTCACTTCATAGCTCAAATGCAAGTTATTGGACTATCCATAAAAGACACTTGGCATGTTTTTATTATGTGTGTATGGAATTTATTTAGAGTATGAGTCAAAATAGTAAGTAGATGAATGGAGCTACAAATATCTAATTGTAATTGACACATACCAAGTTCCAATAGCATTACAACATACATATATGACATCATCACATGACTTTGACTATGTATCTAATTTAGTGAAACCAAGTAGAATATTAATCATTATGTATTATTTATTCTCATTATTTATCTTGACAGTGCCATTTAAAATTTGTTTTTTGTGATACAGGGCATGTTTTTGTAGTTATTATTGGTGAGGACAATGAAGAGGAAAAAACATTACTACCTATGTCAGTGTGTAGAGGAAAATAAAAAAATGAGTTTCCCAATTATAGATAGAGAATTTTTTGAATATACCACTGTGTTTGTGGTTGTCACTTGAACTTGGATTTGATGATATCCTACAAAAAAAATTAATTTATGATTGTTTGAAGACTTTGAAACACATAGGAAGATACAACACTATTCAAATTTAGTTCTTGAAACAAATATTAAATTGATTAAATATCATGGGAGGCCATAAAACAAGAATCTATGGAAAGTTTGTGATTCATACCATGAAGATATTCTTGCTTATATCAAGATTAGAGTAGATCTTAGTGGTTTGTTAGATTGAAATTCCAAGGTATGTTGACTTGTCAAATGTAGTTGTATTAAATTTTACCAAATTTTATTGATTTTTTAGGTAGTAAATATAAATTTAATTTTTAGTTACTAACAAATTTTTTATAGGTTATTAGTGTGAAATAAGCTTCCACCTTCATGCAGTTGACACTATTAGTAAATGATTGCATAATCTTGAAGTTAAGGAAGCTTAATATAAGTATTCAGGACCCGTCCCTATAACTTGTGCCACTGATTGGTCTTGAATGTTACATCAAGGTGATTTAAGATGAAATTAGAATGATTTGACACACATGTGAAGTTTCTTTTGATTCATACCAATGACTTTGGTTTCTAATTTTTACATGCCTAAAGTTAGGCTAAAGACTGCCTTTTAATTGTATTGGGAAGGGCATTCTTGAGGCTCAAATGGGTGGTGCATCTCTCGATCAGGTATGATAGAAGGCTAATAACATGGTCCTATAAGTTATCCATCACCCTGAATGTGTTGGCAGTGTCATTTTTGTGCCATAAAGCACCAGAAGTAGAGTTATTTAACACTTCAACTTTGACAAAATTTATTGGTGGTGTTTTCAAACTCCTAAATAGTAGTGAAAACATGCATATGGGTGGATTTATATGTCATGGTCATGGGATCATGTGAAAATTTCCTATCTATACATGGTTTAAGTGATATATTTTCACTTGGAGGTCCTAGAGATAGAAATGCCAATTTGAGGATAAACACTTATCTCTTCGCTATAAAAACATTATATTTTAGGACCCATCACTATAAATTGTACCATGGATTGGTATTGAAGTTTAAATAAACTTGATGTAGGTTAAAGATATAAGGATTAAACATGTATGCAAGGGTTCTTTCAATTCATGCCAATAACTTATGGTTTCTATTTTATGCATGCCTAAAGTTAGGCTAAAAACTACATTTTTATTGTATTGGGAAGGGTATTCTTGAGGTCAAAATGGGTGGTGGGTCTCTCAAATAGGTGTGATATGAGGTTAATAATGTGGTAATATATATTATACACCACCCTATACATGTTGGTAGTGCCAATTTTGAGCCATGAAGTACTAGAGGTGGAGTTCTCTTAACTATAACTTTAAATTTGATAATATTTTTTGTTAGTATTTTTGCATTCCTAAAAAATAGTGAAAACATGCATCTAAGTGGATTTGGGAGTTTTTTTTGTGGAATAATGTGTAATTTTATCATATAAACATGTTATAATTTTTGGATTTTCGCCTAGAGGTCCTGGAGGTGGAAATTCTCGCTGGTGGACAAACACTTGTCTCTTCACTATAAAAAAATGTATTTCAGGACTTGTCACTACAACTTGTGCCATAGATTATTCATTAAGGTTTAATTTATATGATTCAAGATGAAATTATATAGATTAAAAATGTATGTGATGGTTCTTATAGTTCATGCCAATTACTTATGGTTTTTATTTTATGCATGCCTAAATTTAGGCTAAAAAATTACATTTTTCTTATTTTGGGAAGGGAATTATTGAGGCCTTAATGGGTGGTGGGCTGTTGTAAGTATAGATACTATGGGTGAATTAGTTTACTTAAAACAATACTTCAATTTCACTTATCATGTATGAAGCATTCATTCACATACATATGTTAACCAATGCATAAACAAGCATCTATGAAAGAAAATGACATAAGAACATAAGAGATATGTGGGAATCCCTCTTTTGGGATGAAAAACACTAAATAATAGCTTGTAATATATTATTATTAATAATTAATCAAGATTTATTCAAACACCAACCCAACAAGGACCACCAACCCCTTACTAGTCAAGCACCAACTTGCAAGGAGGAACCAACCCCCTAGGTAAATAAACACCAAATCAGATAAATTAATCCTATGTTCACCTTTGGAAACTTTTTTCTCACTCAACTAAATATGACCACCTTCTTTTTATCTTCTCACTCTTCTATCTCTCTCAAACATCGTATTAGGCCTTCTCGTTCAACTAGCCCTTACCTTGGCAGAATTAGGTCATATGACGTTACTAATCACCTATAGAAACATATTTATAACTTCATGACATGATAAATACATATATATGATAGTATTTAATCCCTCTACCTGGTTTATAAACCATTATATCATTCGCTCATATCCTTAATATTCTAACTAGTTAATGAGTCTTGCTCTCAACCACCTTGGTCAACCAAAAATATCTCCATGATTGTATCATAATTATAATATATAAGAAAAAATTCATAGGTGAAACAACCATTACATATTTATTTCATCACCCATAAGGACCAAAACCACCATTAGGCCTAATAGAGACCTAATGCAATTAGGCCTTCTCAAGGTACATGTTTCACATTGACCATCTTGGAACATATTGAGCCTTCATAAATGAATGATTTTTTTTATAAATTATTAAATTATACCCTTAATAATCTCACCTTAGGTACCTAACAGCATTTATCTCATTTCACTCGAACCACACAATTAGGTCTACTCACAATTAAGCCTTCTCACTACTAGAAAGTCTAGCTTGAAAAGTTTAAGCATATAGTCAACCTTACCACATAAAAAAATAAAAAATAAAATTTATATAACCTAAATGAGGTCAGTTTCATCAAAAATTCCATTATATTTCACAATATAGGGAAAAAGACCTCAAACTGATCATCTTCATATGCTCACTTAGAACTGTACATAGGCCTTAAGAACCTAGATTAGAACCTTTGAATTTTAACACATTTATAAGAATTTATAATTAATAAAAATTAATATATGAGACATATATAAAAAAATTATGATCATTTAATTCTTAAAAAATAGTCATACTAACTCAGGAACATCAGTCTCACTCATACATAAAAAACTGCCTATAACTCATAAAACACAGTCATGAAGATCAAGACTTAGAACACCTATGTGAAAACTTTTATGAACTTAAAATGGTTTATATGATCCTTTATAATCCTTATAAAAACTTTACATAAATATATTACAAGGTTAAATATTAACATTATTCTTATAGACCAATCTCATGTCTTCACCCTACACAAACCTCACTATGTTAGACATGTCACTTTTAGAACAACTTTTTTCTTGTTTATGAGAATATAAAAATATTATAATAAAAGGGGATATATGATATATTTATTGAAAAATAACCTCATTAATATATATCCATCCCTAATCTACTACAACCCATCCCTAATCTCATTCTCATGTTTGCCTAGTTTTTTCATTAGGCCTATTTTGCAATTGGTTAACTTCAATGACCAGTTTAACATATTTAAATTATAAAAAATGATCATAAAATTATATGATAACAAACTAAAATTTTCACATATCATCCTCCAATAATTTACATGTTTTTACTTGGTCAACCCTGCCTGTTACATCAAAAATCCAAGAAACAAGGGGTTTCTTATAGCTTCCACTCACTCTTCTGAGAAACCAATTCCACCTAGAGGTACCTAGTAGAGTTGAATACAACATAAAATCATCATAATATGTCAAATAAACCATTATGATTACTTTCCAATAATATCTTATATATTGGGTCACTATTAGAGTTTTAGAGAGGGTTTAGATTATTTTACATTTTTAATAATCATTCATAAATCTTAGGCTCTCAACCTAATAAAAAATGCTAGGAAATTTAATATGGGACCCTTATATAACTAACATGAAATACTTGTATCCTCATGCAAATTTTTCACATGCCAATGAGCATAAAAACTTCCTTCTCAAGTCTTCAACACCTCATTCTATGCACACATAAAAGCTCAACACCAATTTTCATCCATTCTCCTTCATAATATGACCTTATAATTGGTAAAAAAACATGAAAAAAAATATCTCACCTCTAATAATTCTATTATTATCTTTTGCACCTTGGGAACTGAACTTGACCCCTCATTATGCCACACTAGGTCTCTTTGCATATTAGGCCTGGAACTACCAATCATACTTAGACCTTGAACACACCTTGAAACCTTTTTCACTAATCTAAATACCTCATCCTTATGTAATAAAACCTCATACCATTCTCACACACTTCTAATATTCTTCTCACAAGTCTCATACTGCTCACCTTAACATGTTACTAGGCCTATGCCTTTTCACTAGGTTTTTTCATGCAAGGACTAAGCTTCAGAAGTGACCTTGGAACTCTTCTTAAGGATTATTTGAATATTTCACATGATTACACAAATTTATACACTCTATAATGTCTATACTAACACAATTCACCAAGATTCACTATAATTTATGCATACATCTTCTCACAAGACTAGACATGGCTTCTCAAGACACCTTATACTCAAGGATTTGAACTCAAACAAGTTAACTCTTAATGGTAACAACCAAGAACATTTTTCAAGAAAGATTATTTTAAAGACAAGGCTAATTTAAATAGGATTATGAGATTTTCACACCACAACATTGTGCCATGACCTCATACATAACTCAAATATTTCTAAACCATGTTCATGATATGACACTACTCAATACTAATGCTCAAGAGTATGCTTACCTTATATCATGATCTTGACCTTAACATGTCATTAACCTTAGAAGAATTACCAGGTTGTCTCCAAATTATCTCCCAATAGAGAGACAAAATTTTTCCTTCAAATTTTCTCTTGTCATAAGACTTCTTTGTCACATACCACTTCACCATGCATGGCCTCAATTCTGACTCTGACACTAATGACAATATCAATGTCTCAACACCAACAAAATAAACATGCCTCAACATGAGGATATCAACCAGTCATGATGGGAGGTAAAGAACATGGTCCCAATTTTTTTTTTGGACACCCTAAACATTTTGTTAGTGCCATTTTTTACCCATGAAACATCAGAAGTAAAGTTCTCCAACTGTAGCTTCAACTTTGATAATATTTATTGTCAATGTTTCCATGCTCCTAAATAGAAGTGAAAACACAAATTTGTGTGGATTTAGATGTCATAATCATTGGATAATGTGTAATTTATTTTACTATCTATACATGATCTAATTGATGTATTTTCACTTAAAGGTCTTGGAGGTAGAAATACTAGTTGCAGGACAAACACTTGTCTCTTCACTATAAAAAAATTACATTTCAGGACCCATCACTACAACTTATGCCATAGATTGGTCTAAAAGGTTCCATAAATGTGATTTTAATTGAAATCATAGGTATTAAATATGAATGATAGTGTTCTTTTGGTTTATGCCAATGACTTATAGTTTCTATTTTATGCACACTTGAAGACCTACTGAAAAACTACATTTTTCTTATTTTAGGAAGGACATTCTTAAGGCTAGAATGGATGGTCAATTTTTCAACTAAGCATGATGAGAGGCCAAGAACATGGTACTATATTTTAGTCACCACCATAGATGAGATGTAAGATTCATTTTCAAGCCACGAAGCATCAAAATTAAAGTGTTCTAGCTACAACTTCAACTTTGATAACATTTGTTATCAATATTTCCTCACTCCTAAATAGTAGTGAAAACACACATCCAAGTGTATTTGGACATTGTGGTGGTTTGATGACATGTAATTTTCCTATCTAGACATGATCGAAGTGATGTATTTTCACTTGTAGGTCCCATAAGTGGAAATACCAGTTGGAGGATAAACACTTGTCTCTTCACCACAAAAACATTATAATTCAGGACCTATCACTGCAACTTATGTCATAAATTTATCTATAAGGTTATGTAAACATGACCAAGGGTGAAATTATATGGATTGAACACACATGAAAATTTTATTATGGTTCATTCCAATGACTTAGGGTTTTAATTTTATGTAACCCTAAAGTTAGGCTAAAAAACTACATTTTCTTATTTTGGAAAGGGCATTATTGAGGCCAGAATGGGTGGTGGGTATTTCGATTAGGCATGATCAGAGTAAAATAACATAGTAATTTATGTTAAAAAATACCCCATACATTTTTTTAGTGTCAATTTCAATCCATAATTCACTAGAACCAGAGTTCTCCAACTGCAACTTCAACTTTGACAACATTTATTGTTCATGTTTCCACACTTAAATAGTTGTGAAAACATGCATCTAGGTGGATTTGAATATCATTTTCATGGGAAAACATGTAATTTTACTATCTAAACATGCTCAAAGTGATGTATTTTCATGTATATTTCCTATATGTGTAAATTATATTTGGAGAATAAGTGTGATCTAGGAATTTGACTCAAGAGAGGATGGTTAGTATGGTGTTAGTTCCAAAATGAAAACAAAATGAAATAAACACACTAATAACATAACATATCTAGGTATAGACACTAGGGAGAGCTTATTTAAAAAAATAAAATGAGAAGCACAACTAAAAATCAAGGGATTGAATACAAGAGTTCTTTCACCTTCCTTGGATGCTCCAAATGCTTTTGTAGTGGTGGCTTGTTTTGCTTGTGCTCATGAAGTCCTTGGCAATGGAAGCTTGGCTACCTCCATCTCTCCTTATAACCTTTAGCTTATGGCTTGGCTTGGCTTGAAATCAATTTGGCATGGTAACACTAATTTCTTAAAGCTTTTGGAACTAATTTGGCATTATAACTTTGCATCAAAAAATATTTTGAAATGATGTTGTGAGGCCTCCTATTTATAGTTTTTTGGATTTGATCAGAATCAACCTCAATTTTCCATCTAAAGATTGAGATGTGTGGTTGAGGATTAATTGAATTTTTAGAATTAAGTTTTTAATTATCCTCATCATGACATTAGAATAAGGGGAAATTAAGAGGCATGGAGGGCATCATGGAAGACATTGATGAGGCATGAGAGGCATGGATCTTGATATTTGTGGCATTTATGGCCTATGGATATCTTCTCAAGAAATGAGGTCATTTTATGATGCATATATTCAATATTCATTTCTAAAAATAAGTATTAAACAAGTTTCCAAGGAATTTTTTATTAGGCCTTAATTTGGGTTAATTAGCTCTTAAGCATGATTAAACACTTTGTGCATAATTTACTCAAATTGATCAGAATGCCTTGTTATTGGTCCTAAATTTGACTGGATTGGAATTGGAAGTCCACATCAGATGCATTAGATCCATATTTAAATTTAAAAATAGTTTAAATTCCTCATAAAAAATGATATAAAACTTGGTTCTTTTAACAAACAAGCTAGACAAAGGTGAACATTATAACTGTGCTTTAGACAAAGGATCACAAAAGTACACTTGGATTGGTCTAAAAATGTAGGAGCAAATTTGAAACTTTATGAAAGAGGGTATATGAAATAATTTTAAAATTTTTTTGAGTAGTGTAACAATGCTATACTACCCAAAAAGGTGTGATAAAAAGGTTTGTTTCAAAAAAAATATCTAAGGCAAAGATGCTTTCCTACAATTTTGATAGCATAACACTAATTTCTTTGACTCAAAATATTATGGTGTATAGACTCAAAGTGCAAGTGTTTAGCACAAAATTTCTTATGTCTATTAAGTGATGAAAATGATTATGAGTCTAAAATGGCCTTCAACCTAAATTAGAAATTAAACCTAAGTTCCCTCAAGTTTAGTGAAAATGGTGAACCTAATTAACACATCAACCCTATGAACTTGTAAGTGAAGGTGTAATTGCAAATTTAGATTATAAGTGAATGACTTAAACAATGTTGGTAAAGGTCTAGACTCAATAGGGCAGCATAATTGTGCCAAAGTGGATGATATGACTCTCAAGCTTTTGATGAACTTTTGAACAAGGCAAATTGATGATCTCACGTGGGTAACAGAATGCCTCTTTGTTCAAAGGAAAATTTGGATTATGTGTTTGGTTTAGATTGTTTGTTTACACCAATTTTTGACTCCAAAAAAGACTTTAATCTAGGATAAGACCAAATAATTAACCATTTGTAGATCCTAAACTGATAAGGTTATTTGGTATTGTTGGAATACCTCAATATATGTCCTTTAAGAATATTTTAAGTGTTCATCTAAAAGTAAATGTGCATTATATAGTAGAGTTTTTACACCCCCCTTCTCTCAAATGATAGTACTATGACATGGACCTTGAGGCACACCTTACACCAACAATACTTCCATAGTAAGTGGGGATTTGTCTAAGATCTAATAATTTTTCAAATAATCTAGGGAAATCAGTTGCATACTGACTTTCATGCCAAATAATGCAAAAGAAAAGCTTGGATTTTGGGTCTGTATCACTTGGCTTGTTGCAAAAAGGTTTAGTCCTTTTTCTAACCACTAAATCTTGTTGTTTTCTTAGTGTAGTATGATGTTCAAAGTTCCACTATGTCCCATGTGTAAATCTAAAGGAGCCAAATGAAGTCAGTGCTAGGAGATGAAACCTCAGGTCAAAGCTTCCCTAAAGAACTTGTGGGAGGTGATGAAGTCCCCCTCACAAGACAAGATGCATAAATAAATAAAACATGAAAGTATAAATACTTTAGGGTCATTTTCAAGGTCACCCAAACTTTGACGAGTTTTTGGGGAGTGCTTTAGATGTCTTTCTTTCTAAGCCTTAGACTAGGCTACTTGCGATAAGAATGGTGCTTTTGATTCCAAGGGTTCCCTATAGGGGACAAATGGAAGATCATGCACACACAATTCTTCTTTTTTCCAAACAAAATATAACTAAACAACTATTGCAAACAAAAATTGACAAGTGTGCTCAATTTTATACCCAAATGAAAAGTTTAGTGGTGCTCATTTGACCCCTTGGTCTTAGTTTCAAACCTTGGAAACATTCACCAAAAACATCTAAATTCTTTGTTAAATACCCAAAACAAGATTCCTAATTGATTTTTAATCATGTAAAGGTAATTTAAACATGTTTTAATCAAATATCAAGCTTGGTCTTGTAGCAAAATTATTAGCATGTCCTTTAGCTTTGAAGCTCTTTTTAGCTTGGAATAGTGAACTTTAAAAAAGTAGATCTTGGGTCTATGTTTTTAGAAAAATGTAGTGACCGACATTGATTATTACCACCAACATTGGTTATTGGCTAACTGATATCTAATCGATGTTAATTTTACTGACTAATGTCGGTTAAGTCAGGTAATTGATGCCAATATTTCTTGCTGATGTTGGTTATAGTGTAAAACTGTGGCAAACAAAAATGGCAAAATAATGTTAGAAAATCAATTTGTAAGAGTTTTAAGGGCTCAAATTAATATTTTAGAGTTTAAAAATGATCTCTTTTAGGTGTGAGATGCATCTAGTCCCATCGGGTGTGCCATTTTGTGATCTAGGAATTTGACTCAAGAGAAGATGGTTAGTATGGTGTTAGTTCCAAAATGAAAAAAATGAAATAAACACACTAATAACATAACATCTCTAGGCCTAAACACTAGGGAGAGCTTAGTTAACAAAATTAAATGATAAGCACAACTAAAAATCAAGGGATCAAATACAAGATCTCTTTCACCTTCTTTCGATGCTATAAATGCCTTTGTAGTGGTGGCTTTATAGGCTTGTGCTCATGAAGTCCTTGAAATGGAAGGTTGGCTACCTCTATCTCTCCTTAGAACCTTTGGCTTGTGGCTTGGCTTGGCTTGAAATCAATTTGGCATGGTAACACTAATTTCTTAAAGATTTTGGAGCCAATTTGGCATTATAACTTTGCATTAAAAAAACTTTTAAAATGATGTTGTGAGGCCTCCTATTTATAGATTTAATCAGAATCAAACTCAATCATCCATCTCAAGATTGAGATGTGTGGTTGAGGATTACTTCAATTTTTGGAATTAAATTTTTAATTATCCTCATCATGGCATTGGAAGAAGGGAAAATTAAGAGGCATGGAGGGCATCATGGAAGGCATTGATGAGGCATGGGAGGCATGAATCCTGATATTTGTGGCATTTATGGCCTAGGGATGTCTTCCCAAGAAATGAGGTCACTTGATGATGTAGATATTCGATATTCATTTCCAAAAAAAAAATTCAACAATTTTCCATGGAATTTTTTATTAGGCCTTGATATGGGTTAATTATCTCTTAAGCATGATTAAGTACTTTGTGCACAATTTACTCAAATTGATCAGAATGCCCTGTTATTGATCCTAAATTTGACTGGATTAGAATTGGAAGTCCATATCAGATGTATTATATCTATATTACCATTTATAATGTTACCAATAATAAATAATAAATTCACGTATTTTGTGCAAAATATTTGATAAGAAAGAACAATTTAGAGCACCCAGGTGTAAAATTGGCATTTTGACTCAAAATAAATTGATCAAAGTTAGCTAGCCCATAAATTTTATTTCCTCATTGAGGGATACCCTAGCCAAAATTGGCACTTGAATATGTCAATTTTACATCATTTAGCATGTTTTAGTGTTTTTAGGCCAAATTGTGTATTTTGGGTGGAAATTGGCCAAAAGCCTGATTAGAAGTTATCAGTAGCTAGATTTAGGTGTCTACAGTAACCCCTATTTGGGAAGGCATTGCATGATATAAGCATAGTAACATCTTCTCAAAGAATGAAAAGGTCCTATATGCCTATAATTTCAATGATGATAAACTAACTGTATGATGCCCCTTAGAGGGAACGGTTGGCATAAGCAGGTCGACAAACGGTCCTTCGATAAGAGGCAAAATGAGAGGACCAAATAAAGGAAAGATGATGGGGTGAAAACATAATGATATTGAAAAAATAGTTAAAATAATTGAGAATTCAAGTGGGATGGTGTACAATGGTTTTTCCAAAGGTGGTTATAAGCATTGTATCCTGATAGTGGTAATGTGGTATGATAACACAATAATTGGCCTAAAGGTGGTTATAATCATTGAGAAGATGGATTTGCCCCAGTTAGGATTAATAAAAAAGATAATAAAATGCACCTATATGGGTATAAAAATTAAAATGGTGACAACACAATGATTTGCTCAAAGGTGGTTATAATCATTGAGAAATGCAGGTGGGATGGTGTGCAATGATTTACCCATGGGCAGTTATAATCATTGGATCTTGATTATGACAAACATGATAAACTTGATTGAGGATGATGATAACTTAGCACAGAGGGTAATGATGAATTGGAATAACCTACTAGTAGGGAGATGCTCATCTGAACTAATAAAGGTTGAAATTCTTTCATGTTTAATTACTTTGTTTGGGATATGATTATGATGGAATCAAGATGTTGGTATTGAAGAGATGCCACCATTCTGAATAGACTTCCTAAAGCTAAGGTTTGATGTAGCACATGTTAGTAGGCATCATGATATAACATCATAAGGACTTGGCTGAAATATGCACACGGACTGACTCCCATAATCTAATAATCAATAGAAAACAATGAACCAATGATAGAAACCATGATGACAATGTAAACATATGAATATGGATGGATTCAAGTGTAAGTGTGGGAAAGGAATCACCCAATGAACACACATACACCAAATCAATACAACAATGTTAAAAGAAAATAAATAGGCATACAAATAAAACAAATCAGTAGAAATAAACAAACAAACAAATAACACAATAGAAACCCTAAAAACATTACCCCTAGAAAATGGGTTACAACTTAACAAATGAATAAAATGAAGGAATAAAAGAAAAGGAAGGGGGTGGCCGAGATGTCTCCATATGCACTAATCAAGTGGATGTTGCTTACATAGTTTCATGGATGTAATATCCAATAAAAAACTTTAGGCCAAATGTAGTTCTCCTAGGGAATTGGAAGAATGTGATAACTGATGAAAACAAATAGAATGGATGTGAGAGATGAAGAGGAATGATCTTACAAAATGGCAAGTGCATGACAGAAAAGGCCAAAAAGGATGGGAAAACTAAATGACAAGTGATTTGATTATAACTTAGTAAGGGTTCCCAGAATCCTTAAGGCAAAGAAGTGGTCAATTTTTTTGTTCTTTTTTACCAATGTTTCAAATGTTTTTGAAAGTGTTTTGGAGTGTCACAACTCAATTGAGAATGATGAGACACTAAATGGTTTAAGCTCACAAAATGGTGAGAGCATGTCTTAGGTTTCTCACAAAATTGCAAGAGCATTCAAACTTAGGTTGCTTAAAAAATAATGAGAGCATGGCTTAGATTGCTCACAAAATTGTGAGAGCATGGCTTAGGTTGCTCAAAAAATAATGAGAGTGTGGCTTAGGTTACTCATAAAATGATGAGAGTGTGGCTCAGGTTGCTCACAAAATGGTGAGAGTGTGGCTTAGGTTGCTCATAAAATAACAAGAGTGTGGCTTAGGTTGCTCAAAAAATGGT
This sequence comes from Torreya grandis, assembly GCA_037957365.1. Taxonomy (NCBI): domain Eukaryota; kingdom Viridiplantae; phylum Streptophyta; class Pinopsida; order Cupressales; family Taxaceae; genus Torreya; species Torreya grandis. The sequence continues at coordinate 2,161,150 of JARHVA010001131.1, forward strand.
GAGAGTGTGGGAAAAGGGTGACTGAACTAACCTCAACAAGTATTGAGTGCTACCTATATATTCCCAAAGTAAGATGTCAAGTCACTATATTTCCTCCCTTATAGTGGAGGAACTTGACTAGTGTAGTTGCCAATTCAAACAAAACAAGAATAATTGGTAAAAAGGCACAATACGACATAGGAAGGGGTAAGTTGGTATGTCAAGGATTAATATTGCCCCTAGTTTGCCCATAAGTAGTTATAACCAGGACAAAATTGCATAGATAAATGGTACTAATTTGCCCAAAGGTAGTTATAATTAGTAGCAAGACTGGTGGTAAGAAAAGAATAAAAAATGAAGGATAAAAGTGCCAAAATTTCTATCACACTATCCCAAAATATGCTCTCTATCTGAAGTACTTGAACCAACTGATGAACTAATCAGATACCTTGATGCTGAAACTATGTAATGAATGATAAAAACCAAGCTCAAACAGACTAGGTTTTTAGAACATACTAGGTTGGTAGGTCAGAAATGGAAAGTGGTCATGGGGAAGAGAATGAATAAGGATGCTATTGGCATAAAGAAGAATAGTGATAAAATGGCATAACTAAAATGGTCCTTATAGACAATACACCTTAGCACTCAAGCATAGTACCACTTGAGATGAATAATATTCATTATCTTTAGAAGTTCATTGCCTTATGGTGTGGCAAGCCTGTATGCTCCTGATCTATAATCTACAGTGATGATGAAAGACCCTATCCAGTTTAGTTTGAATTTACCTTTATGCTTCTTCTCATCCATGGTACTCTTTTGGTTTTATTTAAGAACAAGATCACCAAGTTCAAATGTTCCATAATTAACACACTGATTATAGTGACCTTTGAGTTAGTTCTGATATGCTTGGATATTATTGAGCATAACTGTGTGTTTTTCATCAAGTAGATTTAAATATTAAAGGTAAGCTACTCAATAGTCATGATCATCCAGGACATGCTTGAAAGAGATGCATAGTGAAGGTAATTTGACCTTAATGGGAAGGATGGCTTCAGTACCATAAACAAGTGAGTTTGGAGTGGCTCATGTGGGGGTATAATGATTGGTATGATATGCCCAAAGGGCAGGGAATATTTTGAGGTGCCAATCATGAATAGAATCATTAACAATATTTTTGAGAATGTTGACAATGGTTTTGTTGGATGCCTCAGCTTGGCCATTACCTTGAGGGTAATATGCTCTAGAAAAATGTTGTGTGATATTGTATTTAATACATAATTGGTCTACATATTTATTCTTGAATGATCCTCCATTATTAGATATGATGTCAGAGGGGATACCGTAGTGGCAAATGAGATGGTTAAAGATGAATTTGGAAATTTTCTTTCTAGTCACATAAGTGAGGGGTATAGCTTCAACCCACTTAGTGAAATATTCAGTGGTGGTAAGGATGTGTTTATGGCTATCAGATGAAGTGGGGTTAATATTACCAATGAGTTCAATTCCCCATGTAGAAAATGGCCATGGGATCAACATTAGTTTCAAAGTTTTTACTAGGGCATGAATCAGATTAGCATGTCATTGACATTTATCACACTTCTTTACATATGTAGTGGCATCTGTGTCCATTGTGGGCCAATAATAACCAATATAGAAAATATTTTTGGATAGGACTACCTCACTAGAATGAGCTCCACATAATCCTTCATGAACTTCTCTTAATGTTAATGTAGACTCTACAAAATTTAAACAATGAAGCAGAGTTTCATCAAAACTATAATGGTAAAGGGTGGATCCAAGTAGAGTATAATGAGTAGAATGATGAATGAAGGCTTTGGTTTGTTTTTGAGATAGGTTAGGTGGCAAAACTTGGTCATAAAGGTAGTTGTAAAGGTCTAAGTACTAGATAGAATTAAGACCAATAATATCACAAATCTAGCAATGGTTAAAGGTTCATGAGTAGGTGCTAACAAATTCTTGATGAGGAACTGATACTCTCTAGATTTATCTATTTGTTGAATTAGAGAGCCTATAGTATCCATGGCATCTGTAGTTTTGTTACTAGCCCTCGGTATGTGCTTAAATTGAATGTTGGCAATTTGATTTTTAAGAGTGTCAACCATGGCTTTATATGGAACTAGATTGTCATCTTTGGTCTGAAAATGATCTATGACCTAATTGAAGATTAACTGAGAATCACCATAAACTTGGAGATGAGATATATTCCAATGCATTACTTGTCAAATCCCTACAACAAGTGCTTCATACTCGGCCATGTTGTTTGTACAAGAAAAGCTAATTGTGAATGATTTAGGGATTAGATCCCCCTATGGTGTAATAAATAATAGGCTTGCCCCTGATCCATGTTTAGTGAATGAACCATCAAAATATAATTTATAGGGCTACTCCTAAAGAGGTGTGTCAATGATGGTCATTATGGATTCATCAAGAAATTGGAATGTGAGTGGTTGGGTATCTATGAGAAGTGTTGCAACAAGTTAATTGTAAGAACTTATCCTTTGATTGCCTTCTGATTGACATACTCTATGTCAAACTCACTGAGAAACATGATCTATTTAGTCATTATACCTTGAAAATATATTTTAAATAGTATCTAATTGAGTGGATTTACTTTTGAAATGCCCATGGTTTTATTATTCAACATGTAAAGGTGTAGTTTTTGAGCTACAAAAACTATGGCTAGACAAGATTTTTCAATAAGTGCATAGTTATGTTCATATGTAACCAGGGTATGGCTTAGGTAGTATACAACATAATCCTTTCCATTGTCATCATGTTGAGCTAAGAGTGCCCCTAGATCATGGTTAGTAGCTGATAGGTATAATAAGAATGGCTTTCTCAACATAAGAGGTAATAAAAGAGGCAGATTAAAAAAATAGTCTTTGAGTTGTTGAAAATATATTTGGAAGTGATCATCCTAGTGAAATACAAATCCCTTCTTCAAAAGGTGTGTAAATGGATGACACTTATCTACTAACTAAGAGATGAAGCATCAGATGGACTGGATCTTACCCTAGAAACTATGGAGTCACTTTAAGTTGGTTGGTGGTAGCATCTCAGTTATAGCATGGACTTTAGATAGATCGAATTCAATACCTCTATGAGACATGATGAAGCCAAGTAATTTGCCTGAAGTTACACCAATCACACATTTATTTGGATTTAGTCTGACTTTATATTCTCATAGTCTTTCAAATATCTTATGCAACACTGTGGGATGGTCAGCCCTAGTTTTGTATTTTCCTAATATGTCATTGACATAGTCTTCAACAATATCATGCATCACATCATGGAATATGATAGTCATGGCCCTTTGATATATATCTCCAACATTCTTAAGGCTAAATGGTATTACCTGGTAAAATAATGTTCCCCATGGAGTGGTGAATGTTATTTTATGTTGGTCTTTTGGTGTTATTATGATCTGGTTATATCCTAAAAAGCCATCCATGAGTGAAAACATTTCATAACCATCTATGGAGTTGATGATCATGTCAATATTAGGCAAGGGGAAATCATCGTTAGGACAAGATTTGTTGATGTCTCAAAAATTAGTACAAATTTTGATCCCTTAAGGATTTTTACTAATATGTACAACATTAGAGATCCATTCAAAGTAGTCAATGGATCATATACATCCTGCTTCTAAGAGTTTTTCCAACTCTTTCTTTACCAATACAACAATGTGAGGATGCATCTTACATAGCTTTTGTTTTATCAATTTGGCATCAAGATTAACCAAAAGGTGGTGTAGAACCAAGGTGGGGTCTAAACCTGGCATGTTAGAATAGGCCCATGCAAATATATCTACACATTCTCTCAATAGAGCTGTAAAGATGTCACATTCCTCCTTAGTGAGGGACGTGCCTAATTTTATCCATTTTAGGTTTGATGAAGTCTCGATATTTACCTCTATTTTAGCTTCAACTATAAGGGTTGACCCATCTTCTAGGATAGTAGGCAATCATTTGAACTATTGAATTATGTCAGGGTCCTCTATTAGAACTTGCTCTTCAACTTCTCCTAGGCATGATGAATTTGAGTCCCCTAATGGAAGATCTAGCCATGTGACAAAAATAGTAGAAAATTCTTAAAGAATTTGATCAAATACTTGTTGTTGCTAAAAAATGAACTCAGATCTATAGGTAAGTTCATCATTGGTGGTCTCCTAGTCTAGATTTGAAGAAGAATGAACACCCCCATCTAATGGCACCTGAAATAAGTTTTCACCACTAAACTAGCCTTTATCTTTACTTTTTCCCTAGTTAGAAAGTACCTCAAAGAGGTTTTCACTTTGGGACCTTAATGTTTTAATTATTTGTTTTTGGCTAAGGGTGTTCACTCACTCTCCAAAATAGGCTATAAGATCCAATGTGATTAAGAGCTGTTATTTGTGATCTCCTAACAAAACATTATCTCTAAGGCCTAAAAAGTCACAGAATGCCTCATCATTCTAGAACTCATCAATCGATAGATTGGATTCTTGTTGTTCCCAATCTATCAGTTGGGGATATTATAATGGCAATGGGTTACAATAAATGGCAAGGGTAAGGGTACAAATGCCATTGTTATCAAACATGTTAGTTTTAGCTAGGTCATCAAAGGTGAGTCTATGATTGGACTCTACTTCACTATCGACATCATAATCACTAGTCACTGGTGTTTCTATAAATTTTTTGCTTTCACATTCAAAAAGGAATGAGAAACTAAGATAAGATGGTCAAGGGTTTGTACATACCCAGATGTAGTCTTGCGCACCAAATTTAGACGACTGAAGGAACTCCTCTTTGGTTGTGGAGGATGACACCTGTAGAAGAAAGAGACTCAAACACATAAGTTGTTAGATAGCTAGAAAGTGGACTACCAAGCAAAAGCTTGGTCCTAAAAGTGCAAAGACTTCTTGGAGGATGACAGTCCACTGATTGTTAAAAAGTAGAATATAGCTAGAAACAGAAATGATAAAAGATTGAATGAAAAGAAATAGAAACAAATGCGTACCTATATGGGGCAAGCTGTCTTCCATAGTCACTGGCATCGATTATTCTGTCGACATCGGTAGGTCAAGGTCACCGACATTGGTTAGTCTGCCGACATTGGTAGGGGAAATGGGCCTAGTGGCTGGTGTCAGTCGGGGAAATGGTCTTGGACGGGTCTTAGATAGGGTCTTTGGTCGATAGAATGGTCTATAGAATGCTCTGGGATGTCTGAGGCTCTGTTTGGTGGTCTGTGCAGGGTTTATAGGGCAGCAAGTATGGTCTGAAAGAGGGACCAGGCAAAGGGCTGGGTCACAGGGAGATAAGGATGAGAGAAGGCTTTTTAGCCTCTCTGGGAAGAGCAAGTTGGGTCTATGGTCTGGTTGACAGTCTAGTTGATGATGTTAAGAAGAAGCAGTAACTAAAAAACTAATTACTAACATAGTCTAAATAATTGAAATGAAAACATAGAAGAAATAATTACCTATGGGTTGCTGAAGGAGTGATGTTGATGCCACTGATGTACCTATTATTGATGCTGTTGGTGTAGAAGACTTCCTACAAGGTGGAGTGACTGATGTAGGGTAGCTATACTCTGTGATGCTTGCTGTGCACCTGTGAGAGGGAGAGAGAGGTCTAAAGATTGGAAGGATTGGTGGATTGAAAGATTGACGATTGGATTGTCAAAGATTGAAAGGTTGGATCCGAATTCCAGATGCAGAACATAGTTTTGAAGGCAACTGACGCCGGTAATACCACCGACGTCAGTAGCCAAAGAATAGGAAAAAGGGCTAAAAATAGTCTTTTGTCTATTATTTCTTCTACCGAGGTCCGCTGGTCATGGGAAAATGGTTGAAGGTGATTTAATAGGCGTGGGAAATGAGTAGGATAAGGGAAATGGGGTCTTAAGTCATTTAAGACTTGGCATGGGGTAGTGGAGGACATCCAAGGAAGGGTATCCTAGGAGGGGTGAGGTGTCAAGGAGAGAGAGAGGGAATTATTAATTCAAAATAGATAATTATTTTAAATTAATAAGACATAGGTGGGTTAGGAATGGTTAGAAGTTAGAAAGGGACCAAGGGGGGAGGACGACCAAGGAGTAGACACGATTTTGGTGTCTACAACTGGTGATGGAGTTTGATTTATTATTTTGAGAAGGGTGTTATTAAAGGCAAAATGGGTGGTGGGTCTCTTGAATAGGAATGATAATAGTCCAATAATGTGTTCCTATATTTTATCCACCACCTTGAATTTTTTAGTAGTGTCAGTTTTGATCCATGAAGTACCAAAGGTGTATTTCTCCAATTGTAGCTTCAATAATGTTGAAAGTGATAACATGTCCTATGAGGTAGAGGTAGAGACATATAGGATTGTTGTGAGTGACCATAAATCTAGTAAGTATGGACATAAACATGACATGAAATTCTTAATCAATGTTAATAATATATATGATTATGATTGTTTATGGACAAAAACATAACTAAATTATTTTTTTAATGCCCCAAAATTCTATTGTACCTACACTAGTTTATATATTATATATGATTATGATTGTTATCTTGTTTCATATTAAAGGGTCACAAATATAAATTATTAAATGTGATAGTCATGTCTATACAAAGTGTGCATGTATGTGTATATATGTATATATTTTATATCTTAGGTATATGTATGTATTTGTTTGTGTGGGGGCATAGTTTTAGTATATCTAAATTATTAAAATCATGCTTAGAGACACACACACAAATACACATAGGTACATAATTTTTTTTTTACTTTCATATACATATAAAAAAATTGGTATATTCGAATTTGAAGCCTGATGGAAATTAAATTAGCTCTTTTTTTTCATAATTTTTTGAATGGTGTAATGAAAAATAATCCTCTATGTATTAGTATTTTCTTCCAAATACTCAATGATAATATTCTAAATTATATTTATTTTTATGATATGAAAATTCCTAAGGATGTTTGAATCCATTATTTTAATCTTCAGATAAGGAATCTATCAAGAAATTAGTAGCCTCTACTAGAGGTAACAAAAAGAAGCCAAATGCAGTGCATGATAATAAACCATCAAATGTAATCATTGAGGTGATTTTGAATCAAAATGACATGTTAGAATTTGACATGGAGGATTGTAATTTTGAACTTTAAATGCAACCAAGTGAAAATATTTATCAAATGGTGAAGAAATAGCTATCTCAATTTAGAAGAAAACATGAAATGGCCAAGTTAAGTGCAGTGAAGAGAAAATTACAAAAGAGCTATGACCACTAAAATATTTCAAGGCCTCAAGTGACATGATAATTACAATCTTGCACTACTTAAAAGGGCCAAATTAGAGTCTCCAAACAAGAATTCAAAGCATCTCCAAAGAGAGAAAATCCCAAAGGAAGAGGTAGAACATAACCACTTCGTCAAACATGCAAAACTAAAATGCATAAGGGTATCCGAAGAAGGTATGTAAGAGATGATTATTTCATTGTTATTTTCAATCAAGTACTTATAATAGAAATGTGGTATTTCTATAATTAAATGAATTTACAAAATGTGAATATCAAATCCAAAATGATATTAAACCAATGTATCAAGGGTATCCACATTAGAATTGTGATAAATGGTGTATCCTAATCATGAGAGGTACTTCACAGTAATATATGACCCTATCTCAAACATTATAATATTTTATTCTAGATATTTTTAATTTCAACACATATTGAAAGATTGTAAGTTAGTATTAATAAATTATATGAAGTAAATATTAAAGATAATCATATCTAAATATAGCCATACAACCGTTAAATTTAGTTTTGCAATAATAATGTGAGCCAAATTATACAGGAAAAATTATCACCACAAAATCTGAACATATATATGTATCCATAAAATCCATAATGGCATACAAAATAAGAACATGATATTTTGTTGGCTTAATTCCATATAGGTATATAATGCCAATAATGCATACATTGCCATAAATTTGTACAGAAAATTACATCTAAATACATAATAGAATGTTGAGTGAATGTATTATATGCATATAATGCCAAAAATGCATACATTTCCATATAGGCACACAAATAATTACATCATATAAGACATACTACTCATAAAATAATCTCCCTCTTATTGCCTTACTCGAATAAGACTCTCTCTAGGATGCCCTTTTCATAAATGGAGATCCCTCAAATGCCTTGGATTCCTACAAGTTTTGACTACAGGTCCTTCTATGCTCATACCTCTCCTATAAATGAACCTATTCTAATAAAAATATTATTATAAAATTTACATACTATACATGTAAACAAGTTCAAAAATTAATTTTGAATTATAATACAAAAATAATTTAAGCATGCACATACTACAATCTCATGATCATGCTTAATCTATGATTGATGCTTAACAAGGTTAGTGACAAATTGAGGTACATGAAAAATAATGTGAAATGGGGAATAAAAATGAAAAGATGCCCTGCTAATCATCTGAATAGGACTATCATATGTCATACAAAAACCCTGTATACATAATACATTCACATATGTTGTATTTGACCAACTATGTAGTAAAATTATTAAAACAAATCTATTTTTACATTTCAAAATTACAAGTTAACATTTACCTCAATGAGTTCCTATGTATATGACATTACAAAAATAGTTCTTGTGTCTATCTCTACTTTTACATATGGAGGAGTGTCTAATTTCATCATCAACTGAAAAAATAATATCGCTTCATTTTTTAGAGGACTTAATCTATTGCATAACATGCATGATTCACACAAAGGAACAAACTTGAGGATCTAGAAGATAAGTAGTGGTACTATAAGTATCAGTGAAAATATTGAGTACTTAAGAAACACTATGAATAAGTGATAATAATCAAGAAAAATATGAAGCATTAAAATATGTTTGAAAATGTGAATGAACACCAACAATAGGATTAGAATAAATAAGAGGAAGAATATATTTTTTTTAAAAATATGAGAAATACATCATTAGACATTGAAGGAGACTCTTTAGAGGGTTGATCATTATTAGATTACATATTTTATTTGTATATATTTCAACACATCTCACACATATAATTTGTATTCACATCATTGTCATTCAAATTTTAATTTGAAAATGTATGATTGTTATTCAAGAAGATATATCTATATAAATAAAAACATGTACATAGAGATAATATTAACTCAAAAATTTGCCTTCGTATATGTAAACGGTGGCCTAGTAACATACACAATTGAATTAGTGGATGGCCCACAAGCTAGCTCTACAAATGAAGATATAGGCATCATCTCCTCTTGTAACATAAAAATTACATATATGCTATTCAATTTATGTGTAAATTAATAGTTAGATTTTAAATAAAATATAACTTAAATTTAACATGACATTTGTATAAAAGACATGTGTGTAGTTATCGATGTGTGTACACCAAATATACATGCCAAAAACTCATTTATCATGAGTATATCACCTAATACCTTATAAGAACCAACATCATCATCCAAAATTCCAATTTATATAGCACCACAACATCTATAATGGTGATGTCAATTACGTATACTATATGGAGTATATCTAGCATTGGTCTCAAAAATCCTACTCGTATGCTAAACAAGTGTATCAATAAGTATACTAAGCACATGTAAACTATCAATATCCACAACCTCTTTCATTAAAAAGGGTATCTAAAGCTGAAGTGGCTTTTAGGTAAGGATCCTAGTAGGCTGATCAAGCACATGATATGTAACTGGTCAATCATACATAGAGCCTTTCCCTTAGCCTTGAAATTGACCATATTCAAAATATTTGGAAATATCATCAAGGAAAAACTTGTATTAGATTTTTCTAAAAAAAATGGGACCTCATGGTTGTTACACGATGGGTAATCAAACACCATCTACCATCAATCCCAAAAATAATTTCTAATCAAATTACATTGGCATCGATGGATTGGGAAACATTTAGTGGTTATTAGAAAAGGTGAATTAGTTGTTGGGTTGATAAATACAACACAAATTTTTTATTTTGATATTTATCTATCTTTCACCTCATTTGATGATAATTTTTTAGCATAATAAGCTCTACATGTATTCTGATATGATGCCCATCTATCAATTTAACTTGTTATCGAGTCAACATGACCTAATAATGACTCTAAGGTATTGGAAAAATAAGTGAAGTGTGTGTTGGTTGATGTGGGATCCCTAATTCTCCAAATTTTTTTCTCAAATTCTATTTTATTTTCCACTATCTGTGCAGCTATATCCTCTTGATTTCTTTGGGGGTCTTGTGGAACTGTAGGAGGGCTAAGAGAATTAGGAGGGTTAGGTAGAGGGTTCAAATTATGGTTATCATGATGGTCTCTTGCATAAGAGGTAATTATTAAAAAATAATAGGATTTAGTGATTAAACAATGGAAATTAAAAATAGGCAAGATTTAGGGTTAATAGATTTAGTTTGTTTATTACTTACCTCCCCTTTATAGTGGCTTTTCTAATTCAGTGGGGCATTAGGAAATCCAAGCATGTTTTTGGGATCCTCCAAATGGAACACAATCATGGTATACCAAATATAAGTGAAGATCAAGTATTAAAATGAGAATAAAATATGTGTGCCCATGGGTGGGCCTTTTTTTGTGGTTTACATAACATGTACATGTTGTTAGCACTAAGCTTAGTGTAAATAACAAGTATGTATTATTGGAATTAAAATTAGTGATAATAATATGTATGAATTATCACTCAATAATCCCAATCCTAATTTCAAATAAATTATATGCATTGGGGGAAATTTCCATGGAATTATCCCCCAACTTTATGCACATATCCAATCAAGGAAGTCCATTTTTTCTTTTCCTCTACACATCGATATTAGTAGTAATCTACTCCCTCTTCATTATCCTTGTCATTAATAAATTCAAAAACATTACCTATATCAAAAAATACAAAATTTTAATGATGTTGTCAAGATATTTAATGAGAATAAATAGTACATAATGATTAATCTTCTACTTGGTTACACTAGATTAGATACTTGGTTAAAGTCATGTGAAGATGTCATATATGTAAGTTGTAATGATAGTATAACCTGATATGTGTTGATTAAAATTATAATTTTTAAACTCCATTCATCCAACTATTCTTATGACTCACACTCATTCCAAATAGAGTCCATGCATGGAGAATAGAAACATGTCAAATGTCTTATATGATTAGTACAACAACCTGCATTTAAGCTACAAAATGAGTGGAACTCACTTGATCCCATTATAGTCATACAATCCTCATACTTTACTAAGTTTTATTTCTAAATCAACCATAAATATCTATGAACAATAGAATTTTCTTGAGCACCATGACCCATTTCTCATTACACCATTCAATAATAGTTGTTGCATTAGTAAAAAAACACCATCTTTAAACTTCAAATCCTCTCTTAGAATGACTCTTTTTACACATGTTTTAGCACCATCATGCTCTCATTTTCCATGTAAAGCCTTAGTGAAACTCCAAATATGCTCTACGTTAGTGGTAATGTGTAACTTACTCAACCAATAAAACATTTGTGCATTCTTGAATTGTGATGTGTCATTGTCTAACAACATGAATGTTGATGTCTATAGAACATATCAAAACAACTTTGAACGTAATATGTACTATGTGATCAATCATCATTGATATAGAAATGATACTCTCTTAATATTTTTTGATATTTCTCTATACTATCAGTTGTATGTATGAATTCTATATGCACAAATATGGTAACTTGTATTGAGTTGTAACACTATGACTGAACTTCCATTTATAGTTTGAATGTGTAATTATCAACAAAGTCAACTATTTAAACAATAGAACCAAGTGGGAATGTGTCCTTTCTTAGCTTTAAATGTTCATCCAACCATCTAGTATTACGTGTGTGCCTTGTATGCCCATAAAAAATTTCCTCCATGAATTTAACCATAAATTATAAAACAGTTATCTATTTTATAACAAGCTCACACCTTTTAAATTATTTTTTATATTTTAATTAAAAAGTCACATATTTGTGTTTTCTCAAACCAAATAATTTTTATCCAATTGCACTTTTAATCTCCTCATGAATATAATTTTTTAATTTTGGCAATCCAACACATATATTTCAATTTTCATCCAAACATGATTTGTTATAAAAGAACTATCCATCTAGTCTTTCACAAAAAATAGTTGGAATAAATTCCTTGTCTAATTTTGGTGGAACTTTTATACCACGTCCCTAAATTTTTTTGTGAATATGCTAAATACAATGTATATGGAAAAAAATATCATAGGCATTAAAAATTCAATGTGTTGCATAAAACAAGTGGTGTACGTGTAATTTATTTTCACATAAAATGGTTTGGCCATCTCAAAATGTCTTTGACTAATATAAATTTGTGTATGTTTTTCCAAAAATTTAGAGTATAGTTGCATTTGGGTCATATCCAAAAAATGTTTCAGATGCAATTCATGGTTACGAGAACCAACTCTTTTTTTCACTATATCTCTTATATTGGGTGAAACTCTTGTATTGTCTTTTCAAAATTGTTCAAGTAAATATTTGAGAGCATTGGTTATAACATTGTCATTTCATGGAAGTCTACTAGAGAATGCCTACAGATCAACGGTATTAGCATTATTAATTCTTTAGCATCTTTTAGTCACTTTCATTATTTTTTTTTCAATTTATGTCTAATGCTTGGATAGTTTTTGAAATCAATATTTTTTTCCTTATTTGACCACTTACTACATAAGTTATGATTATATGCCAAGAAACATTACAATCTTTATTGCATGAGTTTGGGCCTATAGTATGATATGCATAATGTATATTTTAAATAATTGTGTTGTTTTCATCATCTATGTTAAATGTTCTTAGTCGTAAGGTGTACATTATAGGTCTCATCTTAATCAATTTCATCAATGAAACAAATAATTGACATTTATGGCTATCAAAATCTAATTTATCAAAGTAATAGTTTGAATTTTTTTCAGCTAGTCTTCTTGAATGTCACTCAAACATTTTTTATGCTTTGGTTTCAAAATATTTTTATCAACTTCAATTAAGTACTTGTATTTTCTACACACAATCCTTAGAAATGTTGTTAATGGTGGAATTTTTTGATTGGGTGTTTCAAAATTGTTATGTTCACTACTAGTTTCTTCATTGTTTAATGTTTTCATGTCACTTTCTTCATTGTTACTTTCATCATTATGTGTTTTATTGAAATTTTCTTCATTTTTAGGGGGTAAATCATCATGCATAGATTCATCATCAACAAAATCAAAAACTTTTTACTTTGAATGTGGACTTGCAACATAATTTTAACTATTAGGTAGATATTCATCATTGTTATTCAATTCATCATTATCTATGACATTTGATTCTTTAGGGATAGTGTTTGTACCTTATCTTAAGCAAAATTTTTGAACTCAAAACTTTTATTTTTCTCTCAACTCCTATAATTACTCTAGTGTTTTGTGATTTAAATACTTCCACTTCCTTGAATGAGAACATCACACATGACTAGACAATAATTGATTATTTTTTATGGTAGGGTCCCAAAGAACAATTTGATTCCTTTTGTATTCATTGATCAAAGCACATAATGTGAAAAGAATGTAAGTGGGGTCAGAAATATTGAAACACCCTAAAAATAAACAATGGACAAAGTGTTTTTTTCTATTATAATAATAACACATATGCATTATATATACTCTATCTATATAGCCATATATCATACTATTTTAATATGTGATTATATTATGTGATGTAATATTATGTTATATTATTATGTGATTCAATCCAAAATATTGAATATTATTATGTCATGTAATCCTATATAATTACTTTAGTATTTTTATTTACATGATACAATTCTAAGTTTAATTCAACCATATGTTGAATCTATAGAATGGATTGAGCCATAATTTAGGTTCACATGCTTAATTTTGACTAATTGGCACCAATTGACTAATTGGATCAATTCATTACTAGTTTAGCCCAAAATCATGTCTTTAATTTAATAATTGACTAATTGGGTCAATTCATGACTAATTTATCCCCAAATCACATCATGCTCTTGTCTAGTTAGGTTGAAGGGGCTCAAATTAGCCCCAATTTCCTTCATGATTGAATTGGTGGACTATTTACTTTATTTTTTATGATATCAAGGTCGATTGACCCCCAAATTAAATCCTATATATAGTCAAGATTAGGTTCATGAGGTTCAATTACATTAGTTAACTTTAACCTTAAACCATAAACCCTAAACCATAATTTAGGTTCATGAGGCACAATTTGTCCCAAATCATGTCTCTAATTACACTAATTGACTAATTAGATCAACTCTTGACATAATCAAAGTTAATTTATCCCCAACTCATGTCCTGATTTTGTAGTTAGGTTGAAGGGGCTCAAATTGATCTCAATCTCCTTCATGATTGAATAGGTGGACTATATTTAGTTTAGGGTGTTATGATAGTGGGACCAATCAGCCCCCAAATTACATCCTATATAGTCAAAACAAGGTTAACAAGGTTGAATTTCATCTAACTTGCATCACTTATTATAAAAATTGACTAATTGGCTTGATATGCATGAGGAAATATGAGCTAATTTCTATCCCCAAATCACCTATACTTGTATTTAGGCTCAATGGGTTCATTTTGACCCTAATTACCTCTATATTTTCATTTATGATACAATTAAAGGTGTGATTAAGTCATATGTTGCATCTCATAGAATGGATTAAGCCATAATTTAGGTTCATGGGGCTCAATTTTCCCTAAATCACATCTTTAATTATACCAATTGACTAATTAGATCGATTCATGACTAATTTATCCCCAAGTCACATCCTCCTCTTGTAGTTATGTTGGATATGGGCTAAAATTATCCCCAATTTCCTTCATGATTTAATTGAAGGACTATTTTATTTATTTTGTTATGATATTGGGGTCAATTGAACTCTAAATTACATCCCATATATTTAAAATTAAGTCCGTGAGGTTTAAATTTGTCTAACCTACATCGACTAATTATAGTTCTATAAACCTTACACCCTAAATTATAACCCATACTTTAGGTCCGCAAGGCTTAATTTGGCCTAAACCATGTTTATAATTACACCAATTGACTAATTAGATTAATTTGTGACATAATAGAAGCTAATTTAGCCCCAAATCATGTCCTACTCTTGAAATTAGGTTGAAGGGGATCAAATTGGCCTTAATTACCTCTTTTATTAAATGAATTAACTATTTGGTTCATTATATGGTGATATTAGATTCAATTTCACTCAAAATCACATCATATACAATTCAAACTACATTTTAATGTGGCTCAATTTTTATAAAATCATGTCACTGATTTCACCATTTCACTAATTAGATCAATCTATAATGAAATCAAAGCCAATTTAGTATCAAATCACTTTTATAATCATAATTAGATTTAAGGGGATTGTATTGACCTTAATTACTGATGAGCCCTAGAAATTTCATGTTCTTGTCCTCATTTGTCACTCTTCCTAAGGAGCCCTAGATATTTATGGAGGATCCTTAGGAAGAAAACACTAACAATGAGTCTTATAATTTAAAATTTCCTATCCTTACTCTTTATGGAAATTCACCCATAAATAATATTCCTCACTCTACCCTCCATACCTTTAGGAAAAAAGCATTTAAAGATCCAAACACATTTATTTTTGAGTTTGACATCTTATGTTGCAGCTATGATTATAATCAAGATGCTCAAAAAATCAAATTTTTTCTAGCACTTTCAAATATGCATCACTTAGATGGTTCATGGGAATTGGAAAGGATGACATTTTTACTTGGGAAGAAATGAAGGAGAGGTTTCTGACAAAATGCCAATACTATTATAGGGGTAGGAACTACAAGAGAGATGACATATTCTGAATGACACAAGATGATGATGAGTCATTAGAAGAATATATGGAAAGATTTTTTTTTTCATCTTCAAAAAATCCAAATAGACTACAATGGAAAAAGAATCAGTCAAACTGATATTCTTAAAGGGGATTAGAGATGATTATTTGGAGGCACTAGATATAATGTTTGGTGGTGATGTTTCTACATTATCCTTTAATGAACTAATACACACACACACACACACACACACACACACACACACACACACACACACACACAACTCCAAATAAACCATGAAAAAAGTAGGGGAAAAACCCTTCCTTTAACATCTATAGTAGGACTATCTAATGGTGAATTTAACAACCTACTCTAGGACATGAAGTAGGACATTATCAGGCACCTAGCTACTCAGATTGATACATTAGATACATGAAGGAAGAAAAAATAAAATGAGAAATCCTTACCCATCTATTGCCTAAAATGTATAAAAAATAAGGTGGATTGTACATGTTATTCTATGAAAGCTTAGGTAGATAGCATAATTAAGCAGAATCTTGAAACAATGGAGCTACATGTCATAAGAGAAGATAAGAATCAAGTATTTTTCATGGACCAATAGAAACCATGGGTAAAAATATCAGGTATGCCATCAGAATATATGTTTTTAAATTTTAAATTCTCAAATAATCCTCAATATGGTTCTTGGATGAATATACCCAACCAAAATTGGCCCCAAAAAAATTGGTAACTACCCTAGAATCAGTTATTTATGCAACATAATGGACAATAACCTAAACTGGGACAATTCTAAAACCAGAAATGGTTCTTTCCCTCTAATCAATGACAAAAATAATATAGGGGTAATTAAGGCTTTCCCTAACAAATGCAACAACCACAATGACAATAAGCCTTAATTACAAACAATCAACAACCTATTAGAACCACTCAATTACCCACCCAACCCATCCCCAGTTTTGCCAATAAGTTGGTTCAACCAACACAATCCATTGAAATAATACAATATCCAACATACACCTTGGGTATGAATCAAGTGTAAATTCACTCAAGACATATTCTTACACAACCCACCTCACCCATAATCAAAAAACACTTTTAAGAACCAGTGCCACTCCATACTAATCCACAACCACCCATGGCTAATCTTGAGCTAAGTCCATCTAAAAATAAAAAAGACTATGACAATCCTCCTTTTTTAGAGAGATTGAATATATCACATCTTGAACTAGAGCCCAAATTCAATATCTTAGGACAACTCAAGAATGTGTGCATAAAAATACCACTCTTTCAAGAAATAAAGAATGTTTCTATCTATAATAAGGTTGTTATAGAGCTATGTTTGAAAATTTTGGGAAGAAAGAAGAATAATCTTAAAATAGTCCAAGTCATTGGCCAACTAGTGGATATTATGCTAGGAAATATAATTCCCCTAAAATATTCTGATCTTGGAATTCCTGTAGTTAATGTTAGCATCCATGGCCAACCCATCTTCAATAATTTAATTAACTTGGTCGTAGCCATCAATTTGATGAACATGGAGACCATGCAATGATTGAAACTTACAACTCTCCATCTAACACCCACCATCCTCTAGATGGCTAATAGGTCAGCTGTTAAGCTTGAGGGGATTGTTGAGGACCTATTTATCACTATGGACTCCTGGCAATATCCAGTATACTTTATTATATTGTAAACAAAAATCAACTTGGGAGTTTATCCTCTCATCCTTGACCACCCATGGTTGGCCATTGTTGATGCTTTTATTGGTTGTAGGTTAGGAAAAATGCTAATTTACAATAGAAATGACATCAAGAAATTGGTTCTTTATCTACTAGCCTAACCTTATCAAAATGATGGACCAACACCTTGGATTGATGACTTTGAGGAAGTTATAACCTTGTAAAATATCTATACAATTGAATGGACTCTAGCTCTGTAGTTACCAGAAGACATTATCCTTAGTAGTATCCTACAAAATACCTATCAATAGGATCCTATAGCCACAAACATGTTGGAATGTACACCATGCCCTCTTCACAATACTTTTCCTGAGAATTATCTTGCTAAAAATTCAAGAGACATTTGGACATTATATCAATTACTTCCCCATCAATGTAGTTATGCTCTTTTAATTACCAATGCAGAAACCATTGTTTCTTTAAAAAAGCAAGTAAACATTCTACCAAATAAACCTCTCAACATCAGTACCTCCTTAACACCCCAAAAAGAAAGTCAGTTACTTACAATGCTAAGAAATCACACAACATTTGCTTGGGATTAACATGATATGAAAGGAATACCCCCAGATTATGCATGCATCATATTTAAATTAAATAAGAATGCAAACCTATTTGCCAACCGTAATGATGAATGAATCCTATAGTTAAAGACATGGTCAAAATTGAGTTGTAAAAACTCTTAGATGTAGGATTTGTTTTGTTAAGCATGGAATACACTGAGAGGGGGGGTGAATCAGTATATCATATATCTTATAAAATTTTCCCTTAATCAAATTCCACTTAATCAAACATTCAAGATATGAAATAAAACTAAAACAATAAACACCACACAAGAGAGAGACACCAGATATAACATGGAAACCCAATGTGGGAAAAACCACAGAGAATAATCTCAAGTATATGAATGAGCACCAACCCAAACAATATTCACAAGCACCAACCCCTTTGCTGAGTACCAACCCAGCAACTATTCATGAGCACCAACCTATAGGAGCACCAACCCCTTTGTGTAAACCACTCAACTATCTCTCAATGTTGTTATCTCAACAAATGATAGTTCATTACAACATCTCTTTCCTCTCTCTCACCTTTGCTCTTCTAAGCTATATATAACAAATACAAATCATATTCGTCTCTCACAAATGCTCTTCTAAGATAGATAATACAATATCAAATCAATCTCTATATGCCATATTACAAATGGCTTCTCAAGCCTTTATTTCTATCTTTTCAAATGACCTTTGGCCTTTGTCCTTTGTGACCCTTCAATCCTCATGGAAAATGGTGCCAAACTTGTATGACCCTTCATATCCTTGCCTTTGAAAAGTCATGTGGTGACCCTTCATAAGCAAAAATGTCCTTCCCTCTTTTGTCTTTACTTTGGTGACTTTTCGTATTCCTCAAAGTGTCCCTTCATGAGAAATTATTCCCTTCCTCTTTTGTCTTCACTTGGTGACTCTTGGAATTCCCTAAGATGACTCTTCATGGGAAAATGCATCCCATCCTTCTTTTGTCTTTACCCTATGACTCTTTGACTTCTCCATGGGCCCTCTTTTGTCTCATATGCAACTAAAAATATATTCATTAATATTAACTCACATTAGCCAAGATATATCTATTACAAACAATATTAAATGCAATGGGGCCTTTATCACCAATAATGCTAGACCTTTGACATCAATGACAATATTTCCAACAATCTCCCCCTTTGTCATTGATGGCAACCTCAATCCTGAAACTACCACATCCTGTCACCTACATATCCTGTCATCTAAAAACATACAGTAACTCCCCCTTACTATAGTAACCTGTACCTATTCCTTGTACCTATTTCTACACCTGTACCTATACTTGTTATTCTCCCCCTTTGACATGAATGACAAAGGGCATACCTAGAGATAACTCTTAGCTCCCCCTTAACTGATGCTGAACCTCAATGGCAGGAAGTAAAGGGAATTACTCCCAACTTATCTCGCAGATACTCAAATGTGTCTTTTGGTAGTGCCTTTGTGAAAATATCTACAATTTGCTTTGTAATACTAATATATTCCATCTTAACCTGTTGATCTACAACTTGCTCTCTCAAGAAGTGATATCTAATGGGAATATGTTTTGTTCTTGAATGCATTACTATATTTTTAAAAATATTTATAGCACTTGTGTTATCACAAAAAATGGAAATAAGTTCATCATAATTTACCTTGATATCTTCCAAAGTTTTCTTAATCCAAAGTACTTGAGTACAACACAATACTGCTGCAATATATTTTTCTTCAACTGTAGAAAGTGATACTGAGTTCTGCTTCTTGCTTAGCCATGATATTAAGCTATCACCAAGGAAGAAAGCTCCTCCACTTGTACTCTTTTTGTCATCTAAGCACCCTACCTAGTCTGAATTTGTATAAGCAATTAAAGTTCAATCTTTACCTATGGGATACCATAATCCATAATCCAATGTCCCCTTGATATATCTGAATATTCTTTTCACCAACTGAACATGACTATCTCTTGGAGATGACTGATATCTTGCAACCATACCTACTGCATGCATGATTTTGGTCTTGATGCTATCAAATATAAAAGACTACCAATCATAGATCTATACAAAGATTGATCTATAACAGGTAAATCTTCATCCTTTCTCACCTTATTTCCTATACACATAGGTGTGCCAACTGGTGCACAATCCTCAAAACCAAACTTCTTCAACATTTCATTGGCATATTTACTTTGAGATATGAAAATTCCTTTATTTGATTGAAATATTTACAACCCTAAGAAAAATGATAATTCTCCAAGCATAGACATCTCAAATTCTTTTTGCATTCTATCAAAAAATTCTTTTGTCATATTTTCAATATTTCTTCCAAAAATGATATCATCAACATATACCACAACAACACTCTACGAACACGGACACAGGGGAAGCAAAGAACAGACATAGACGCGGCCCTGAAACCCTTTCCCCTGCAGATGCTTTCATGCTCGTTGAAGACTAGATCTCAACCTGTGGTTGGTGGGATCTTTGATGCAGAGCACGGTGCTGGAAGCTTTATCTTTTCACACAGATCTATTCTTTTACCTCAGATTTCCATCTGGTGGCCATCATGCTGACCATTACCCTGGTCTAAGCAGATCAATGTTTCTTTTTAGAGATATTTGGAATGCGATGGTGGTGATTCCTCTGAGTGAGGGGGAGATCTTTACAGACATTAGGGTGGATGGGTTGGGTGGTGTTGGCGATGGGTCCGGTGATAGGTTCTTTGTTGGTGGTGTTGTCTACTCTGGGCAGTGCGTTGGAATGTGGTGCTTTAATGTAGTGATATTTCAGCTAGTGTGTCTTTTATTTTGCTTCAGTATGCCGGATTGAGGATGGAACCTAGGTGGGTCTCTTGCCTGAGTTGGACGGCCATCTTGTTTCGGTATACGAAGAAAATAGTGTTTGCTTGGGGGAAACTCTATTTCCTTGGTGGTTGGTTTTTGAGCCACGGCACCCTACTTAAGGTAAAAAGGTGAAACCTTAAGCCGTGGAGGAGCCTTGCTCACTAATTTTGTTGGGTATGGCAGTTTTGCCCTCGCTGTTTAGGCGCTTTCAGGTTGTTTGCCTGGTTTTATTTAGGTTTCAAGTCCTTGTAAAACCTGGGGAGCTATAACTGGTTTATTTTCTTAGTTTCAGGTCCATGTAAAACTTGGTTTAGTAACCATTTTTTTGGTGTGTTTGCTTCTTCTGGCGGTTTGAAATGCTTATCTTTCTTAATCTGTATAGGGTTTCGGGGCCCCTTCAAAACCTATTTTTACCTTAATCTAAAACATATACCACAACAATCAATTGATGCTCACCTTCTGTTTTGATGTAAAGATTACTATCAAAAAATCCTCTCTTGAATCCTTGATCTTGCATGTACTTATCAAGTCTTGCATACCAAGCTCTAGGAGCTTATTTTAATCCATACAATGCTTTCTTCAATCTGCATACATGGTTACTAATATTCAAGAGAATAAACCCCTTTGGCTACTGAATGTATACCTCTTCTTCAAGATTCCCATTTAGGAAGGCAAGTTTGACATCCATCTGAAACACTTTGAAATTTTTAAATA
Organism: Torreya grandis; assembly: GCA_037957365.1. Taxonomy (NCBI): domain Eukaryota; kingdom Viridiplantae; phylum Streptophyta; class Pinopsida; order Cupressales; family Taxaceae; genus Torreya; species Torreya grandis. The sequence goes on from JARHVA010001131.1 coordinate 2,182,899, forward strand.
CTGCATATGCAATAAACATTCTAATAGCCTTTAACCTTGCCACTGGTGCAATTTTTTTTTCAAAATCTATTCCCTCAATCTGAGCATATCCTTTACATACTAATCTTGATTTATTTCTGGTCACTTCTCCATTTTCATTCAACTTATTTCTATAAACCCATATTTTTCTTATCACATTGTGATCTTTTGGTCTAGGCACTAATTCCCAAGTATCATTCTTTTCTATTTGATCTAATTCTTCATCCATAGCCTTAACCCAATGCTCATCATGTCTAGCTTTTGAAAAATTTCTAGGCTGAATTTTAGATAACAAAGATAAATTAACTTGTTCAGATTCACTTACCATCATTCTTCTAGTGCGAATTCCTTCTTTTATATCCCCAATGATGTCACTTTCATTGTGATTTTTTTGAACGTATTTGGATGGAGTCTTGGTTCCCTTTTTTTCCTTCTCCTTTTCCTCATCTTCATCTAATTCTTCAAATCCTTCCTCTTCAATGATTTCAAGAATGTCTATTGGATCACTGATTCTTTGTGTTCCATCTTCTTCTATCTTGACACTTGCACTTTCAACAATTTTCTTGGTTCTTTTGTTATAACATTTATAAGCTTTACTTTTTCAAGAATAACCAAGAAATATACCTTCATCTACTCTAGATTCAAACTTACCAAGTTTTTCATCGGTTCTCTTTATGAAGCATTTACTACCAAAAACTCTAAAATAATCAATTGTTGTTGGTTTGTCTTTCCATAGCTCATAAGGAGTCTTGTCACTATTGACTCTTAATATATCTCTATTCTAAATATGCACTGCTATACCAACCACCTCTCTCCAATATTTATTTGCTATCTTGGATTTATTTAGCATTTTCCTTGCCATCTCCTGAACTATTCTATTTTTTCATTCAACTACTCCATTTTGTTATGGAGTTTTGGCTACTAAATACTATCTCTTTATTCCATGATCTTCACAAAACTCAATAAATTGATCTAAAATGAATTCTCCTCCCCGATATGATCTTAGAAACTTAATCTTTAGATTAGTTTCATTTTCAACTAATGCTTTGAACTGTCTAAAAGCTTCTGATTTTTTCTTTAAAAACATTATCCAAGTCATAAGTGAAAAAGCATCAATAAGTAACATGAAATATTTATCACCTTGAGTATTTTGAGTCCTCATAGGTCCACATAGGTTAGTGTGAACAAGCTCTAGCATCTGAGTGGTCAAGTACTCTTTTGTTTTGAACCACCTTCTAGCCTGCTTCCCATGCTGACAAGGTCCACAAAGTGTGTTAGATGGCTTTGTGATCTTTGGAAGATTCTTGACTGCTTGCATTTTGTAGATTTTGACTGTTGGAAATATTGTCATTGATGTCAAAGGTTTAGTATTATTTGTGATAAAGGCCCCATTGCATTTAATGTTGTTGGTAATAAATATATCTTATCTAATATGAGGTAATATTTATTTAATATTAACGAATATATTTTTGGTTGCATATGAGACAAAAGAAGGGCCCATGGAGAAGTCAAAGAGCTACAGGGTAAAGACAAAAGAATAATGGGACATATTTTCCCATGAAGAGTCATCTTGGGGAATACCAAGAGTCACCAAGTGAAGACAAAATAGTAAGGGTGAATTTATCATGAAGGGACACTTTAAGGAATATGAAAAGTCACCAAAGATAAGGAAAAAAGTGGGAAGGACATTGTTGGTCATGAAGGGTCATCCAAGATTGGCACCATTTTCTATGAGGATTGAAGGGTCACAAAGGGGGAAGGCCAAAGGCCATTTGGAATGCTATAAATAAAGGCTTGGGAAGCCATTTGTAATATGGAAGTGAAAGGTTGATTTGATATTGTCATATCTAGCTTAGAAGAGCAATTGTGAGAGATGAATATGATTTGTGTTTGTTATATCTAGCTTAGAAGAGCAAAGGTGAGAGAGAGGAAGGAGATGTTGTATTGATCTATCATTTGTTGAGATAGCAACATTGAGAGATAGGTGTGTGGTATACACAAAGGGGTTGGTGCTCCTATGGGTTGGTGCTTGACAAAGGGGTTGGTGCTCCTGTGGGTTAGTGCTCACGAATTGTTGTTGGGTTAGTGCTCGGCAAAGGGGTTGGTGCTCCTGTGGGTTGGTGCTCATGAATTGTAGCTGAGGTTTGTACTTGGCAAAGGGGTATGGTATTCCTTTGGGTTTATTCTCATGAATATATTTGAGATTGATTCTTCATGGTTTTTCCCACATTGAGTTTTCACGTTATATCTAGTGTCTCTCTCTCTTGTGTGATGTTTATTTTTTGAGTTTTATTGCATATCTTAAATGTTTGATTAAGTGGAATTTTATAAAGGAAAAGTTTAATAAGATATATAATATAATGATTCACCCCCTCAGTATATTTTGTGCTTAACAATTGGTATCAGAGCAGGTTCCTTTTTGAAAAGTGGTATAGCTTGAAGGTAGATCGGAAAAGCATGATGGTTGGGTCACAAGAAGGATTTTCTACAAATAAGGCACCTTTGTTTGATGGGATGAATTATGCTTTTTGGAGCATGAGAATGAAGGTTTATTTGATGGCCCTTGGATTCAACATATGGACATCAGTGGTGGAAGAATATGAAGAGCCACAGACATCTACAATTACTCCAGTAGAAAATAAGGCAAGTGAATGTAATGCTAAAGCTTTAAATGCTATTTTATGTGGTTTATGTGAATCTAAATTTGTTAATGTTATGCAATGTAAATCTGCTCATGAAACTTGGGTAAAACTTGAGAATATTTACAAAGGTGATGGAAAGGTTCAGCAAGCTAAGTTGCAGACTTTTAGAAGGAAGTTTGAAAGTTTGAAGATGGAAGAAGAAGAAGATATAACAAGTTATCTTTTATGAGTTGATCAGATAGTAAATTAGATTTAAGGTATTGGAGAAACATTGGATGAGTCAACGGTGGTGAAAAAGGTTTTGAGATCTCTACCAATGAGATATGATGCAAAGGTTTCAGCAATTGAGGAGATGAAGAATTTAGCCAAGCTAAAAATGGATGAGCTTCATGATATTCTCACGGCATATGAAATGTGAACAGAACAAGATAAACCCTCAAAGAGAGAAGCAACTTTCAAGACATCAAAGAAGGAGAAAGCTAAGATTCAAGAATCAAGTGATAGTTTCAGTGATGATGAAGATGACAACAAAGCACTTTTCATTTGCAGGCCAAAAAGAGGAATAGGTAAATATCAAGGAAAATTACCTTTTAAATGTTTTAATTATGGAAATATTGGATATTTTTTAGCTAGATGCCCAGATAAGGTTAATGATGATGAAGAAGAAAAGCCTACATACAAGAAGAATTTCAAAGGCAAATCCAAGAAGGGTTTCGAGAAGAAGAGCTTGTATTCTAAGGATCCTAGCTTAGTTGAAGATAGTGGAGTTAGTGATTTAGAAGAAGAAGATATTATATTCATGGCCATACATGATGATGATCAAGAAGAAGAAGAGGAGGAAGCTGAAGTAGATATGGAAGAACTCAATTGTGCCCTGGAAGAGTTAGAAACTGTTCAGAAGAAGAATCGAAGGTTAAAGCACCAGATCAAGAAAAATGAATAAGAGTCGAAGGAAATGATTGAAGATATACAAGCACACTTTGAAGAAGCCAAGAAGAATGAAGAAGATCTCACAGCACAGTTTGAAATAGCAAGAAAAAATTGTGAAAGGTATGTTATTGAAATTGCCTCTTTAAAAGAAGATATTCAGAAAGCAGTCAATGATAAAGTAGTTAGTGATTCAAAATTTGAGGATAACACTAACATGCTAAATAAGATATTGAAAAATAAAAAAGCATATTCAAATAAGATAGGGATTGGTTTTGAAAATAAAAAGAGCTATGCTGAAGCTCTTACACAAGAGGAAACAAAAAGGGGAGAAGTGAAGAATACAGAAAACATTCCAAATAGAGAAGGCTGGAAGGAACAAAGCAAAAAAAGGCAATCAAGTAAGAGATATATAGATAGGTCTTATTTTTATGGATATTATTTTTATTGTAATGGATATGGTCACAAGAAATTAGAATGTAGAAAAAGAGCTAACAATTTTAGAAATAAGGAGAAGGAAAGTCAAGTAGAGTCAAGCAAAAGCCACAACTCTTTTGCTTCTCTATCAAGCTTTGATGAAGAGACCGTAGTATGCTACAAGTGCAACAACTTTAGAAACATAGCTCAGTATTACAGAAGTGTGTTCAAGTTAGTCAAGAAGGATCAGAGTTTTAAAGCTCCATTCATCAAGAAGAAGAATTAGAGTGTCAAAGATCCATTCATCAGGAAGAAGGTTCAAACATGTTCATGGCAGAAGAAACAGTTTGAAGATTCAATGATGGTGCAGATAGCTCTGCATGTGAGAGGTAAAGATCAGCCATGGTTAATTGATATCGGATGTTTGAGGCATATGACATGTGATAAAAGTATGTTCATTTCTCTAAAGAAGATAAATTGTGGCACTGTGAGATTTGGAGATAAAACCACTGCCAAGATAGCCGAAAAAGGTACTTTGAGTTTGGATTATGGTAGAACTAAGACTAAAAATGTTTTGTATGTAAAATGTCTTAAGCATAATCTGTTGAGTGTTAGTCAAATTTGTGATCAAGGATACACATTAAGGTTTCATGCTAAAGGTTGTGAGATTAGAAGAAAAGATTCAAATGAGTTGATTACAGATTCTCAAAGGACAGGGAATAATGTATATGTTTTGTCAGATATCTTCTCAAAGGCATGATCAAAGGACACATTCAAAGATTAGTGAGAGGAGTTGGGAGTAATTTCTATTACTTCCTGCCATCAATGTTTAGCATCAAGTGAGGGGGAGCTAAGTGTTAGCTCCAGGTAGGCCCTTTGCCATTGATGTCAAAGGGGGAGAATAATAGGTACAAGTACAAGTACAAGTGCAGAAAATAGGTACAAGGAATAGGTATAGGTTGCTACAATAAGGGGGAGTTACTATATGTTTTTAGATGACAGTATGTGCAGGTGATAGGATGTGACAATTTTAGGATTGAGGTTGCCATCAATAACAAAGGGAGAGATTGTTGGAAATATTGTTATTGATGTCAAAGGTTTAGTATTATTTGTGATAAAGGCCCCATTTCATTTAATGTTGTTGGTAATAAATATATCTTGGCTAATATGAGTTAATATTTATTTAATATTAACGGATATATTTTTGGTTGCATATGAGATAAAAGAAGGGCCCATGGAGAAGTCGAAGAGCCATGGGGTAAAGACAAAAGAAGGATGGGACGCATTTTCCCATGAAGAGTATCTTGGGGAATACCAAGAGTCACCAAGTGAAGACAAAAGAGTAAGGGTGAATTTCTCATGAAGGGACACTTTAAGGAATATGAAAAGTTAATAAAGATAAGGACAAAAGTGGGAAGGATGTTTTTGGTCATGAAGGGTCACCACATGACTTTTCAAATGCTTGGATATGAAGGGTCATCCAAGATTGGCGCCATTTTCCATGAGGATTGAAGGGTCACAAAGGGGGAAGGCCAAAGGTCATTTGGAATGCTATAAATAAAGGCTTGGGAAGCCATTTGTAATATGGAAGTGAGAGGTTGATTTGATATTGTAATATCTAGTTTAGAAGAGCAATTGTGAGAGATGAATATGATTTGTATTTGTTATATCTAGCTTAAAAGAACAAAGGTGAGAGAGAGGAAGGAGATGTTGTATTGATCTATCATTTGTTGAGATAGCAACATTGAGAGATAGGTGTGTGGTATACATAAAGGGGTTGGTGCTCTTGTGGGTTGGTGCTCATGAATTGTTGCTGGGTTGGTGCTCGATAAAGGGGTTGGTGCTCCTGTGGGTTGGTGCTCACAAATTTTTGCTGGGTTAGTGCTCAGAAAAGGGGTTGGTGCTCCTATGGGTTGGTGTTCATGAATAGGTGCTGGGTTGGTGCTTAGCAAAGGGGTTTGAAGCTCCTGTGGGTTGGTGCTCATGAATTGTAGCTGAGGTTTGTCCTTGGCAAAGGGGTATGGTGATCCTATGGGTTTATTCTCATGAATATATTTGAGATTGATTCTCCATGGTTTTTCCCACATTGGGTTTCCATGTTATATCTGGTCTCTCTCTCTCTCTCGTGTGATGTTTATTGTTTGAGTTTTATTGCATATCTTGAATGTTTGATTAAGTGGAATTTGATAAAGGGAAAGTTTTATAAGATATATAATATACTGATTCACCTCCCTCTTAGTATATTCCATGCTTAACATTTGACAAGATTGTCAAAATTTATGTGCCCCATTCTCCTGTACCATATCCAACTTTCTTTAATCTGACTTAAACAACATTTTTGACCTTTGATGTCTAATAACATATATAAGTTATTACCTATTCTCTGAGCATCTGAATCTTTTCTTCTAATTTCACAACCTTCTGCATAAAAATTTAGTGTGTGCCCCTGATCACACATTTGAATTACACTAAAAATATTATGCTTGAGACCTTCTACATATAAAACATTTTCAGTTTTAGTTCTACCATTATCTAAACTTAGTGTGCCTTTTCTGACAATTTTGGTAGTAGTATTGTCCCCAAATTTCATTATGCCACCATTGATCTTCTTCAAGGTTATGAACTTGCTCTTGTCTCCTGTCATGTGCCTCAAGCATTCGCTATCAATAAACCATGGCTTTTCTTCATTTCTTGCATGCAAAGCTGTCTGGACCAACATAGAACCTTTAGGTTGTTTCTTCTACCATGTCTGAACCTTTTTCTTGATGAATGGAGCCCTAAAAATTTAGTTCTTCTTGACTGACTCGAACACACTTCTACAATAATGAGCTATGTGCCTGAAGTTTTTACACTTATAACAAATTGTGGTCTCTTCATCAAAGCTTGATAGAGGAGCAAAAGAGTTATAGCTTCTACTTGACTCTACACGACCTTCCTTTTCCTTATTTTTGAGATTATTAGATCTTTTTCTACATTCTAATTTCTTATGACCATATCCATTACAATAAAAATAGTAACCACAAAAATAGGGCCTGTTTGTGAATCTCTGACTTGATTGTCTTTTATAGCTTTGTTCTTTCTAGCCTTCTTTGTCCTCTGTATTCTTCACTTCTTCCCTTCTTGTTTCCTAATTTGTAAGAGCTTCAACATAGTTCTTCTTCTTTTGAAAATTGATACCTGTCATATCTGATATTGCCTTTTGAATTTATAATATCTTATTCAATATATTAGTGCTATTCTCAAATTTTGAATCATTGACTATTTTATTATTGACTCCTTTCTCAATCTCTTCCTTTAAAGAGGCAATTTTAGTAACATACCTTTCACATTATTTTGTTGATATTTCCACTATGCCGTTAGATCTTCTTCATTCTTCTTGGCTTCTTCAAAGTGTGCTTGTATATCTTCAATTATCTCCTTTGACTCCTCTTCATTTTTCTTGATCTGGCGCTTCAATCTTTGATTTTTATTTTCAACAACTTTCAACTCTTCTAAGGCACACATGAGTTCTCCTTTCATATTTACTTCAACTTCATCCTCTTCTTCTTCTTGATCAACTATTATTTTGCTTGTAGAGGCACCTTTATGTATGGCCATCTTGTGCTTTCTTAATCTACCTTCAAGCTGTAATTTAAAAAAAAAAAAAAGGAACATGCTCTGATACCAATTGTTAAGCATGGAATATACTAAGAGGGGGGGGGGTGAATCAGTATATCATATATCTTATAAAACTTTCTCTTAATCAAATTTCACTTAATCAAACATTCAAGATATGCAATAAAACTAAAACAATAAACACCACACAAGAGAGAGACACTAGATATAACGTGGAAACCCAATGTGAGAAAAACCATGGAGAACAATCTAAAGTATATGAATGAGCACCAACCCAAACAATATTTGCAAGCACCAACTTGCAGGAGCACCAACCCCTTTGCTGAGCACCAACCTAGTAACTATTCATGAGCACCAACCCACAGGATCACCAACCCCTTTGCAAAGACCAACCCAACAATAATTCATGAACACCAACCCACAAGAGCACCAACCCATTTGTGTAAACCACACAACTATCTCTCAATGTTGCTATTTCAACAAATGATAGTTCATTACAACATCTCTTTCCTCTCTCTCACCTTTGCTCTTCTAAGATAGATATAACAAATACAAATTATATTCATCTCTCATAAATGCTCTTCTAAGCTAGATAATATAATATCAAATCAACCTCTATATGCCATATTACAAATGGCTTCTCAAGCCTTTATTTATAGCTTTCCAAATGACCTTTGGCCTTCCCCCTTTGTGACCCTTCAATCTTCATGGAAAATGGTGCCAAACTTGTATGACCCTTCATATCCTTGCCTTTGAAAAGTCATGTGGTGACCCTTCATGAGCAAAAATGTCCTTCCCTCTTTTTTCTTTACTTTGGTGACTTTTCGTATTCCTCAAAGTGTCCCTTCATGAGAAATTGCACCCTTTCTCTTTTGTCTTTACTTGGTGACTCTTGGAATTCCCCAAAATGACTCTTCATGGGAAAATGCATCCCATCCTTATTTTGTCTTTACCCTATGACTCTTTGACTTCTCCATGGGCCCTCTTTTGTCTCATATGCAACTAAAAATATATTCGTTAATATTAAATAAATATTAACTCACATTAGCCAAGATATATGTATTACAAATAATATTAAATGCAATGGGGCCTTTATCACCAATAATGCTAGACCTTTGACATCAATGATAATATTTCCAACATGTTTATCCTATCTTGGATAGCTAGTGGGTCTCTCCCCTGGTCATTATCCATAAAAAGGGGTAAAATGGCATATTTATGTTGACTATCGAGAGTTGAATGCTGGTACCAAGAAGGATCACTTTCCCCTTCCATTTATTGATTAAATTTTGGATACATTAATAGGGAAAAATTAATTTTCCTTCTTAGATGTCTATAGTGGTTATAATTAGATACAATTTGCTCTATAAGACCAAGATAAAACCACTTTTACGTTCCCTTGGGGAACCTATGCCTATGTCATATTGCCATTTTGTCTTTGCAATGTCCCAACTAATTTTTAAAGGGATATTTTGAGCATATTTTATGATCTCTCCCATGACTATTTTGAAATCTACATAGATGATTTAATTGTCTATGGGTAGATATTCAAAGAAATGCTTACCAACTTGGAGAAATTCTTCAATGCTACCAAGACCACCAATTATCTTTAATCAATGAAAAGTGTTATATGGTTATGATTGAAGGGATTGTATTAGGGCATCACATATCCCTGACTAGAATTCAAGTTGTCCTAACAAATATAAGTATCATTAAGGATCTACCCATACCAAAGAAGCAAAAATATGTTAGAAGATTTTTAGGACATGGTAATTATAGATGATTCATCAATGATTTTAGTAAAATTACCACCCTATTATTTGGATTTTTTACTTAAGATACTAAATTTACATGGACCAATGATTGTCAAACTGCATTTCAAAATCTCAAATACCTTCTCGTAACAAATCTTATTCTGAGAGGGATAGATTGGAAGAAGCCTTTGTACATCTACATAGATGCATCTAACACCACTTTATGAGTTGTTCTAGGCCAAAAAGATGAATCTTTGAGTTATGCAATCTATCTTATCAACAAGAATATTCAAGGGTCTAAACTTAACTACACTATAATAGAGAAGTAATTTCTTTCCATCAACAAATTTTGACACTAAAATACAAGTTACCAAGTATTAATCCACACAAATCATGTAGCAATCAAGTATTTAATGAAAAAACCTACTATAATAGGCAAGATAATTTGATGGTTTCTTTTGCTACAGGTGTTTGATATTGTCATTATGGATAGACTAGGCAAGGATAATGTAGCAGCATATTTTCTATCTTGATTGTAAAATGATGAGCATAGTCCTATTGTTGATGATTCTTTTCCTGATGAGAATTTATTTGTAGTAACTATTCAATCTCCTTAGTTTACAGATATTACTATCTTGTTGCAAGATCACTACCACAACATTTCTCATCCAAGGAAAAACAACATCTGATATAAAAGAGAAAAAAATATTCTTGGATTGTAGGATATATCTTTATCATTAGACCAAATTTAGTTATGAGAAGAGGTATCTGAGAATATGAAGCTTATGATATTCTCAGAGCCTACCTTGATGAACCCTATGGGGGTCATTTTGTTTCCAAACAGACTGCTATGAAAGTACTTAATACCAGATATTATTAGCCTTCTTTGCATAAGGATGTCATGATATATACCTATAGATGTGATCAATTCTAGAATATGGGAAAACCCACTTGATTTGATAAAATACCATTACAATAACAACTAGTTCTGGAACCCTTTAACAAATAAAGACTAGATTTTGTAGGTTCCATTCATCCTAAATCCAAAAATAAGGAACACATACTGGTGTGCATTGATTATGTCAAAAAATGGGCTGAGGTTAAGGCCTTAACCCATGCCCAAGATGATAAGATAACTAATTTCTTGTATGAATAAATATTCACCTGCTAGAGAGTACCAAGAGAAATAGTCACAAACCAAGGCCCACAGTTCACATCAAACCTCACATCCATCTTGGTAAAATAATATCATACAGCTCAATGCACTTGATGAACTATGAAAGGAAGTACTTCATCACATTAAAATAATACAAAAACAACATGTGGGTTAGCATGACAAAAATATCAATACTAATAATTTCGAACCTAGTGAATGGACACTCCTTTTTGACTCTAAATACAAGGATCATAAAAGAAAGCTACAGTCTAAATGGCTTGGACCTTATGAGATTGAACAAATTTTTAACAATGGTGTTGTAAAGCTCATGACCATTGAATCTTTTAGTTCTAACTACTTATTAATGGCCATAGGCTTAAGCTGTAGAAGAAACCTTTTTCCAAGGAAACTCTCACTCACTAACTTCTTGAAGAACAACATCCTTCTCTTCTTCATGAAGCAAATCAACCTATTCCTAAAGTTGGAGGGTATTTCTATCAACCCTTCTCTAATATTTTCTAAGAGTAGTAAAGATTTTGACAACCAAGAACAAGCCATTCACAATATCTTGGTTTAGGTTGAATAAAATCCTACCTTCTAGATTTCTATAATTCCAATTGAGTTGGAACTAGACAATCTAAAAAAAATAGAAATTTTAGCAATGAAAACCTTTAAGCATTGTTGATGGATGTTATCTCATAAAAATAGGTCACTTGTTGATTAACATTCATTAAAAAAAAGAGGGGCACTAAAATAATATATTTTTTTGTTTTCATCTATATTTGCTTGTAGATTCATTCCCTTGGAGAAAAAATACACTTTCCTCTTTGTTATAAGATGAAAATCTTTCTATTGTAGAATATATATTTTTTGTTGTAGGACACTTTATTGCTATAAGAAATATTTTTTGATACAGGATGTATTCTTATCATTCCATCCTACATTACATTCTTGCAATGAATTTTCGCTCCCAATCAAATGATAACACATGCCTATACACCTCAATCCATCACTTTGAATCATCATTTACGCATTAATAAAAGGTATTTGTAAAATTACTAAGGTAATTATTTTATATTTATTTCATGTCATAAGTTTTAATTATTACTAAGATGATGGGTCTTAATTCTATTAACATGCCACCATATCTTCTCCTTATCACACCATCTCACCATATCTTCTCCTTCACTGATTGACGTGACCATCAATGTGCTACTACCACCACTCCATATTATTTTCATGAGCTATTTACGCATTTTGGATTCATCCTTTGAGGATAAGTGATAGTTTAATTTAAAATATTTCCCATAATTCAAATGGATTATCTCACTCCCAAAACAAAAGTCATAAAAATTCTACCCAAAGCTACAAAACCGTTATTGTAAGAACTCAAACCCTACAACTCAAATTTTATCTCACAATATGGGAGGGGACTTGCTTAAACACAAACTGATATATATCACTCCTCTAACCAATAACCTAAACATCCTAACACTACTCCATAATGTAGGATGGGCATAATATTTTGAGAGGATATAGGCTCTAGATCAAGGAATTGTAGAATAATTCGCTAGCTCATTGTATAAAAACCTATAAATAGTAAGAGGAATGGAAATAAATCTATAAAAAAATCATTAGTAGAGTAATAAGATTTAAACAAATATCGGAAGCATGGAAATAAAAATTTGATGTGAAGGTAGAGAGGCAAAAATTTATTAGAGGAAATGAAAGCCCAGAAACTTCAAAACAAGGCACTACACGGTTATCTTTACTGGGAAGATGGGCCAAAGCTGTTGAGTTCATCTGTAGATATTTTACTTGTGAAGGGAGGTATTTAATGCTACATGGTGTTCACTTTAAATTCATGAATCATTTACAGAATGGTATTGAGATAAATGTCCCCAACTTCTTGCTTAACATAATCACAAAAATGGTGGAGGCATTTCAAAAAGGCAATTCCAAATCTCTTTCTCATCATTGTTTAATCTAGTTAATTGTTCAAGAATATTTACAAAGGAGTAGACCTAACATAAGTTGGGAATATTTTATCCAAGTATAGATAAATGTAGAAAGTAATAGAGAGGGAAATGAAATAGAAGAGGAAATGGATGTAGAATAATAGAGGATAGAAGGAGACCTTCCTGTAGTTTTATAAAAACTTGTAGAAGAAAACATTCCTACAACTTCAAAAGAACTTATAGAAGAAGACCTTATTGTAGCCACACAAGAACCTATAGAAATATCTCCCTATAACAACACAAGAACCTACAACAAATAAAAATCTTGAAGAAGGGGCTTCCACAAGAAATGAATCTAGAATAAGAAAGAAGAAACTCATTCTCCAGCTAACTTAGAGGAATCTAAGGAGGAACTTCCACCTTCTCATAAAAAGGCTAAGGTAACTTATAATCCTAAAAAATACCATATATTAAGAAGGAATATGAAAGATAAACCTTCTTCTATTATTGAAATTAATGAGGAATCTATAGAAAAACAAACTGCCAGTAGTAATGAATCACTAGAAGCATTTATTTTTCAAAATAACAAGGAAGAATGTTCTCAAGAATACAATAAGGAGGAAAGAAAAGTAGAAAATAGTCTTAAAAAAATGTAATATGAATCAATGTAGGAAGTAGTAGCATAAATGGATCAACCTACCATACAAGTGAAATTTCCTACTCTAAAGCAAGCCCTATAGGAAATTAAGCAACTAAGAAAGAAGCTATAGGATTGGTTAAGAGGAGGACTAGATGTGCTTGATACAATATATTCTTAGCTACAACCATCTACTAAAGACAATTTTGTATTCATTGTTTCATAACCTTATATAGTGGAAAATTAATAGGAAAAAACTATAACTACCCAAGATGTCAGGTATAATTCCTCATTTATGGTATCTTCTAAATTGATGAATTGGATAGATAGTCAGTCTGAAAGTCTTAAGGCATTGACAAAAGAGAATAAAAAATTGAAAGAAAAGGTCAAGTTTAAGGAAGAAAGCCTCTCCAAACTATAGTATAAAATTGAATAAATGGCTTTTCTTACTCAAGAGATCATTGACTGCAGGCCTCCTACAAGAGTATATTCAGTTTATCTTGAGGAGCAATAACATATGTTTAAATTTATGAGAATTTAATATGAGATGAATTATGAAGTAATGGATCCTCTCTCCTTCTTTAAAATCTATGAAGATATCTCACAGGAAGAATAAGCACAATTGTGCAAGTTCTATCTTCACAACTATGATGTGCCTTATGACAGGGAATGAAACCCTAACCTATATGTTGGAGATGTCCATCTAAAGGCATTTTCATCATATATTTTGAATGAAAAAAGAAGAGAAAGAGAAGTGGTTAAATATAGGAAAATGGAAAATTAAATCTAATTTCTTATCAAAAGAGAGTCAATGACACATAACATTGTATTAACAGAATGGGATAATATCATGTTGAAGAAGGAAGTCAGAACTTGGTTTGCCAAGAGTTATGATGAATCCCAAGATTTATACTTGGGATTGAGAAATTATGTTGGTCCAACAAAAAAATAATCCTACATTAAATGATGGAATGAACTTACTCCCACACTAAGAAAGAGAGAGCCGTATTCTCCTTTTAACTTAAAAGCACCATTTAATAGGATCATGAGATATATTCTACTTGCAAGTGAAATGTGATCTCAATTGTTGAGCCTCAAATTTTATCCCCCTATATTCTAGTATCTTGTTCTAGATTGGAATGATAAAGGCCCATTGGATAAATCTAGGGATGTCAAAATTTGGCAATTGTTTGAATAGAGGCATGGATTTTATGCTCACCTTGCCAGTGGTGCCATAGACCCTATGGATTTTAGAACTCTTTATGAAATGGAAATGAACAAGTTTATTTCTCATGGTCGAGTAAGGCCTTAAGTTGTGGGGTGTGATGAGCCCCAAAAATTTCATGTTCTTGTCCTCATTTGTCATACTCATCCTTCTTTTTTAGCATGCTTTTGAGTACTTTCCATAAATTTTCCTTCCTCAAATTTCCATAATCTTTTAAATAGAATTATGTTTCCTTACTCTTTGAATAGTTATAACTATGTATTAAAATCAAGTATATAATAGTTATCTTATGATATAAGATGTTTTTACTATAATGTGTTTTAAAGATGTTTTGGAGTAATAGGTATTTAGCATAGAACATCCTGCAGTAAAGGAATCTCATCATGCGGACACATCTTGCAACAAAGGAATCTCATCATGTAGACACATCTTGCAACCACTACATGACCAAAGCCACAAATGAGTGGATTTTGATTCCCAGTTCAATCAAATCACATAAATGACTATAAGCTCCATGGAGCACAATAAGGATGTGGTTGAAGAATGAAAAAAACTTTGTTTGTCTTAAGGCAATATTACAAAATTCACATGAAAAGTGAATTTAACAAAATGACCCAATTTTGGTTATCCTAAGTCAAATGTTTCTTAGATTATAATATATATTGTTTTATATAAAACAATCTCCCCTACTTGTATATGTGTGTGTGTGTGTGTGTGTGTGTGTGTGTGTGTGTGTATGTATGTGTGTGTGTGTGTATGTATATATATGTATGTATGTATATATATACATACATACATATGTATATATATATATATATATATGTATATATACATACATATGTATGTATGTATATATATATATATATATATATGTATGTATATATATATATATATATATATATATATATATACATACATACATACATATGTATATATATATATATACATATATATTTACACACACACACACACATATGTAATAGTAGGGTTGAGAGAGTAGATATCAATTAGAGAATGATCAAAAGTACATTTTATTAGGCAACTATTATTGGAATTTCCTACAGTAATTCATTACTGCATTTTAATTAATATGAAAAAATATTTTTGAGTCCATTTTAGTGTTGTAAGAGGAAGGATTGAAGTTAGATTCGGAAGGAGGAAGGGCCCCCTTTGGAAGTCTTGTATCAACAATCTAACCCATTTAAATAACTAAGCATGTTATTTAGTTTCTTTATGTATTGTGTGTTTTATTTCTAAATTGTGTGATTTACATTCTTGCATAGAATTGTTTAAGGAAGATTCCAATAGTGTAAACATTTATTTCATAGTATTATGTTCATTTTTAATTCTAGCATTACATTTATTGCATGGATTTATCATCTTAGATTACAATTAGTAGAAGGTCAAATTAGAAGATTGAGTGTGAACACATAGTGACATCATCCTATCAAGTCTACATCCTTGGGTTAACATTTAAATAAAGTAGAAGGTACAGGTCTATGGTAATTCTCCTTGTTCATTTTGATCAAGAGAAGTATATTTGATTTTGAATCAACTACTAGTCAATTTCCTCCATAATTGAATATTTCATTCAAACAATTGACTATTTACCCCTAATTAATTAAGGGTCTAAATTGGCCCTATAATTTCCTCCACCATTGAAACAATTGACTATTTCATTCATTTTTTAATGAAACAAGGCTTGGTTGAACCATAAATCATATTATATAGTTAGAATTACATTCACAGGTGCAAATGTAACAAAATTTTATCACTATATCAATTATGTCCTTTTTTTGACAATGTATATATTGATACCCTCCACTTTAAAATAAAAATAAAAATTTAATATTGTGAATAGATATAAACATAAACATGAATATGTATAAATCGATCCTTGTTTGTTTTTGGTGAAATTTTATCATGATGTGTATAGGCTATATTTATTTTGAATTCAAAAACCAAACCTTTTAGCTCATAAATGGCTTGGATTCTTGAGCTAAAGGCTTGGACCTATCAACATAGTTGAATCTAATAGTTTTGAGAAAAAATAATAAAATTCAACTTCCATAACCAAATACACTATGAATTTCAATGAGTCAATTCATAAAATTATTACCACGATGATGAACATTATCTCCTCTTGCCAAATATATATATTTTAGATTTTGAACTATTCTAATGTTTCTATAGATGTTAATTTATAACTATGAAGTTTTAAGGCCACTACATACTAAAAATATACATTCCTATATATGTTTTAGTATTTTTTTGTTGTTGTTCCAAATGCAAAAAACATTATATGGTCACAAACGAGGCTTAATTATATACACATTCAAAAAACTAAGTTTTGTTTTTTTGAGGTAGTTATGGAGGTTGCAAAACCATCTATCCATTTTTTTTGTTAGTTCTTAAGATCTATTTACTTATAAAATTAATAAAAAAATCAATAATTTTTTAAATAAAATATAGGTCACAAACTAGATGATCTTATCTAAGTTTCTATAAAATGGTGTCAAAAAATACTAAACTTTTCTATAAAAAGGTTGCATTGTACGGATGACTATCTACTTTGTTATCTTAAAAAATAAGGAGTTCCTATTTAAATTTTAGATGTTTGATTTAATTATTATTAACCACTTTAAATATAAATAATGTTTTAGAAACTAGACTCAAAATGCTACAATTCATTTTTTATGCCATCTTCAAATTTTGAGTGTAGCCATCTCAAATAATCTACAAAAGTTGAGATTTTCAATTTTTAGGAAAAACATGTCCACAAGGAGGCCCCTTTTTTTCCCCTATCTTTGTGCACTTACCTCTATATGTTAATGAAACAATGGGAGAGGATATCTTGAATGCTGATGAATCTTAGAATGATGAGGTTGTGAAATCACATTTCAAGTTGAAAATGGTTGAGAGGAACTTCAATGGCATTCCTAATGCACTCCTATATCACATTGTTCAAAATAGAAAGATGTGGACATATAAATACATATCAATTTCAATGGTGAATGACCTAGGAAAATAGTTCAATGATTTTAACCAATAATTTGGTTTAGTGAATAGAAAACTAAAAAAAAGAGTCGTCACTAGAGAATTCAGTTCATAGTAATGCTGAAGGGTCAAACTAAAATGTGTTTGTGTTTAGTAATCTTATTGAAATGTTTAATATTCTTGTGTTTCATGCTATTCTCAGTGCTCCTAAATAATGCCATGATTTTGACCTACTTCGAGATGATAATACCATCTAGGCATTTCCTTTAGGTAACACCAAGGACCTTACCAACATTAAAAAGATTAGAATCAACTTCCTTCAGTGGTTAATTTTGAAATTTATTGTGATTGAAGGGTTGAGCACTCTATACCTTAGGGATACCAATAGGTTTTCATTGATCCTCATGTTGATTAGATACACAAATGGGAAGGAATTTAGAGTGGTTGATTTTCTTGGCTTGTTCATGGACTTCCTCTTGGTAGGATCAACCATTAGTGAATTTAGTGATATTTATGTATTAAGGTGACACTTTTTGTTTTGAGAAGCATATAAATGGTTTTCATAGCTTATGTCTAATTATTTTGTATTGTTTCTTTGAGATCTAGTATTTATTCTTCCTCATGTCATCTTTTTTAATTGTAAGGCTTATTTTGGTATATCATGTTTCTGGTTTTTATATTGATTGTTTGTATTTTGGTTTTGTCTTGAGTGCCAATCTTTGTTTTTAATAGGGTGAGGACTTTTATTTATCATTTATAATAATAATAATAATAATAATAATAATAATAATAATAATAATAATAATAATAAAACAAGTTTAAACAAATGAACATGTAGATTAATTTCTTACTCGACGTTGTATTTAATTTATTTTTTGATTTGAGCACTACAATTTTGGTTCCTGCACACTTTGAGCAAAGCAGCAAAGTTTTGGAGTAGAGGACGGGTTCATTTTTGCCAAAGTGTCAAAATGTAGTGGAAGCTACCAAGTTTCATCTTCAGAGCATGGTTCCCTTTCCCCTTTTGTTCCTTTCATTTCAATTTTGGCCTAAGTATTGGATTCAAGCGAAAGCTGCCAAGTGTCACTTTTTGAGGATGGAGCCAGCCAGCTAGCAACTTTTGAGGACCATTTTGTAGCTTTCTAGAGAACCACAGATCGTGCCACATACCTAGTAGTAGTTAAGTGGAATGCACCACGTGGTAGCATCCGCGTATCAAAGAGGCACTTGTTGTTTCTTTTTGACAAAGACTTTCAATGGACCAAGTAGTATAGAGTAGCAGAAAGTGCCAGGTGGCAGTTGTAGAGGCCCTGAATTACCCTTTTGAAGAAGCAGTGGAAGCCACCACGTGTCGGCATTCAAGAAATTTTGGTCCAACGCTTTCATTCAACACATAAAGGCATCATTTCATTTTTGCTTAAGTACTAAAGTACAGTGGGTGTTACCAAGTGTCATTCTTTGGGTCCCTCTCTACTCCATCTCCAAAGGAAATGGAAGGCACCACATACTCCTAGAAGAAGAAGCAGAAGATGCCATGTATCTTCTTAGGAGCAGCGAAGGTCACCACGTGTGAACTGTCGAGAAACCATCTTGAGCCTAATTGCCGAATAAAGATTGTGGTGGGTCTCAGATGATATTTCAAAGGATTGAGGAAGCACCAAGTGTCAACAAGTGAAGACTACTACATGCATCCATCCTTTCTTAAAGGTTGCCAAGGCAAGGAACGCACTGAGTTTTGTTTCAATAAAGCTGTAAAGTATCGAGGAAGCAGGCTGCAACAGGTGTCAAAGGTGGAGTGTTCCTGAGTAGAATGTAGAGAAAGTGGAAATGGCCAAGTGTCATCCTCTATTGCCTCCTAGACAAAAGGAGAGAGTTTTCGTAAATTGGATAAGTGTCCTCTTCCATTTTAATGGAACAGAGTGCCCATCTACTTGTTATAGCAAGATAGAGTGAAATTCGGTGAGAGTTATTCCTGGTAGATAGAACAGTGCATCAAGTAGATTTTTGGGGCTTGTGAGCATTAAAGGTGCCATCTATTTGTCCCCTAACAATAGAGGTAGATTAGACAGTTGAGCAGCTAAAGAGGTGATGGAACGAGGAATTTCAAGTGTGAAGAGAGGTACGAGACATGGATTGCCATGCCGTAGTCAGGGTAGTTCTTGATAAGACTAGAATGCATCCAAGGCATTGAATGTGCCATCTATTTTGTCCCTTACGAGTGAAGGATGGAGTGGAATTGCATAGGAAAGATAGTGATCAAAGGAGATATCCAAGGCTATATAAGCAAGATTGTAAAATCTAAAAAAAGAGGGGGGGAATTCTATAGTTTTAGACTTTTCAGAGTTTTGACCAATAATATCATTTTGCTTTTATTTCATTTTTTTGAGTTGAAAGGTTTATATGACTGTGTGTGTTTTTGCATCTTTTGTATGACTGGAAGATTCAATAAGAAGATTGAACACTATGCCCTTGTTGATGTTATCTGTGTCATTTGCAAAGTAGTCAATGCTATAGATTTTCTAGTGTTGTGATTGGAAATGTTATTTGCTTTTGTCTCATTTTTTGGAGTCTGAAGTTCTACATAACTATGCATGACTTTTGCACTTCTTATGTGATTGGAGGATTCTATTAAGAAGATTGAACACTATGCCTTTGTTAATAATTCCTGTATCTCAGCAAAAGACTCCCCTGTTGTGAACCTCTGTTTCTGTTATTTAAATCTTTTACGTTGATCATGCACTTGTCTGCTCTTAAATGTAATTGAATCATATATTAGTCTCACTGTGCTTAGGTTAGGATTAGGATTACACTCAGGCGCATCACCATAGTTAGGTTTCAATTCCTGTATTTTGTGTTTTTGTTTAGTCTCCTATCTCTTTTCCCCCAACATCTATAAAATAGAAGAGACCAAATTCTTTAAAACTTGGAGGTTGTTTCAAGCCACATTGTCCCACAGCTTGAAACTTCCCATTGTTGATTGGTTAAGATCTAGCACAATTTTATGCCATCAACAGTTTCTGGCACGCCCGGTTGGACAAATATTTCAAGAAGTTGAAGAAATTTGGTGTGTTCTTCAGCCAATTAGCCTTTGGAGGTTTTCATCAACACCAATAATGATTTTGAGTCATTAGCCGATCAAGTAGTATCATCAAGAAATCCCTTTTGGTATGTATAATTCTATCACTCATAGCTACAAGTCTTATTCTCCTTATGTATTTAATCAATAACAATCTTCTCTTGGAACCATGTCAAGTAACAAGGATGCAGATGGTTATGAGCTATATCAATCTTATGACTAGTATTCCCAATATACCACATCCCATGTTATTTTCACCTTCAAAAAAGCATTGCTGGGATTTAAAAATTATGTGTTAGAGCTTGACAGCCAAAGGGAATATGGCCAAAAAATTCCCTGTCATGTCATCTATCAAGTGAGGGAAGTAATAGACCTGATCAAAAGTGAGTGGGATCCCATTGAAAGGGAAAATTGGCAAGAGCTTACATATGAAATGTTGGATGTGTGTGGATTGATTGCATTTTTAGAAGAGAGGCTAAGCATTCATGAAAACCAGCCTTACCAAGTCTACCAAACTTCATATCCACCACCACAAATCCCATATCAAACATATACCACCCCTATTCATGAACAAGGTCAGACTTGTCAAGATCGTTTCCCCAATAATGCAGAGTTTATGGTAGCAGCAAGTCAAGAGGACCCCAAACTCTCACTTTCCCCTCTAGTCCCTTCCTCCCTTACTCAAGAAGCTTCTTGTTTTCCATCACAGCCTTCTTCTTCATCCCCTTTTGAAGAAGAATATATGTTGAAAGAAGCAATTGAGTATGTAGAGGAATATGCTCAATTCATGGCTAGTCAAGAGGATGCCATGAGTATGCATAAGGAAGAAATCACCATAGATTCTCCTTTTGATGAGTAGGAGCATAAGCTGCAAGCCTTTTCCTTCACTTCAGATGAGGAGGAGATCATTTCTGACTTTTTCCTTACTTTACAAGAAGATACAGAGGAACACGGATACTCCCTTGACCAAGTTATTGAGATAGATGATGCTATCCTGCAAGAAGGCTATTGATTGGCCAAGTATGGAGAAGACAACATTGAGACTCAACTGAGTATGCAGAAGGAATGCTAATTTTTAGATTCATCCTTTCAAGAGGATGAAGTCATCAAAGAGCACAATGATGCAATAAACCTAGAATCTGAAGAAGATGAGCCAAAAGAGAATGAGTATCAAAAGGCACAGAGTGAAGAACCAATAGCCAATGATTTCTTGATGACACCTGACAACATGAAGAACCAGTATTCAATGGGCATTCAAGGACAAGAAAAGTTCGTAGGTGTCGAATACATGTTTTTCTCAGACTCGTTCAAGTGTAGGCAAATTCATGTGGCTGGCGCAGAGGACATCCCATCAAAGGTATACCCGTTACAAGCGCTGGTATGGCAACACAAGTTGGCTTGTCATAAAGAAGTCATTGGAAAGTTCATTTTTGATCCTGGAGGGAAATAAGGATTTGTAATTAATGTAGTTAGGTAGTTTCCATTCCCACATTGATTTGTTTTTAGTTATTGCTTTCTTACTTTTCTTTTAAATAAAGCATTTTAAATGCAGATTCGACATATTAGAATATTTTAATTCTTTAATTTTGCCACAATAATTGCTTTCCAAAATCTTTCAAGATTTCCAAGGTACTTTACACCGCATAACATTTTTGCCTTGATGTTTCCCAAAGATTGAGTAGGATTTGCTAATAGTCACCCAAAATTAATGCTATTTGGGGCTTGATAGGCCCATAAATACCCCATTAGAAAATTTTAAAGTTTACAACTCTCAAGCATTCCTATGAAAATATCTTGCTCATCACGATTGTTAGCACCTAGTGAAATTTGTTTCAACAAGCGTGTTTTCTATCCTGCACAAGACTCGTTTACCAAATATTGCACAAGAGATACAAACATGGCAGGAGCATCATCTTCTTAGCAAGGAGCAGGGGCACTGGGATATCTCGATAGATTACTGGCTAGCAAATCATATAATGCAGCTCCTGCATAGCCACTAAGGAGCTACCCAAGAACCAAAGCCCTGGGAGTCAGCCAAACTAATGACCCATTCAAGGTAAGGGATTATGCAAATGGAATTGTAGACCCGAGTTTGCAAAGAGCCAATGGCAAGAACCTCAAGGAGGGAGCACACCAAAGGTGTCTGCAAAGAGCCAGGGCAAGACAATATGAGACATTCGAGATGAGGATATGGACCTTGCAACTAGCACAATTTGTCATCCCAGCTATGTACCCATGCCCAGATATAATTGAACTATGTGTGGACTTGCTTCACCCACAATCTTGCACCATCCAGCAAGGCCCCTTCATGTTGCAGGTCACCCCTCAAGCTATCAGGGACATGCTTGCGCTATGACATGATGATATCACCACCTTCCCTACCATTGATAAGATGTAGAGGACATGAGCAAACATCAATAATCAGACCAAGTTTTTGAGGTCTGAGTTGCAAATAGCAGATGGTGACATAATGGTACCCATGCTCCTAGCATCAAGAACTCAATTCGTGCCTACCAGCCAAGACGCACTGTCGATGATGGCTCTCATCTTCGGCATGAAGGATGATGTAGTGGTATATGTAGAACAAATGGCCATCCTCTTTAGGCTAAAAATAGTTGATAAGACGTAAGAGTACCATCTTGACTTCTTCGAGCACCTCACCTTCTCAATGGTTGAGCAGCTGACCCAATTCAAGTCAAAGGGGGTATTAAGGTATTCCTCCCTTTTGTTCCATCTTGTTTTGCACTAGAACCCTAACCTCTTCTCCTAATTTATGAGCCTCAACCTATATGACCCAACCTTCGATCCCCAAAGAACTATACCTGTGTCTGCATGGACACATGTTTTATCAAAAACCAGTGACACATTTGATTTATGGGAGCTGTTCATCACCCCTGTCCTCCATTACCATAGCCCTAAGCCTGTTATAAATAGGTTATTCCCAAGTGTCATGAACCTCTTGATTAGTTTCCCAATCCCATGTGATTTTTGTTTTGGGGCCCATCACACGACCTTAAGGGTCCATGGATTTTATGGGGAGCTAGTATTGCTACCCAAGGTTTTAACTCTTCGGTTAGCATTCCTAGAAATTGCTAGGCATGTGTCAATAGTTGACAATGAATACAACTTTAGGAAGAAGAAAAGGAGAATGTATAATCTCCCATGGATGGCAAGCAATGTAAGCCTAGAGGCCAAAGAAGCTAAGACTGTGCTGCTGAGGAAGCTGACCTCCCTAGGCTTCCTATTAATCCAAGACAAGTGGGTTTATGACCCAGATAATTACATAGCCTCTGTAGTGAGGATAAATAGAATTGGAGCCAAGATTGTGCATGAAAGCTGCCCCTATTGGGAAACCAAGAAAAATCTTGTGGAAGACACCCTTGGTCTCTATGTTGAGTTGACAGACCTACCTCTCCCACTGAATAGGCCATGGGAGACCTTCTATGATAAATAGAGGAAGTATGATCCTAAGGCCAGGATGACCTCTGGTTTGAGAAGGATGCTAAGGAACAAAGGTTGGGATGCAGAGAAAATTGAAGCCCATTGGAAATATAGGCAAGAAATCTCCTAGACCACCCATGCCTTCAGAGCCATAGACTCAGATGAAAGGTGGGAAGAAATTTGGGATGAATGGCATCCATCCCCTGTTTCTAGCCCAAACACAAGCTAAATGTTGACACTTGGGGTAGAGTAAGTAGTTAGAGTAGGGTCAAGCCAATAGCTGTAGACTTCAAAGCAAGCTGTAGCTACTGCAGAACAACAAAGAAGTGTGGTGTCTTCACCACCAAAGGCCACCCTCAGGTAGGAGTAATTGAAGTCCCCAATTCTCTACATGCACCACTAGCAACAACAGAGGTGGAAGGTAGACAAATGCAACCAAAGGCAGAGACACCCAAAAAAAGGAGGAGGGTCTAGTTCCAATTTGATTCAAAGGAAGAAGAAGAGCCTTTATAGTGCCCAGCATAGAGCACTACAACTTCCTATAGGTAAGCATTCCTTCCCCTTCCCCCTCTCAATCTATTCCTCACCCTATTGGCATGGTACCTTCACCCAGTCAGATGACACCTCCTGCCACTACTACCATTCCCATTTTGCAAGCCACCCCATCATCAACACCTTAGGCCCTCACATTACCCCATTATTCCCCTTCCATTCCTAGAAAGATGCCCCTAAACTCACCCCTACCCAACCAATGGCTCTCCAATATGGCTTACCATAAGGATTTCCTTTCACAGGGGGACATATTGCGTCCCCTTCCACCTTCTAGACATAGGCTGATGTCGATAGGAAGGCAAGAGAAGCCTGATTGGAGAAGAAGAGGAGTAAAGAGAATAAAGCATCGACGGTTCCACATTTGAGGTCACAATTTGACCCCATCCAACAGCAATTGATGGTGACCCATTTGTCGCCTAACATTGCCAAGCCGAGCAAACAAATGTAGCCAAAAGACTACACCATGAATGTAGTGGCCATTGACATGTCCCTGTTCAGGCCTCAAGATAGAGTTGAGCTGCTGATTGAATCCACTTCTACGGTCACAGAAGATTACTTGAATAAATCAAAGAGACTACAAAAGATGTAGGTTGATTTGGCCCAAGAGAAGGCAAACTATAATAGTTTGGCTGAACAAATAAATAGGAAGGATAATGAAATAGCTAGTCTGCAAAAATATTTGCAAGATACTATTTCCCTCCAAGCCCAATGGGCAATTCTAGCCCAAAATGATTCATTGAAGATAAAGCTTGCACTTGCGAAGGATGCAACAACAACTCTAAGATAGGAAAATGCAACATTACAGGGAAGAGTCAAAGGACTCCAACTATAGGTTACCTAATCATAACAAGGGCTATTGGAAGAATAAAACAAGGCTGCAGCTTTTCAAGCCCAGTTCTAGGCAGAGCAATAGAGGACCGTACAACTAGCAATTGAGCTAGCCAATATGCCAAGAGGTGTCAGAGTCATACAACTAGTGAAGGAGCTCTACTAGTCAACGTGGGTGAGAATCTCTTCAAAGATTCTCTAACTCAGGCCATTTTTCACCTTCCTACTCAATGCATAGCAACTATGTGAAAGGGTGGAGAATCCAGTACAGAGCACTCTGGCCACGATCTCTAAGAGAGTCACAAACTCTCACTCATTACTAGAGAAGCTCTACAGCTCAAGGGATACGACATTGGTAGTGATAGGGATCCCTGACAGAATGGCTACCATAAAATGGATCAATGAAGAGCTCAGTCACAATGCCACAACCATGGATCAATGAATCAATGAAGAGCAAGCAAGGATTATCTAACCATGAGTGGTCTATCTTCTAGACAGCTCTTTTGAAGCTATAAATTTTGAAATTTTGGTCAAGCGGGAGTCGGGTTCTTTTTGAGCAGGCTCAAAAGTCCTGGTGGTTGCAAATAACTATAGAGTAATTTCTTACTCTACATTGTATTTAATTTATTTTTTGATTTGAGCACTACAATTTTGGTTCCTATGCACTTTGAGAAAAGCAACAGAGTTTTGGAGTAGAGGACGGGTTTGTTTTTACCTAAGTGTCAAAATGCAGTGGAAGCTGCCAAGTGTCATCCTCAGAGCATGATTCCTTTTCCCCTTTTATTCCTTTCATTTCAATTTTGGCCTAAGTATTGGATTCAAGTAGAAGCTGCCAAGTGTCACTTTTTGAGGATGGAGCTAGCTAGCTGGTAACTTTTGAGGACCCTTTTGTAGCTTTCCAGAGAACAATAGATCATGCCACATACCTAGTAGCAGTTAAGCGGAATGCACCACGTGGTAGCATCTACGTATCATAGAGGCACCCACAGTTTCTTTTTGACAAAGACTTTCAATGGACCAAGTAGTATAGAGCAGCGAAAAGCACTAGGTGGTAGTTGTAGAGGCCCTAAATTACCCTTTTGAAGAAGCAGTGGAAGCCACCACGTGTCGACATCTAGGAGATTTTGGTCCAATGCTTTCATTCAATGCATAAAGGCATTATTTCATTTTTGCTTAAGCACTAAAGTGCAGCGGGTGCTACCAAGTGTCATTCTCTGGGTCCCTCTCTACTCCATCTCCAAAGGAAATGGAAGGCACCACATACTCCCAGAAGAAGAAGTGGAAGATGCCACGTATCTTCCTAGGAGTAGCGAAGGTCACCACATGTCAACTGCCGAGAAACCATCTTGAGCCTAATTACTGAATAAAGATTGTGGTGGGTCCCAAATGATATTTCAAAGGATCAAGGAAGCGCTGAGTGTTAACAAGTGAAGACTGCCACGTGCATCCATCCTTTCTTAAAGGTTGCTAAGGTAAGGAATGCATTGAGTTTTATTTTAATAAAGCTGCAAAGTATCGAGGAAGCGGGCTGTGATAGGTGTCAAAGGTGGAGCATTCCTGAGTAGAATGTAGAGAAAGTGGAAATGGCCAAGTGTCATCCTCCAGTGCCTCTTAAATAAAAGGAGAGAGTTTTCATAAATTTTCTAAGTGTCATCTTCTATTTCAATAGAACAGAGTGCCCATTTACCTGTTATAGCAAGATAGAGTGAAATTCAGTGAGAGTTATTCTTGGTAGATAGAACAATGCACCTGGTAGATTTTTGGGGCTTGCGAGCATTGAAGGCACTATCTATTTATCCCCTAACAATAGAGGTAGAGTAGATAGTTGAGCGATTAAAGAGGTGATGGAATGAGGAATTTTAGGTGCAAAGAGAGGTACGAGACATGGATTGCCATGCCGCAATCATGGTAGTTCCTGATAAGACCAGAATGCATCCAAGGCATTGAATGCACCATCTATTTTGTCCCTTGTGAGTGAAGGATGGTGTGGAATTTCATGGGAAAGATAGTGATCAAAGGAGATATTCAAGGCTATATAAGCAAGATTGTAAAATCTAAAAAAAGAATGGGGGGGAATTCTATAGTTTTAGACTTTTTAGAGTTTTGACCAATAATATCATTTTGTTTTTGTTTCATTTTCTTGAGTTGAAAGGTTTATATGACTGTGTGTGTTTCTGCATCTTTTTTATGACTGGAAGATTCAATAAGAAGATTGAACACTATGCCCTTATTGATGTTATCTATGTCATTTGCAAAGTAGTCAATGTTGTAGATTTTTTAGTGTTGTGATTGGAAATGTTATTTGCTTTTGTCTCATTTTTTGGAGTCTAAAGTTATACATAACTATGCATGACTTTTGTGCCTCTTATGTGATTGGAGGATTCTATTAAGAAGATTGAACACTATGCCTTTGTTAACAATTCCTGTATCTCAACAAAAGACTCCCCTGTTGTGAGCCTCTATTTTTGTTATTCAAATCTTTTACATTGATCATGCACTTGTCTACTCTTAAATGTAATTGAATCATATAATAGTCTCACTGTGCTCAGGTTAGGATTAGGATTACACTCAGGTGCATCTCCATAGTTAGGTTTCAATTCCTGCATTTTGCATTTATGTTTAGTCTCCTATCCCTTTTCCCCCAACACTTATAAAATAGAAGAGACCAACTTCTTTAAAACCTAGAGGTTGTTTCAAGCCGCATTGTCCCACATCTTGAAACTTCCCATTATTGATTGGTTAAGATCTAGCACAATTTTACGCCATCAACAAAACAATAAAAAAGACATGGTACATCTTATTATGACTCTTTTGAGATCAACAAGGGCCACATAGTGACTAGTCGTTGTATTTGTATTGAAAATTATTTGTGCTTGATTGCATTTAGATCATGAGTATGTAGACAATTAATTAAATAGTCAATGATGTCATTTATTAATTCTAAAGGTGTATATTGAAAATTTAATAGCACATGAAATGTGTTAAAGAGGCAATCTCTGACATTGTACTTAAATTCTTCACCTAAAAAAAGATGGTGTTTTTGACCAAAGCATTGTGAATATTATTGTATTGTGCTTGGGTTATTTGTTTATATTACCATGCAATTATTGGTTTGTTCAATGTTTCATTGTTTTTTTATTTTGAATTTTTTGACATTGAATCTATTGCTTTTATTCTAATATTTATGTCATTTATGTTTGTATTTACCAAAAAATGGTAATAATAGAAATACACATCTCTTGCAAAGGTGGTTGAGAAAAACTTGAGGATAAAAACTAATAAACCACACACTATGCAAACCACCCCAATATTTCATTCAACATTTCCAAATAAATTAAATCCATGATACCCCCATGCCTATGCTAATGCATGTATAATTAAATGCAACACATTCTTCTTTTCAGAACTCCCAAACTTGGCTCAAATTACCCCTATTTAAGGTTAGAAATCTTTTTATAACTCCCAAACATGACCCAAATTACCCCTATTTATGGTTATCAATCTCATGGAATGGGATTGGGATTTGGGAGATTGGTTCTGTGTAGTTAAAATAAATTTTTTACATGTATAAATTGAATATTTTATTTTATGA
The DNA here is from genome assembly GCA_037957365.1 of Torreya grandis. Taxonomy (NCBI): domain Eukaryota; kingdom Viridiplantae; phylum Streptophyta; class Pinopsida; order Cupressales; family Taxaceae; genus Torreya; species Torreya grandis. The sequence goes on from JARHVA010001131.1 coordinate 2,211,734, forward strand.
ATGCAAAATAAGAGTATGGATAATTAGGTTTTGAAACTCTACATTGATGAGCCTTAAATCTACCCTATCACATTATTGATTACCATAGATCTAGGCAAGAATTTACTTTAGTTTACATTTATTACTAATTTTGATTATTGATTCACCCTTTGGCCAGTAGGGGTTACCCTATTTTAAATGACCACTTTCTCTTTCTTTGCATCCATAGATGTAGAGAAAGCTATAGCAAGCAAAAGAAGCTATGGCCCTAAAGTAGATAAGGAAATTCATCTTGAAAGTCTTCCACAAGGTAATGCTACTAATTTTAAATATCCATTACTTGATGTTTTTTTGGATATGCCTAAATTTGAGAAAGCATGCCATTTTTTTTAAAAACTTACTTTGATTGCTTATTTTGTGGGTTGAGTCCCCCTTAAGAGCCTTCTAAAATAATGGGTTTACAACCACTGGCAAGGCCATGGAGTGAAATTGGAAGGAGTCCAAAACCTTACCAAAGGTTTTTTTTTGTTTTATTTATCTAACCTAGAACATTACAAAGCCATTTTTAACCATAGACCTTGGTTTATTCAAAAGACTTTGGTTGTTTTTTCTCATTGGACTTAGGATTTTCAAATTTTAGAATAAGTAAAGCTAAAAATCCCCATTTGGGTTGAGTTTCTTGGCTTGCCTCTCCCTTTATGGAGTTTTATTGACTAATTCATAAAACCCATAGAGTGATTCATATTCCATGAGCATACCAAGTTATTTATGGCTTGTCCCCAAAAGAGGGTTTATGTTGAAGTGGATTTATCTTAAGACTTAAAAGACTCCACTAATATAAAAATTGACATTAATAGATTTTATCAATGTGTTTTATATATAGATATCTTGGATACTTGCTTTTGGTACTAGTCCTCAAACCACATGATCCAAGAATGTCCTTTGATGGTACATACACCTTGTCCTTATCAGGAAAAGGGTGGACCTGAGGCCAAAACTCAAAATGATAACAATGATGGTTGGACCACAACCACCAAAAAAAAATAATAAGTCTTCAAAAGGGGGTGGTAGGCTACAATCATCTTTATATAGACCTATCAGGAAAAATCATGCCTCAACTTCTACTGGAAAAACTATTTTACCTAATAAAGATAAACCTCTACTTGTGCATACTCCACAAGTAGTGACTTCTCTAGTTGAGGTGCCACCCTAAGCTCCACAGTCACAACCCTCTCCTAGAGTGAATATTTTAGAGGAAGAATGGATTTTGGTAATTTTGGATCACAAATCACTATTTTAGATCTCCTAAAGTACCTCTCCATCTCCTGAGGAGGAGGAATATATGGCTAAAAAGAAACAAATGTTTAAAATTATTAATTACATGACCAATAAACCTATGCATAATTGATTTATTGTATTTGAATGTCTTATAGAGGAGAATGACATGAAACTCAATGGTTCCCAATGATTTTTTATCTTTAGAATGTTCAGGGCCTTACTGATCTTCCACATAAGTATGCAGTCAAGAATAGTTGTCAGCTTTTTAGTAGTATGAAAATTCTCTACTTGCAAGAGGTTAAGATTTATGGCTTTTTACTATATAATGCAACATGAATAACTTTTTTTGGTTCCATATGTCAAGATACTGGGCATGAAGCTAGGAATGGTGGGGTCATCACTTTATTGACTCCAAAGATTTATTAAAACATCATTTTTAGAGGTTCAGACCCCACCCACTGAGTGGTTTGGACCCTTTTTAACTTTAATAATGACATCATTGGGATAACTAACTTATATGCCTTTAATGATGTTGTGGAATGGGCCTATTTTTGGATATGGATAGATAAATTACTTCTTGACATATATTGGGTCCTATGTGGTGACTTCAACATGGTGGAATTGGCTGATGATAATGAAGGGTGCCTTCCCATGCATTGGTGTGTTGGTGAAAGAGAAGCCTAGTTATATATGCATAACAAAATCAAGGTGTATGATCTCAATCATCACCAAAGAAAAATATAAGCTACCCCTAAGCTTAACTAGTCCAAATGTTGATAGGGAGAATATAGGGTGCTTCAATGGCTAGATTGAGCTTTGCTAGCTAAACAAGATCTCTTTTTTTTTGCTCAAGTGCATGACTGTCCAGTGTTGGTCATCCTTAATACTTTTTTATTATATCATCATCCTATCTATTTCAATATTTAGTGGACCATGACTCAAGTGAAACCTACCTTCACTCACTTTTATCTCAATATTGCTCATCTTAAACATGAAGGAATAGTGGGGCATATATTTAGAATCTAGAATCCAGTTCCCTAGCCAAAGGGGGACACTGGATAGATATAGTGGTGGATGGATGATCTTGATAACACTTCCACCTTTATTTGGATTTATGGTAAATAATTTTCCTCTTTTCAATGATGTCTACATAATGCCACAAACTGTGAGTATCTATGGGTCTCACAAGAGCTATAAATATCTCTTTTTAATATATATAACTTTAAATTCAATTGGCCCATTGGCATCACAAGCTTCAAGTAGAGGATTCCCAAAAATCCATAGAAGATCATATGAAAGATTATATGCATTGGTTAAAAATAGGAAACAAATTCTCTAAGGACTTCTTTTCCCTTCTTCATTATAGGAGAGCTACCGATATAATTAATAAAACTTCCTAACATTCTGCAAGCTTTTGTTCATCACTACCAAAGAGTTTTTTAAGCCTAAGAATCCTCTATAGAATGGGAAGTGAATATCCAACAATGCCTTCAAGTTTTTCCTTGAAAATTTTCCAATTCACAAAGGATTGCCTATGATAAGCCCTTATCTCTCAGTGACCCCCATGAAGCAGTTAAGAATATGGTAGTTGATAAAGCTCTAGGAATTGATGGTTTCTTGTGTGAGTTATACCATACTCTTTGGGATACTATAGGTCATAATATTCATAAGGTTTATTCTAAAGTGATTATAACTAATTCGTTGGGACCCCTTATAAATCAAGGTAATATTAAGTTTATTCCCAAGGATGGTGATTCTAAAATTATCATCAATTAAAGACATATTAATCTTCTCGACATCTCCTACAAGATTACGGCTAAGGATTTATCCCTCAAGGTTAAACATATCCTTCCTTTAATTTTTTGAAGTGAATAAATTGGCTTTATTCAATACAAGTTCATTCTATATAATGTCATTATTGTTTGGGAAGGTATGGAATGGGATTGTGTCTCTAATCAAAAAGCTTTGTTTGTCAAAATTGATTTTAACAAGGATTATGATAGTATTTAGTGGAATTTTATTTTTTCCATGCTTTAGGCCCTTGGTTTTGGACATAAATTTGTTCAAATAGTCAATATGCTCTTCTAAAATGTTGGGGTATGTATTACAATCAGTGACACTCAATGTTCTTGGTTTAAACTTCATCAATCTATCTGACAAGGTTTCCCTTTATCCCCTTCATTATATGTGTTAGTAATAGAAGGATTTAGCTACCTCTTAGCTAATTACACTACCAAGGGTTTGGTGAAAGGCATTTCCTTCCCTTAGTCTAATAGATAGCTATTGAATGGCCATTTTTTGTATGATTCTTTTCTCACCCTTCAAGAGGAAGAAGAGTCAGTTAAGAATGCTATGGAAGTTTCCATTTTTTTATTTAGATTTAGGTTAATCTATATAATGGAGAAAGACTCAATGTTACCTCCAATATATAGGTCCCAAACCTCCTTGGTTGGAGGGATATAAATGGTAGTTGCTTATTCTAGGGGTATAATTTAAGTTCCTTGGCATCTCTTTTTATTTTTGGTCTTTTCCCTCTAAGTTATGGTCTTATGTGGTGTAAAGGGTTGAGAGAGAAAATATTTTTGGATCACAAATCCTTTATCTCTAGATGTAAATTTTTTAATTTGTTCCAAGTTTTGGCAGCTACTCATGTTTAATACTCTTCATATTAGGGCCCTTCTAATGTAGCTTACAATAAGTTATAAAAACTCCTAAGATATTTTCTATGGGATAATTATAAAGGTCACAAGGGATTTCATAGGGTTTCTTGGAACATATGTTGTTGGCCTAAGGAAGCTAGTGGTTTGGGTCTTTTGGACATTACAATTTAAGGCCTTACTCTTAAAGTTAAATGGATTATTACAGGGATTGTTGGTGATGAATCCTGGAAGATTATTCTTTTCTATTATATTTCTCATGGGCTTATATGTGGTAGAATGGCTTGACAAGGCTTAGGGATTCACTACCTTCTTGTTTACCTCAGTGCCAGTTAAAATCAAGGGTATCTTTATTGTGCAAAGCCTATGGAAAGCATGGAAGAAGCTTAAGCCCCATATTACTTGGATTAGTTAGGGTTTTAGGAATGGCCTCTCCATTAATACCCACTATCTCTGGTGGTCACCTTGACTAAACTTCCACAATGTTCCCTTTTCCTTAGTCCCTTTGGTTAAAGGATGAAGATTATCCAGGAAAGGTGTGAAGACTATATGTGATATTTTTTGTAAGGTGAATTTATCTTGGCTCACTTGGTAACAAATTTATAAAAAAAATCATTTCAATAATTTAAATGCACAGGCTATATTAAAAATTTAAGTTTCCATACCTGATGAATATTTGCACAAAATAGGGGTTAACTCCCTTGTTCCTTAGTGGAAGGATTGGCATTGGCTTACAACCACCCCTTTCACTTGATATTCACCTCATTTGGGTTATAATTTGCATCCCCCTCATCACATTCTAGATGAAATGGTTAACCTTAGATGGAATCTCTATTCTAACTATTGGGTTTGCGCTAAGCATTTTAGCATTGTGTGGTCTAATATTATTGAGCCCAAAAAAGCTCATTTGTATGGTGTCCCCTTTATCAAGGTTTGCCTATGGGTGACAATCTATAGCATCTAGGGGTATCAAACCCCATCTACCTATCTTGTTGGCAACATGAGAATTTTAAGAACCTTTTTTGGTTTTCCTCTCATGCATATTCTATGTGGTGCTAGATTCATTCCCTCTTATTACCCTTTTTGGCATGAATTCTTTTCATGGAAAATGGCTCTCTTAAGGGATTTGAATCTACGTCCTAAAAAATAACAAAAAAATTGGTACATATTTTTATTTGATATTTTATTTCAAATATGGAAAGCTATAAATTAGGCTTGTTTTAATCATGAAGAACAAGAACACAATTTTTCTATTACTAACATAATTATTGTTCTATCTGATGTTACTTTTTAGATTCAAAGCTAGATTGATAAATTTCACCTAAAACTAAATCATATCCAATGTTTACTCAACCATTAGGGAATGCCCTATGTGTAGTTATCCATGAACCTTCTGAGCCACCATGTTAGCCTATGCCTCCTTGAGGGTGAGGGCATGATCCAAACTAATAACATTCTAGAACCAAACACATGATTCATTCTCCTTATTGGTCACCACCTTAATGGTATTACCTATGACATAGTGGTCTGAGTGGTTATTTTAGATCTAGAGGTGATGGCAAGGGATGGGGCCCTACTCCCAAAAATCATGATGGTGACAATGGGGGTTGGGGTCCTCCCCCCAAAGATAAATTTTTATGACTAACTTTGGCAATTTCTCTTGAAAGACATCAAAATGATGAATTATAAACTCAATAAATTGAGGTTGGGAGCCCTTATCTATGGATGAGGATCCTCTTGCTCTAGGAGGATGGGGTGATAATCCTTAGACCCACCATCTCCACTACCTCCCTTGATGTCTATGTTTGTTGCAGTTGCTTAATTGTCCTATTTATTGCTTTCTATTCCTTTCTATTTGTGCTTAGTTATTAAACTATTGATGTGATGTTTTTGGTGTGTGGTCATTTATTGACCACCTTTTGGACCTTTCCCAAGGATTTTTCACCCTTGGTATGACTATGGTCATGGGGTGTGATCTCTCCACCCATTTTTTGGTATGATTGGCATTGTACCATAATCTTGTTTTTTTAATATATAAATATGCTCTTCAATTAAAAAAATATTTTGCATTAATCCAAATGTATGGTTAATAAAAAAATAATATCATCATAATTTTAGACACTAAACTTTCAACAAATAAGGAACATAGAGGGAAAACACAAAGATATAGGGGAGAAAATAACACAATGAGAGATAGGAATGTAATGAATGTAGTGCAATGAACTTAGAGAGAATGGGGAAAATAAAATAGAGCCCAGGTGAAAATAAAAATAATAGATAAATAATCCCTATAACAAAAAACTAACATAAGTGTTCAGGTTTTGATTAAAGAGAAAGAAGAAAAACAAAAAAAATGGTGAGATTTCCAGAAGTTTTATAGTAAACATGCCTGAGACAATGGAATGCATCTAACATTTAACTTCTAGAGATTTTTCATGATTGAGGTACATAAAAAATGTGACAAAATTGAATGGCAAAAGTGGCATGATATAACATGATTATGTCCCTAAAAAACACATTGCCATATCAATTACCCTAATCTCCTCGACTCTTAGTCCCTACTTATGGTGGATTCTAATAGTGGTCCTATTATCACTTACCTATAGATGAAAACATAAAGAAAAAATTAGATAAAAACTTGATTTCAAGTCATAAGGTTATTAGTGGATATAGTAAATTGATAATCGATTATTAATAACAAACATGTTAGATTCTTTATTATACACTTGGCATTAATGGCTCCATATTTTTGATAAACTATAATAGACACATGTTGACCTCTTGCATATTACAATTATTTTCCTAGTGATTTTATAGCCATTAAATGAGGAGAATTTAAGGTTACATTGAATCTAAAAGTTTATACTTAAATAATAGATATGAAATATTACAATATTTATATGTAAAATTTTATAATTGTTAAAATAATATGTATTTTAAACTTTTTCATTAGTTGAAGGAAAAATAGAATTATTGAAAAGTGATTTCGATAATAAATAGTCAAAAAAAATTTAACAACTTCTTGTAAAAGAATAAGTACTAGAAGTTACCCCAATGGTGCAAGAAAATCTAGAAGGGTTGTATTTTTTGTTATTAGGTGTCAATATATTAGTAATATGGATGAATGGAAGCAACAAGATAGACTTTATGACCTTAATGTATTGTCTCTACATTACTAACATTACATCATTAATTCAATTTGTACATCAAACGTAGAGTCTTGTTGAAATAAAATTAGCTCTCATGGCATCCTTGTTCACCCTCAACATTAGAAAATGAAAAATCAAAGATGTCTCCACCCTAAAAAATATGAAACCTTTGTCATGGGTGATGAAGGTCATGTAAATCTAACCACTACCTTAAACCTGGGTTTGGTGTACAATATGGGGCCCTAGAGTATGGTATCAACTGAAATACCATGCCATCGCCACTCACCATCACCGCCCAATGCAAATTGAAGTATTTCACCACTTTCATGTTATTTATGGCCTTATAATTTTCTTAGAACCTATCTTGTAGCTTATATTTTTCCATGCTATAGATTTCATTGAAAGGTGTCACATGTCATTGAACTTTGAACGTGTATATTCTCAGGGTTCAATTAGTATGCCACTTGAAATACATGTCATTGTCCCTCATCATCACCATGTAGTTCACCTTGAAATATTTTACCATTTCCAATTTATATATGACCTTTCCCTTCCCCATGATTTCACCATTACTTAAGCTCACTGTAAAATGAAATGTCTCCTCTCTACATAGTGCATTGTTATGTTGTATGAAGGAAAACTTAACCTTATTTTCCATTGTCACCTCCACTAGAAATATTAGATTGTTGTTGCATAATGTATTTTGTATAAAAGGTGAGATGAGGTCATTGATGTTGGGTTTTAAGTGAGGTATGACTACTGACTTACACCCATTCACTTTATAAAACACACAGACACACAATTTATTATTAATTATTGTTATATTGTATTTAAATTAACATCTTATACTATATATTATATTATTGTAATACTATATATATTAATTAATTATATTATATATAATATTATAATATATAATAAACATATGATACTTATAAACTATATATTATATCATATTATAAATAATTAATATATTATAGTAAAAATTGTATTCTAAGGAAAATGCGTGTAATATATAATTTTTTTTTCATGTTTTCATGTATTTTGGAGGGAATTTAACAACTAATAAACCTATAGTGATTTCATAAATTTCCAAGGAAGCTCCTTTGTCATCTGGCAATGCTAGAGCATCCCTTTTCTAGTGCCCTTATTATAATCATATAATACTAATACCACACACTAGGAGAAGGGGAGAGAAGGGGATGACTGGGCATGGTAAATGAGATGATCGTGCCCTAAAAATCATGGTTTGGTAATAGGGATAATTCTATAAAATATTGGAGTATGTTGGCTTTTCAACGATGAGTTGCATTGCCTTAAAATTTGGAAGGTGTGATTAAAGCAAGGGGATGCTTGCTTCTCTTGGGTGTTCTTAGGAATCACTTTGAACTTAGTTTCCTTATCTTTCACCACTCATATATCTTATTCTAGAGTTTTTATTTCCTTCGCATGTTGTTATTTATCTTGAATGGGTGCATTTAGTTTATTTTACTCAATTTTATAGAAGGATTTTAAATTATCTATGGTTTTAGATATGTTCATGCATCTATAATTTTTTATTCAAGTAGTTGTTATATATATTCCATGCTCATGTTTGTGAGGCTGATTAAATTTTATTATTTATCTAAACTTAAAAAAATCCATGAGTGATGGATCTATATAAATCACATCTTTACCTATATTTGATTACATTAATGCTTATATAGTCTTCTGTGCAAGTTATAGCTAGAACACATTAATTAGAAATAATGTTCAAATTTATGATAGATGAGTCTATAAGGCCCAAAAAATTATTCAAAATATATAAATAATGATGGGGATAATGTATGGTAACAACACATTAAGGAAAATAATAGCAGTTAAGGCAAATGATAGCAGTTAAGGCAAACAATATCAATCAAGCCAAATGATAATGATAGTTGAGAGATAAAAAGTTAATATCCATTGAACATTGAATTTTTGATTTCATGCCTTTTCCCTATTAAAATAGTATACCATTTATAATTTTCCATTATAGTATTCCTTTTCTACCTATGCAAGATCCCATTCACCATTATCTAATTCCAGAAGCATGAACCCTAGGAGCCTCCCTAGGGAGGAATTTTACTATACAGGTTGGTAACTATAATGAATTGAACTATCTACATTATTTAATACCAAACCATTGAGAATTATATTAGTTCATTATCTCAAAAGGGCATATCATTTTAGATTGTGTAATACATTTGGGTTTGTTTTATGTTGACTTTATTGTTGATTGTATGAAGTAATTAATAATCAGTTAAGGTAAAATCATTCATGCAATGCATATTTTATTGAATAATTTATGTAATTAGGATATGATACATATAATTAAATGAAAAAATATAAATTAAATACATAATCATTTTTTATATGCTACATATAAATGAATTTGGACTCTATAGCTTTATATTCTAGCTTTATACTATAAAAGAATTTGAATGCTTGGAAATTTGACCCCTATTTTGTATATACAGTCAAGTATAGTTATAACCACCATCAACATGAGATTAGTAATATAAGATAGATGAAATAAACATACCATCAGGGGTTGAATCACTTAACAATATAGTGAATGCCCTATTATATGAGGTAGAATATAGGAGTGTGAGTTTTGTTTGAAGTAGTAGATGACATTGAATGAATTATGTATTCAATGAATTATATTTAGAATATAATAATTACATAAACATGTAAAATAAATTATGCATTCAATGAGTTATTATACCCTCACAAATCATGAATCATTCATGCAATCAACAATATAGTCAACATAATACTCCTAAGTTATTTAGTGATAATTCTACTAATGTGAAGGGTGGACATGTATAATTGTTTATTATGGGCTTGAAAAACACAAATTGTGTTCATTTTTATTGATAAATCAATCAAGTTAATAATAAAAGGCTCATGGAAACCCATTGAATGTATTGTTGACTACTTGAACCCCCTGATGGTATAACTATTTGGGAATGATTTTAGGATCTTACTATATTCTATGTTTAAACGTGAATCTATCTTTTATGACTCTAATAATGAGTATTAAGTTAAGATAAACATAATAAAGAGAGAAAAATAACATAGTACTAGTATATCCACTAAGATATCCACAACTGATGTCACTCTAATGTTTAATTTGTTGTTAATTGAAAGAATATAAGAGTGCGAGTTTTGTTTTAATTAGTAACTGACATTGAATGAATTATATGTAGCACATCCTAATTACATAAACACAAAAAATAAATTATGTGTTTAATTAATGACTATGCCCTCACTAACCATTAATTTTTTAAGCCGATAACAATATAGTCAACATAACACTCTTCAGTTCTTTAGTGATAATTCTACTCATATGAAGGGTGGGAATGTATAAATATTTATTGTGGGCTAGTAAAATAGTTATTGTGTTCATTTTTTTGATAACTCAATCAAGTTAATAATATAAGGCTCATGGAAAACCATTGAATGTATTTTTATCTATTTGATCCCCTTGATGGTATGCATATTTGGGAATGATTTTAGGACCCTATCCTATGTTTAAACTTGAATTTATCTTTTGTGACCTTGATATTCCCTTAAATGGTGATATTAATGTATTTTTCTAATGTTAAATTTTTTATTGCTAATGAAAAGAGTGACATAGGTGGTGGATATCTTACTACAATGTTTATCTCTATGTTATGTTTCTCTTAACTTAGTACTGAGTATTAGTATTTCTTGTGGGATTTAAAAATAATTGGTATTCCTTTTTGTTCATAACTATATCAATTTAATAATAGAAAGACCATGGAAACTCATAGGCCATATTGTTGATTGCTTGAACCTGATGGTATTCAGTGAACTTATTTTCATTAACATCTTAGCGTGTGCCAACTTCTTTTAATTAAAATAATATGTTTATATGAATTTTGAAGATGATTATGTTTGTTAAATGTTTTATTTTTTGCATAGGATTATGGATAACATATATGTCTTATGTATTTTTGTTTTCAATGATACAAGAAATCCATGTTTTAAATATGTGCATATTATTTATGGTCTGAGGAAAGAGGTGATAACCTTTAATTCTAATCCAATTACTAATGGTATAAAATTGAATGGCTCATACTATGTAGCTCTTCTTCATGGTCTTATGACTCTTTATGATCAAAATTTAGAGAATGTGATTGTTGAAATTAATTCTAAATTAATGTGTGACCAAATACCTAGTAAGATTTGTGTAAGAGATGAGAAGTTGGTCACACTTCACAAACATGCAGATTCATTTGTGTGATAGTTTTTTGATGTGAAGATCAAATATGTACAGGATGTTGGGGATGTAAAATCAATGAGAAGGTGGGGTAGAACAAGTAGTGGTGGTGCTTCATCTAGTGGTACTAACATGTTTTTGTCACTTATGTAGTTACAAGACACTATTAATGAACCTCTTTTTACACTTTCCAAGTTAGAGTTGAATACAAATGATGAACAACATAAACCATCATTAGCACTATAACCATGACATGTTGTTAATTATTCTAGATGAAATATTATGAGATGCCCAACATGCAACTCTATTATAGAGTTTAAGGGGATTGGGGAGGGCATATGTGTTAGTTTATGGCATTTATTTTTCTTTATTCTTGGTATTTCCATTTTATGTGCTATGTGTATAATATCGGGTTATTTTATGGGAAGTAAGAAGGAATAAAATAATGTATGTAGAAGCAATGAATTGAGGGATCTCTCTTGGTAGAGAGTACTTACCATGTCAAGTTTTAATTAATATTTTAAATGAATGAAATTTTCATTATGGTTTTCAAATTTTTTATCATGATAATTAAATTTTACAAGTGATATTAGTATGTCTTATTAAATGTGGTGAAGATAGTAATGGTTTCAATCTCAATTGATGATAATGATTGCATCATCAACAAGTGTTTCATTAGTAAGCAATTCTTTTGTGTAAAGTTAATAAAGATGGGTGTTGTATCAAGGATGTAATGACTTAGAATATAAATCTTGGAAGTATCACTTTTAACATTTTTTAGAATCCTAAGTTTGGGCTTCATCCTCATATTGTCTAGCCCATTATGAGTGTCAAAAAGTTATAATATGATTTAATGGTTTTTATAGATTTTATATTACCATCTAAAATAAATTGAAAACATAAATAAATATGACTTTGTAATTAAATCATCCATTTTAAATATCACATGTGCTAGTAAATCATCCATACTTAATTTATCCAATTCAACACACATGGTTTTAGGAAAATTTTCAAATTTCACATTCTTGTGAGGCATGAATATTCATATTTTTCAAATTTAACAAAATATATAATAACTAAAAATTTAACAACCACTGTGAAATGAACCATATAAATGTAAAAGTCAACAAATATAGTGAAATGAACCATAGTAAGGTAACACACTAACTATGATCATTGTTATCACTGTGAGAGTTAAGAAGCATGGATGTAGTGGGAGTTTTTGTAGGGTAAGTCATAAAATGGATTACAAAGTTTGTCCACACTTTGATCTCTTCCTCATAAAGTTTATTTTATCTTACTTTCCTATAATACTATTATTATAAATCAATATCACTATGACTTTTCACAATTTTATATACTCTCAGTGATGCAATAAGATCCTCGAGCCACATCCAAGCCTATATTTTTTCTTTCCTTACACATTCAGTACAAAACTTTAGCTCATTATTCTCATTTTTTAGAGATGATATGGTTGTATTCATTCCTTTAATGCTTTATTTCAAGTTTTCCTCCATTTATTTTCCAAAAATTTTCCATTTCTCCCATACATCCAACTTGGTATTTGAATTCCTCAGTTCATATTCTTGAAAGTCATAATCCACCTTTCCATTCATTTGTTCAAAAAATCATATTGGTACTCAAAATTGATTGGGGAAGTGGGACTAGGATTATTGGAAGATACACAAATTAAAACCATGGATATTTAAGTAAGTGTATGACATTAACAAAATAAACATACATCTAGTCCTATGAAATGATTTCACCTAAAGTTTGATTGTTGGGATTATAATCTACACTCAAAATGTCAATTAGTTTCCTCTCAACAACTTCATTTGTTCCTTTCCTTTTATTTTTATTTCTATCCATTACTAAAAAAACAAACATTGAAATATAATGACAAAGAACTTCATTAATTCCTAAACTTTTCATAGCAAAATGTAAAAAATTAGACCATTATATATAGTGTGAAGGGTATTATACAAACAAGCAAGATGTAGAGAATTATACAGATTTTAATAAGATGGACAATAATAGAGAATTATATAGACCAATGGTTAATTAGTTCATTTCCTTTATGTGTCAAGATGCATAATAGTAGACCAATACACATAATGTAAAGGGTTTTATATAGATAAGTAAGATTTTGGACATTATGTTAGGAACTTGGAGTACAATTGATTAATTTTGTATAAGAAACTAAACACGAAATTAACCCAGAAGTAATAAGTAACTAGAAATCAGAAACAACAAATAATAGGAGATACAAGAAACAACCAATTTTGCATTAAACTCTTCTAGAATACAATGAAGAAATCTCACTCTTCCCACACATCTTGGGTGTACAGTATTTCTCTCTCAAGAGTTCTCTCTCTCTCAATCAATTACAATCAACTCAATAACCGAGTTGTTATTCCCTCTTTTATTTCTTCTTAATTACAATGCTGCCCCATGGGTCTCTTAAATAGGATCCAAGGCAAACAATAATTAGAAAAATAGACTCAAGACTAAAATTAGTCTTTACATGCAAACCAACTATTCTCCTAAAATTAGAACAAATCTAATTCTAGAAATGCATGCAAATGCACAGTTGTCAGTGTCGGTCTACAAGTGACTGATGTTAGCCAACCCTTAACTGATGTCGGTCGGTCTTGTGTCTATTCCTGATTGATGTCGATGATACTACCAATGCCGGTCAACTGTGTAACTGATGTCGATTACTGTGTAAACTCAGCAACCTCAATCTAGCTCATCAATGAAGCTTTTAGCTCCACAACTCAATAATCTCCCACTTGGAGATAAATAGCTGCACCTATACCTGTACAACAACATTCTCTAGCTTATTTCTAGCTTGTTTCTCCATCTTCAAGTTTAATATTGAAGACCAACAAAAGTTGAATGAAGATTCAACTTCTCCTTTGTTACCAGCTTTGTTAACATATCAATAGGGTTCTTATCCGTATGAATTTTTTCCAGCTTCAATTGTCCATCCTCCGATACCTGTCTAATGAAGTAGTACCTAAGCTGTATATGTTTGGTTCTTGAATGAAAGGCTAAATTCTTTGCCAAATGAATTGCACTTTGACTATCACTATATAATTTGCAACTCTCTTGTTCCTTTCCCAACTCTTCCATGAACTGAGTCATCCAAATCATTTCCTTGCTAGCCTCTATGACTGCAATGTATTCTGCCTCTGTATTAGACAAGGCAACAACCTTCTACAACTTTGAAATATAGCTAACCACCATTCCACCAATAGTGAACACATATCCTGTGGTGCTTCTCCTGCCATCCAAGTCACTTGCCATATCTGAATCTACATACCCATGTAGAGAAGCATTTGACTCTCCATAGCATAAATGCCTACTGCTGGTCCCTCTTAGATATCTAAGAATCCACTAAAATGCTTTCTAGTGTTCCTTTCCTGGATTGGCCATAAACCTGCTGAAAACTCCCACTACTTAGGCAATATTAGGTCTAGTACATACCATTGCATACATCAAGCTCCCAACTGCTGAAGCATATGGAACGTTGCTCATGTACTCAACCTCATCATGTGATTTAGGACACTGTTCTTTGCTCATCTTGAAGTGTCCAGCCATAGGTGTGCTTACTAGTTTTGCATCCTGCATATAGAACCTCTCCAACACCTTATTCACATAATCTTCTTGAGACAAAATCAAACTGTGATTTTTCCTGTCTCTCTTAATACTCATGCCAAGGATTTTCTTTGCTGCTCCTAAATCCTTCATGGCAAATGTGTGAGCTAATTTCACCTTTAGCTCAATAATTTCCTACATCTGTGAACCTTTAACAAGCATATCATCTACATACAACAATATGATAATATAACTACCATTATCCAATCTGGTAAAATAAACACAATGGTCAGATTGACATTTACTAAAGCCATGCTCTATCATAAACCTGTCAAACCTTAAATACCATTATTTTGGAGCCTGCTTAAGACCATATAAGCTTTTCTTCAACCTGCACACAAGTTTCTCCTTACCTTTGACCTCAAAACTTTTCAGCTGATCCATATATATCTCTTCATCCAAATTTCCATGAAGAAATTCTATCTTAACATCAAGCTGCTCAAGATGCAAATCCTCAATAACAACTAAAGACAATACAATCTGAATAGAAGT
The DNA here is from genome assembly GCA_037957365.1 of Torreya grandis. Taxonomy (NCBI): domain Eukaryota; kingdom Viridiplantae; phylum Streptophyta; class Pinopsida; order Cupressales; family Taxaceae; genus Torreya; species Torreya grandis. The sequence goes on from JARHVA010001131.1 coordinate 2,227,219, forward strand.
CATCTTTACTACAGGAGAAAAAATTTCACCAAAATCAATACCTAGTTTTTGTGTAAATCCCTTTACTACCAACCTGGCCTTATGTCTCATTTGTCCATTCTCTCCTTCCTTTAACCTATAAACCCGTCTATTTTTTAGTGTTTTCTTTTCGACTGGCAACTCAACCAAATCCCATGTATGGTTCTTTTCCAAGGAATCAATTTCCTCATTCATGCCATGCTCCCACTGTCTCTTGGATTCTACCTACATTGCCTCATCAAAACTTTCTGGTTCTCCACCATCAGTGAGCAACAAGTAGTATAAAGAAGGGAAATAATGAATTAGAGGTTTACTTACCCTTTTAGACCTCTTTATGGGTGTTTGAGACTCATTGATAGCTTGTTGTCCGCCCAAATTTCTTTCTATTAGTGACTGATCGCAGTCATCTCTGGCTGATATCAGTCTGCATCTGATCAACATCGATTCCTCCTAGTGATCGACATCAGTTTCCTGACTGACGTTGGTCTCTGCCTGACTGACGTTAGTTTCCACTTAACTGACATCAGTTTCTATGTTTTCCTATGAGTGATGATTTTTACCCGTGAGCTCATTTTGGATTATAACCTTTTCCAAATCAAGATTGCCCTGCTTAGAATTATTCAGCCTCTTGAGCTGATCACTGTACATCACCTTCTCATTAAAAACTTCATCCTAGCTTCTAATAATTTTGTTAGTTTCTAAATTCCACAACTGGAATCTAAAATCTCCAAAACCATAACCAATAAAAGTGCACCGCATAGATTTAGCATTTAGCTTCTTTCTATTTTCTTTATCAATGTGCACAAAATATTTAGAACCAAAAACTCTGAGAAATGAAAGATCTACCTTTTTAACTGTCAACATCTCTTTTGGAATTCCATCATCCAGTGTAGTAGAAGGTCCTCTGTTAATTAGGTAAACTGCAGTATCTATAGCTTCTGCCCAAAACTATAAGGGAAAACTATCATGCAACCTCATACTCTGTGCATGCTCCATTATTATTCTATTCATCTTTTTAGCAACTCCATTTTGTTGAGGTGTCCTTGGAACCATCCTTTCCCTATGTATTCCACTCATAGAATAGTAATTGTTGAATTTATTGCTATAGTACTCACCACCATTGTCAGATCTAAGGCACTTTAATCTCAAACCTATTTCATTCTCAACCAAAGCTTTCCATTTCTTAAATGTGTCAAAAACATCAAATTTTCTCTTTATGCAATAAACCCATACCTTTCTTGTAGCATCATCAATGAAAGAAACATAATACCGTGATCCTCCAATAGAAGCTACCTGAGCTGGTCCCCACACGTCTATGCGAACAAGCTCCAACTTGTGCTTCTTCTTTGTTGACCCAATTTTGAGAAAACTCACTTTATTTTGTTTTCCAAAAATATAATGCTCATAGAAATCTAGATCTATGATTTTCAAATTTGAAATCTTACCTTTTGACTTAAGAATATCCATTCCCTTTTCACTCATGTGACCAAGCCTGTAGTGGCACAACTTTGCATCTACATCTGTGTTAAGGTGTGGAGCCTAAAAGCTTCACATATGAGCGCATTTAACAGTTTCAAGTTTACACAGTCACCAGCGTCAGTCAGGTGCAGTTGAAGAGACGCCGGCGTCAGTAGAGGATCGGCTGACGTCGGTCACAGGCAGTAGGCAAGAATTGGCTTCGGTTACCTGTGCATCGAGAATGCTATTTCTGAGGATAGAAGCGAGTGTTTGCATGATAAGTTTAAGTCTTAGTCTTAAGTTTGCATTTCTATTATTAGCAAGATTGTTTTTAGAGCCCTTGTTCAAGAGGCTTAACTGTTGGTTGTAAGTGCATGCTCAAGTCTCCTAATTCTATATATAGAATTAGATCTTCTTAGCTTTGTGTGATTATTGTAGTAATTCATTGTATGTGAATGTTGAAAAATAGTACAGAGTTGTATCAATCCAGGCTGTTGGAATTGATTGTACTTGAGAGAGAGAGCTCTTAAGGGATAGAAATCTAGAGAGAGATCTTGTGCATCTAAGAGAGGTGTGGAAGAAAGAATTTTCTTCAATTGTATTCCTTTTGTAAAGAGTTTTAATACAAGTTTTCAGGGTGGTTTTTTGTATCTCTTATTCGTTACTATTATTTGATTCTAGTTACTTATCTATCTGATTTAATTCTGTGTTTATTACTTTCACAAGTGTAATCTATTGTTGGTCGATCCCCAACAAGTGGTATCAGAGACTTGGTTGTAGGTTTAGAGTTTGATATCCAATAATTGGTATCAAAGCTCAGGTTCACTAACAGGGAGTTCAGATCTGTGTAGTGTGTATTGATTATAGGTTGCTCACAGGAGTTTCTACAGGGATTTCTGTTTGAGTGGGAGAAGCAATGGCAGATGAAAGCAAATTGAGAATGGAAAAGTTCAATGACAAAAACTATCAACATTGGAGAATGTAGATAGAGGACTATCTGTATCAGAAGTATTTATACTTACCATTAGGTGGGGTTGCAAAGAAGCCCACAGACATGGAGGATGAAGAATGGGAAGTTATTGATAGAAAGGCTCTGGGGTCTATAAGACTGAGTCTTGCATCTACTGTGATATCTAATTTATCACAGGCAAAAACAATGGTAGAGTTGATGACTACTCTAGCAAATTTGTACGAAAAACCCTCAACTTCTAATAAGGTATAACTTATGAAGCAGCTATTCAATTTGCATATGTAGAAAGGTGGATCTGTATCTAATCACCTGAATGATTTCCATGGTATTGTAAATCAATTAAGTTCAGTCAAAATTGTATTTGATGATGAAATAAAAGTTCTTTTAATATTATGTTCTTTGCCTGAAAGCTGGCATAGCTTAGTAATGGCAGTTAGCAATACTGCATCTACATCAAATATTTTAAAAGTAGAGGATGTTGTTAGTGTTATCTTGAATGAGAAAATTCATAGGAAAAGCACAGAAGAGACATCTGGGAATGCTTTAAGTTTTGAGAGCAGGGTAAGGCAAAAAGAGAAGAGCAAGAAAGGGAGATCAAGATCCAAGTCTAAGGGGAAAGGCAGATCCAAATCTAGAAATGGTAGAAGGCCACAATGTTAGAATTGTGAAAAGATGGGGCACATAAGCAGAGATTGCTGGTCAAAGCCTAAGGAGGACAATCAGCATGAAGGAAAAGAAGAAGCAAAGGTTGCAGGTATTGCACAAGATGCTTTAATATTCTCTTTGCATAATAATATAGAATCTTGGGTGTTAGATTCTGGTGCATCTTTTCATGCTACCCCTAATAGGGAATATTTCTGTGACTATATCCATGGAGATTTTGGAATAGTATATCTAGGGGATGATGAACCCTGTAAAATTATTGGCAAATGTAAAGTGCAGCTGAAAATGCAGAATGGCAACACATGGGTGTTGAGAGAAGTTATGCATGTTCCTAGCTTGAAGAGAAATTTGATTTCTGTAGGACAGTTAGGGGATGAGGGTTTTACAGTAACTCTCACAGTAGAATCTTGGAAGGTGACCAAGGGTGCACTTTTTATGGCTAGAGGTAAGAGAGTAGGTACTCTCTATTTGTGTAATTGTGTTACTAATAATTCTCCTTCTGTATTATCTACTTCAGATGTGGATGCAAAATTGTGGCACTCAAGGCTTGGCCACATGAGTGAGAAGGGGATGTCAATTCTTAAGTCTAAAGGTAAGCTTTCAGATTTAAAAAGCATGGATCTAGAATTTTGTGAGCACTGTGTATTTGGAAATCAGAAAAGGGTTAGTTTTCTCAAGACTGGGTCTACAAAGAAGAAGCATAAGTTGCAGCTTGTTCACACAGACGTGTGGGGACTGGCTCAGGTAGCTTCTATTGGAGGATCACAGTACTATGTTTCGTTCATAGATGATGCTACAAGAAAGGTATGGATCTACTGTATTAAGAAGAAATCTGATGTATTTGAGACTTTTAAGATTTGGAAAGCTATGGTTGAGAATGAAACAGGCAAAAGATTAAAGTGCCTGAGATCTGACAATGGTGGAGAGTTCTGCAGTTATAAGTTCAACTGGTATTGTTACATGCATGGAATTTATAGGCAAAGGACGGTTCCAAGGACACCTCAGCAGAATGGGATTGCTAAAAGGATGAACAGAACAATCATGGAGCGTGCAAGATGTATGAGATTGCATGCTGGTTTGCCTTTAGAGTTTTTGACAGAAGCTGTTGACACTGTAGTGTACCTGATTAACAGAGGACCCTCTATAGCTCTAGATGGTGGAATTCCAGAAGAGGCTTGGACAGTTAAAAAGGTAGATCTCTCTTTTCTCAAAGTTTTTGGTTGCGAAGCCTTTGTGCACGTAGATAAGGAAAATAGAAAGAAGCTCGATGCTAAGTTTATGAGGTGCACATTTATTGGCTATGGCTCAGATGACTTTGGTTTCATATTTTGGAATCTAGGAACTAACAAGGTAATTAGGAGCCGTGACGTTGTTTTTAATGAAAAAGTGATGTATAGTGATCAGTTGAAGAAGCTGAATCAATCTGGGCAGAGCAATAGTGAATTGGATGAGGTGATGGTCCAAAGTGAGCTCACGAGAAAAAGAAATAATCACTTACAGGAAAACACAGAGACTGACGTCAGTAGGTTAGGAACTGGTGTCGGTAGAACAAAAACTGAGGTCGGTCATACAGAGACCGATGTCGGTAGGACATGCACCGGCGTCGGTCAGGCAGAACCGGTGTCGGCTAGTAACAAGTCTGGTGGTGACCGAGATTGATCACTGTCAGAGAATTTGAGTGGACAACGTATTGTGAACGAGTCTCAGACACCCATTAGGAGGTCTGAAAGGGTAAGCAAGCCTCCAATTAGGTATTCTCCTTCATTATTCTATTTATTGCTAACTGATGGTGGAGAACTAGAGAGTTTTGAAGAAGCAATACAGGTGGAGTCCAAGAGTCAGTGGGAGCGTGGCATGGTTGAGGAGATGGAGTCCTTAAGAGAGAACCAAACATGGGATTTGGTTGAATTGCCAGCTGGTAAGAGAACACTGAAGAACAGATGGACCTACAGGTTGAAAGAAGGTGAGAATGGATAGATGAGATATAAGGCTAGATTGGTAGTGAAGGGATTTGCACAAAAGCCAGGTATTGATTTTGGTGAGATTTTTTCTCCTATTGTTAAAATGACTTCTATATGGATTGTACTATCTTTGGTTGCTGTTGAGGACTTGCATCTTGAGCAGTTAGATGTTAAGACAGTGTTTCTTCATGGAGATTTGGATGAAGAAATTTATATGGAACAACCGGAAGGATTTGAGGTCAAGGGTAAGGAGAAGTTAGTGTGCAGATTGAAGAAAAGCTTGTATGGCCTCAAGCAAGCTCCTAGGCAATGGTATTTAAAATTTGACAGGTTTATGACTGAGCATGGCTACAGTAGGTGTCAATTTGACCATTGTGTGTATTTTAAGAGATTTGATAATGGTAGATATATTATTCTATTGTTGTATGTAGATGATATGCTGGTTGCAGGATCCCACATGTAGGATATCTCTGAGCTTAAGGTGAAATTAGCTCAAACATTTTCTATGAAGGATTTGGGAGTAGCAAAGAAAATCCTTGGCATGAGCATTAAGAGAGATAGGAAAAATCACAGGTTGATATTGTCTCAAGAGGATTATGTGGACAAGGTGTTGAAACGGTTCAATATGCAGGATGCTAAATTGATAAGCACACCTTTGGCTGGACATTTTAAGTTGAGTAAAGAACAATGTCCTAATTCACATGATGAGGTAGAGTACATGAGTAAGGTTCCATATTCTTCTGTAGTAGGAAGTTTGATGTATGCAATGGTGTGTACTAGACCGGATATTGCCCAAGTAATGGGAGTTGTAAGTAATTATATGGCCAATCCAGGTAAGGAACATTGGAAAGCAGTTTAGTGGATCCTTAGATATCTGAGAGGAACCAGCAGTAGGCACTTGTGCTATGGAGGTTCAGATACTTCTCTACATGGTTATGTAGATTCAGATATGGCAGGTGATTTGGATGGTAGGAGGAGCACTACATGTTATGTTTTCACTATAGGTGGAACGGTGGTTAGCTGGATATCTAAGTTGCAGAAGGTTGTTGCCTTGTCAACTACAGAAGTAGAGTATATTGCAGCCACAGAAGCTAGCAAAGAGATGATATGGATGACAAGATTCATGGAAGAGCTTGGAAGGGAGCATGGGAGTTACAGATTGTATAGTGACAGTCAGAGTGTAATCCATTTGGCTAAGAATTCAGCCTTTCATTCAAGAACCAAGCACATACAGCTAAGGTACAATTTCATACGATAGGTATTGGAAGATGGTGATTTAAAGCTGGAGAAGATCCATACAGATAGGAATCCTGCTGATATGTTAACCAATCTGGTTACAAAGGAGAAGTTGAATCTTCATTCAAATTTTGTTGGTCTTCATGATTAAGTTGAAGATGGAGGAGCTAGAAGATGTTGCTGTACAGGTACTGGTGTAGCTATTTATCTCTAAGTGGGAGATTGTTAAGGTGTGGAGCCTAAAAGCTTCACATATGAGCACATTTAATAGTTTTGGGTCTACACAGTCACCGGCATCAGTCAAGAAAGACCGCCATTGGTCAAGTGTAATTGAAGAGACGCCAGCGTCGGTAGAGGATCGGCCGACGTCAGTCACAGGCAAGCAGGCAGGAACTGGCTTCGGTTACCTGTGCGTCTAGAATGCTATTTTCGAGGACAAAAGTGAGTGTTTGCATGATGAGTTTAAGTCTTAGTCTTAAGTTCCCATTTCTATTATTAGCAAGATTGTTTTTAGAGCCCTTGTTCAAGAGGCTTAACCGTTGGTTGTAAGTGCATGCTCAAGTCTCCTAATTCTATATGTAGAATTAGATCTTCTTAGCTTTGTGTGATTATTGTAGTAATTCATTGTATGTGAATGTTGAAGAATAGTACAGAGTTGTATCAATCCAGGCTGTTGGAATTGATTGTACTTGAGAGAGAGAGAGATCTTAAGGGATAGAGATCTAGAGAGAGATCTTGTGCATCTGAGAGAGGTGTGGAAGAAAGAAGTTTTTTCAATTGTATTCCTTTTGTAAAGAGTTTTAATACAAGTTTTTAGGGTGGTTTCTTGTATCTCTTGTTCGTTTCTATTATTTGATTCTAGTTACTTATCTATCTAATTTAATTCCGCGTTTATTGCTTTCACAAGTGTAATCTATTATTGGTTGATCCCCAACAATCTAAAGTAGATAAAATAGAAGGAGAATAATCAGTAATACAAGTAGATAGATAAAGTGTACCTACTCTCTTACCTGTTGCTAATACAAGTGCACCCTTGGAAACTTTCCAAGATTCAGCTGTGAGAGTTATTTTGCAACCCTCATCACTCAACTTTCCTACAGAAATCAAATTCCTCTTCAGGATGGGTACATGCATGACATCCTTCAACACCCATGTGTTGCCATTCTGCAATTTTAGCTACACTTTTCCTTTGCCAACAATTTGACAAGGCTCATCATCCCCTAAATAAAATTTTCCAAAATCTCCGTGGACATAATCATTGAAAATTTTTCTATTTGGGGTTGCATGGAAAGAGGCACCAAAATCTAAAACCCAAGATTCTATTTTATTATCCAAAGAAAATATAAGAGCATCTTGTGCAACAATACCTACAAATTTTGCTTCTTTATCACCTTCATGCTAATTTTCTTTGTTATCCTTCAACCAACAATCTTTCTTTACATGCCCTTTCTTTCCACAATTCTAGCAGGTTATTCTTCCATTTCTGGATTTAGATCTTATTCCCATCTTTGACCTTGATTTCCCTTGCTTTCCCTTCTCTCTTTGCCTTCCCCTTCTTTCAAAACTTAAAGCATTACCTGATGTTTCCCCTGTGCTTTTCCTACAAATTTCTTCATTCAAGATTACACTAACAACATCATCAACTTTCAAGATATTTGAAGCAGACGCAGTATTACTAACTGCCATTACCAAGCTATCCTAGCTTTCAGGTAAAGAGCATAAGAATAAGAGAGCCTTAATTTCATCATCAAAAACTATTTTGACTAAATTTAACTGAATTACAATTCCATGGAAATCATTAAGATGACTAGATACAGATCCACCTTCCTACATTTACAAATTAAATAATTGCTTCATAAGATATACCTTATTCAAAGCTGAGGGTTTTTCATATAAATTTTCCAAAGTATCCATTAACTCTACCGTTGTCTTTGCCTATGATAAGTTTGAAAACACAAAAGCTGCCAGGCTCAGCCTTATAGCTCCAAGAGCCTTTCTATCAAGAAAATTACATTCTTCATCTTCCATATCTATGGGCTTACTTACAACCCCACCCAATGATAATTATAGATCTTTTTGATATAGATAATCTTCTATCTGCATCCTCCATAATTGATAATTCTTGCCATTGAATTTCTCCATTCTTAGTTTACTTTCTTCTACCATTGCTTTACTCCCACTCAATCAGAAACCCCTGTGAGTGAATTCTGTAATCAACAAACACTCACACGCTCTGATACCACTTGTTAGGAATTTGGAGTACAATTGATTACTTTTGTATAAGCAACTAAACATGGAATTAACTTAGAAGTAATAAGTAACTAGAAATTAGAAACAACAAATAATAGGAGATACAAGAAACAACCAATCTTGCATTGAACTCTTCCAGAATATAATTAAGAAATCTCACTCTTCCCACACCTCTTGCGTGTACAGTATTTCTCTCTCAAGAGTTCTCTCTCTCTCTCTCAATCAATTACAATCAACTCAATAACCGAGTTGTTATTCCCTCTTTTCTTTCTTCTTAATTACAATACTGCCCCATGGGTCTCTTAAATAGGATCCAAGGCAAAAAATAATTAGAAAAATAGACTCAAGACTAAAATTAGTCTTTACATGCAAACCAACTATTCTCCTAAAATTAGAACAAATCTAATTCTAGAAACACATGCAAATGCATAGTTGTCAGTGTCAGTCTACAGGTGACCAATGTCGGCCGACCCCTGACCGATGTCGATCAGTCCTGTGTCTATTCCTAACCGATGTCGGTGATACTACAGATGCCAGTCGACTGTGTAACCAATGTCAGTTACTGTGTAAACTCAGCAACCTCAATCTAGCTCATCAGTGAAGCTTTTAGCTCCATAACTCAACACATTATACAAATTACAATAATATGGACAATATTAGACCATTATATAGACTAATGGCTCATTAGATCCTTTCTTTTATGTAGAATGATGCACAAAAATAGACCATTACACAAAATGTAAAGGGTATTATATAGACAAGCAAGATGTAAGGCATTGTACAAACTATAATAAGATGGACAATAGTAGGCCATTATACATACTGATGGTATATTGTCTCCTTTATTTTATGTAGCTATATGGGCAAAAGTAGACATTTACACATAATGTAAAGGGTATTATATAGAAAATCAAGATGTAGGGCATTGTACATATTGTAATAATATGATAAGAGTAGACCATTATATAGACTAATGGTACATTGACTCCTTTAATATATGTAGCAAGATGGATAATAGTATACCATTACACATAATGTAAAGGGTAGTATACAAATAAGCAAGATGTAGGGCATTATACATACTATAATAAAGGGTGTTATAAAAGTAGTGAATATATATACTTGATCTATGTATACCATTATAAAGAATGTAAAGGCTAAGAGTTTTCCCTTGCCTCCAATAAAGTGGATAAATGTCATTACAATTTTGATGATGTTGTGACACTATAAGCATCTTTGCATATTTTATGATGTTGTTGTGACTCTATACCAAAAGGAAATGTTAAAATGAGGAAATTTTGACATTATCTTAGGTAAGAAAGGGGTGTCTATCATGATCAATTTATTATTTTTATTCCATTTTATAATAATGCATTTTCAATATGACTTACACAATCAGACTTTGAATATCAATATAACAAGTAATTGACACATGGCATGATGAATGAAGTCCCATGACATTTCATTATAAGCCATACACACATGAAAATTTTATATGATACATGCCATGGGGCATACAACATGTAAAAGGCATGGGGTAAATTAATAATTAATTTAAAAAAAAATCTATGTCAATTCAATTCATTATCTCTGGTATATAACATGGTTGTATGCATCATGAAATGATAGTAAATCTAGGATGGAACTAATAGGACTCTTAGTTGATGAACACATATATTTTATACTTTATCATGCTCTAACTTTTGAGCATAACTTACCACATTCATATAATTTGTTATAACTTTTGATATATTTTTTGTGTTTATATTTAAAGATAAAATGCTTTAAAAAGTAATAGAAATATATAGGATAATGGGATTATCAACACCATAAATTTTATAAATAATTGTTTGGGTGACTTATTCAATTATTATATATAAAAATAAATAATTAGAAAAAGACTAACCAATACAAAACCTAAAGACATAAAATGACAAACGAGACAAATACAAAAGGTAAATAAGTGGTAAGAAAAAACCTAGCAACCTCAGTCATAATAATACATACTACAACATATTTCAAAGTCTTACCAAGTAGAGCTATGTTAATCATCCACAAGGTGGGATACATAGTCACACTATCCGAGGTGACGCTGTAATGGATAGGCTAAATTGGCAAGAAGATCACAGATCTAAAGTTATGCTACTATTAACCATGGATAAAAAAATGTAGATGGAAGATAATTAGACTGATCTAAAACCCAATTCCTAAGCAAACTAAACCACAAAAAGTGTTCCAATAAATCATAATGAACATAAAAAAATCCAATTTGAAAGAGTAACAAATAAAAACAAATTTGTTCACTGGTTGTGTTAAATAAAGCATCTTTACACATATCAAATATGCAACTACAAATATCACTCTTAAATTTAAATCTCAAGCTCTTTACAAAAAAATAGGCATGTATAATATCAATCTACCTTGATCTAACTCAATTATGTACTAAAATCAGAAAATATTCAATAGAGGCTAGAGATATATATGCTCAACAATGATGTTGAGAAGTCAAGATTAAAGTACCATCATAGATATAAGTACTATTATTAATAATTTTTGATATTATGTCATTGATTTGAAAGCAGATAAAAATGATTCAAGTAAAAATCCATCTTCAAGTAATTTTTATTACTAGAAACCATATGACTTCCCTCATAAATCATTAAAATTAAATGCATAATTCATATTAGAAGAAATTAACATCTACAAAATTTGAAAACCCTTGATGGCTAAATGTTCATTCTTTGATCTAATGTGTATAAAATTTGGGCATGCATAAATAAATCTCCATGTTTTACTTCTTTGAAATAAGAGGAATAAAATATTTGGTGTCCAGAAGCTTCCCTTGAAACCCTATCTAATTGATCCAAATGAATGCTTACCATAGGCATGTGACGCAAAATGAAACCAAAATATAAGAGAGTTTGATTGCTTAACATAGTTTAGATATGACACCTACATCATAATTTAAAACTAATGAAATAAAGTATAATAGTGGTATTTATAGTTAATCAACTTTATTGGGGTTAACTAAATTAAAAATTAATCCACATTCAGAGACATAATTACTTTTGTGACCCTTATATGCATATTATAATCATATCATAGAAAGACAAGATTCATAATACATAGATGGCACATTTTATTAAACGAAGATAAATATCTACATAAAATTCCCTTATGGGAAAAGTCTCATTATCTTGAACAAATCCATTCATAATAGGATACAAGATCACATGCCCACCCTATTCAGTATGTCATAATATTTGGCATGATGTATGCCAAAAACATATTGAATCTCTATAAATCAAACATAAAACATTTCTTATCCTCTTTCATTCCTTATTTTGTGCCTAACAATCCTTGTCTTGCTATTTGGGAAAAAAATACAATTAATTTCATAAATAAAAATAAAAACCACAATTATTTGATTCAAGAGCAAGATTGATTGAAAAATTGAGGATAAACAAATATACTTTCTCCTTCAAATCTCATCTTCTCCCCTTAACATTCTAGTTGACAACCAAGGAAGTTTCTTTTTTCTATCAAGTTTCATAACTCATGTGTAATAATAAGATATGAATGTATTGGTGAAGAAATAAATATAATAAAAAACACATAATGTATCACTTACTTTCACAAATTTCATTCACCTTAGAATATCACCCCTCTTTTTATATTTATTTTCTTTGAAATTGTATATCTTGAGTTCTTCTTCTATTCCTACCAACCCTTTGAGGCTCAAATTATCGGAGTCATAAACATATTATTTTTTAAATAATTATTTTGCATTTATGCATCTCATACATTTATTGCTAAAAATTCCATTCCATAGACCTCTATTATCTTCTCTTGATTGGATGCCTTTACTGCTTGACAATCTAGAATGGGAGGTAACATGTGTATTTTAACATGGTGTGAATTGAACTATGGTTTTGATGATAATTTCTTCCCACCTTCATATAGTGTAAGACATTTTGGTGCAACATAATATAATTGGTCTCTATATCCAAACTCCGGAATAATATTGTAACCATGATCCTCATACTCAAAAATAATCTACACACATCAAAAGCTTTAAATTAAACAATAATCTCCATTTTAAAATTCATAAGATATACATTTGAATTGAAAATATAAAAACATGGGATAATTACCCATATACAATATAGAGATCATGTCATGTCATTGTGGAAATCCTATGATAGTTGAAATTTAACATCATCTTCATGATCACATAAAACATGTGATTATCTTACTTGATCAAAGATGGTAACATGTTAATATATAAATAAAATCACACAAATAAGATCACAATCCTATTTCTTAGCACTTTAAAAAAACTCACAATTCCCCACATTCTACCTTGTCCTTTGAAGGATGCTCGTGTTCCATTCTTTTTCTCTTATTGTGAGGGAGGATAACATGTGCCTATGCAGGTAAAATTAATAAATAAATATCAAAATCATATTTAATATGAATTAAATAAACATGTGAGAATCCTAACATATTACCTTATTTTTCTATCTATTTCCATGTCCATGCAAAGAGATTACAAAGGTCATTCATTCCATTTTTTCCTCTTCTTATGAGGGAGGGTAATAGGTTCCTATGTAGGTAAAATTAATAAAATAATATCTCAATCATGTTTCATATGATTTAAAAAAACACTTCCAAATCCCAACATATTACCTTCTCCTTCTGGTTAGGCTCATGTGCACATAGAGAGGTTACTGATGAATCCTTTAGTAGCTCATAATTTTTAAAACCCTTTACCTCCAATGAAATAGGTGTACGCCCCTCACACTACCATTATTTTCCTAACAAAGAAGTACAAAATTTAGAAATCTCAAATAGGTATACATTGATAAGATATACATGTGAATTGAAAATGGAATAATGTGAAAGAAGAATTACCCTTGTGTCATGAGAATCATTTGCAACATTGTAATCTGGATCATTCTCATCCTCTAATGAAACATGTAATTTTCTTTCTTCCTCAGAGATAATAATAAGTTATTTTGTAGGAAAAATAAAAAATGATGATCAATATTAAGTTTCATTCCAATCTCATAAACTCACAAACCACACATATTCCCTTCTCCCATATTACCTTCTTCATGGGAGGAGGTTGTCCATGTGCATGGAAGGAGGTTACAAATTATGGTTTCATCCATTCAATTCTTCTACTCTTATTAAAAATGTGAGTAGTGCATCCATATTCCATACCATTATTATGATAAAAAAGTAATGCACTAGTTATAATGATAATTTATAATTAAATAAAAGAATATGGGCATTTAAATATAGCAAATTAATAAAAACTTACCACTTCTCTTGATTGTTCCTTTTTTCATTGTTGTTGTTGGAGGAATTTAGGGAAGCTTCTCATAGGTTTGGCATGCTCGTCATGATCCACATTCCCATTAAAAGGTTGAACCAATTAAAATTTAAAATCATAATTGATCACAAGAATAAAATAGTTAAAATTTGAATACAATCAATTCATAGTATTAACATTTTCAATTATGGGAGACTGAAGTCCAAGTTCAACAACATTAACATCTTACATTGGTTGTGAACCACCAAGGATTGTCTGTATCCAAGTTCAAATCAAAAATGATAAATGGTTAGCATTGTGTACAACTTGTAATCGCTTAAATAATTAAATAAAACACTTAAAATCAAATAATATTTTCATATTACTAAATCAATGTCATTTAGTTTAGTCAACATGTTTTTAATTATTTATGTTGAGATCTCTTCTACTCCATCGGATAATTTTCCAAAGTTATACAAATTCTTCATTCCTCATTCAATAATGACATGTAATTTTATTGGAGATAATTTAGCTATTAATGAGTGAAGGCTCTCGAAAGGATTGAAGCCATGTTTTAGGTCACAAACATTCATGAAATCTACTAATAAGATAACATACACACCATTTCATAGACATTATAATTAGAGCAGTGTATACTAATGACAAGATAATTTTAATAATAATAAATTCATATACTCATGTACGGAGAAATAAACCAAACAACAATTATTTATATGCATTGCCTATTTATGGAAGGGATATAAGTACAATGCAATGTTTGTATTATGTGAACAATTTATATGTCCAATTTATGTATGATAAAAATGGAGTGCATTATATGTTCAATTTACACATTGAAGGATTTATAACCCCATTATGTGAACATTTTATATCATGATTAATCAATTAAAATATCTAGTAAAATAAAACATACTTACTTGGCACTGCATTGTTCTTCTTTGTTTCTTCTACCATGGCTAGAGAAGAAAGGCATAAAAATCTAGTTGAGAGGGAGTGTATGCAGAGTGAGGACATTTGTATATATTTATTTCCAATGTTATTTACTCTTCTTCACTCAACCTAAACAATTATGAGGTAAATAATCAAGATATCAAAGTATTTCAATTATTGTATCCAAACAAGAAGAAACTATCATGTACAATAGTCAAATGGATGTCAAAAATAGGGTTAAAACTACATTATGATGGTAAAATGGAAAAAAAATTGAAATCCCACATTATTACCTCCAACACCATTGTGTATGCCACTATAGGTTACATCGAATGATCCCAAAACATGACATCAGTACACAACATAGTATATTTAGTAGTTAAAATAAAAATAATAATATTTAAATTAGGATTGTTCACCAAGTTTAGTGAAAAAACATACAATGTTTCACATAATAAATTATAAAACTTAGGAGGAAGAATGTTAATAATCAAAGAAAAGTGAAGTATAAAATCAATGGATTAGGGGTCAAAATTCCAAACATTCAAAACTCTTTATAGTATAAAGCTAGAATACAAAGGGAGCTTGTTTAATCATAATCTTAGTGGCTCATATACAATTAGTGTGTGGAGTAGGGGTAAAAATTATAAACATTAAAAACCCTTTAAATTATAATGGTAAAATACAAAGGGATCCCATTTAAATTCATGTAAAATTATGGTATAAAACTAGAATGGAAAATTACAATATAAAGGTAGAATATGAAATTATAATATTAATTGGTTGGTATAAATTCCCTAGTTAAAACTCTACACCCCCATATAAATTTTTTAAATATAAGGGATATATAACTTCCCTATTTGGGTTAAGCCTTAAACCAATTTTAGTCTTTATGAATGGCCCACCTAATCTTGATTGTAATGTGATGATGATGAGGGATCCTACTAGTGCTACGAAGGGGGGGTTCCATAACTCAAGAATGTGTGTGTGATTTAAAAATTATGAGAAGTAAAGATTTTACCAAATGATAATTAACATTCATCCTCCTAACTATGTTTGTGGGGCCCACCAATACCTTAACAATCATAGTCAACCTTTTTTGTCTAGGGTTGGGGTTAATGCAAATGACAACAGATGCATTTAAGGCTGGCAAAGAGGAAACAAGGTGACGGAGAATGGGATGAGCCCAAAAAGTGGTCAACATCTAGCATGGTGGTCCACATTGAATGTTCCTACTAACTACACTCATTCTTTATAACCTACTCATTATTTTTAATTATCTTAATAAATTTATTGAATCTATCCCTTACTATCACCTTTGGAGCATTGTTGTAGTCTTTGAGATGCCTTGGTCATACTCTCTTGGTAGTTGATCATTGTGTGTTTAAAAACATTTTTGAGATGCCTTAGTTAAAATCATAATTTTTACACTTCTACCTCACTTATAAGACCTAAATCTTATAGGTAAATAAAATAAGTATTTAGCGTAGTCCTTCATTTTTTCTATATGAAGTTGAATTAATGTGTTGTCTATGTTTAATTTTTGAACTTGTTTAAATATCTCCACCCAACATAATATCTTCACCCAATAGAATGTAGGAAATTGGGACAAACATAATTTCATCAAATTTTAATGTTGTATGTCATGTACTATAGTCTTTTAGAGAATAAATTCTCAATGGGAGAAAGTTTTTAATGAAGTTGCATCCAAGATGCCCTCCACTATTATATCCTCCATGATAATGTGTCCGCATGGTAGTTTTATATTTCATCTGTGGATGAATCTTAGTTATGGTTCTCTTAATATAGGATGCCTTTGACATAATAAATTAGTGTTCATCTAGATTAACTACCTATTAGGTCCATTTAGATGGAGACTCCAATTTAAGATTGTGTCCTAAGTGATTTTGACAGAGTGGATGCCCTTTAATTGTAACTCTTTAGCCAAAAAAACTCACTAATTTAAATATATGCTTATTCAACATTATAAATTTGTTACATATTTATTTCTAAAATATTAATATAAATTCCAAACATTTTATGTAATTCAATAATTCCATGTAATACCCTGAAAGTATATGATAAAAGAAAATAAAAATAAATAAACTATTTTAAAAGAGATCGGAGCAGGGCTATCATAATTTATTCTAACAATTTTTTAATGAGATGGTTTTATATTAGTTAGATTGTTATATATTAATTGCCTTTTCCCCTTTCTTAGAACCTTTGTATCTTGTATTCATTTAAAATTTTGATTATTGTATTCTTTTAAAATTAACATTATTTTTTATTTAAAAAAATAAATTATTCCAACCAAATGAGTATCTATCCTCTCAGATAGTTTTGGTTTGAGAAGTTTCCATGGACACAACTGTTAGCAAAATTATACAATATCTTATATATACATCTCTTCTAAATTATGAAAAGAGGATAAAAAGGAAAATCATACATTTAAAACTAAATTTATAGAAGTAATAATCACTTATGGAAGAGGGAAAGGGGATAAATATGTTGAATATTATGGTTACAGTGGATGAGAGCCAAGAGAGTACACATGCCTATAAATGGGCTTGCAAAATTCTCTTACCTGTTCACACAAATATCAACCAATACTATAGCTTCACACTCCTTTTATGTTCAATCCCCTATCTATGTCTTTTAAGGTCCTGGTAAGTTATCTCCATTTGTATATATTATTAAATGCATTTTTATTCACGTTGAAGTGATGTGTCTGCAACCACAATTATGTATCTAATTAATAATAGGTTTTGATTTGCATCCTATATCTTGAGCAAGGAGGTGCTTCATCTTATTTACTATGAATAAGTTATAACTACCTAAAATATACTGAATTTATCTTTGGATAGCTATAAGTATTACAATGATAAATCAAAAATACATGTTGTAATTTGGAAACCAAAGGAGAAGATATGTGAAGTTGCCCACAAGTTAGGAGCCCATTTTTTAATGATGGGTAGTCATGGTTATGGTGATTTCATCAGGTAATGGTTCTTATCTATCTATCTATCTATCTATCTATCTATCTATCTATCTATCTATCTATCTATCTATGTCTCTGAATTTCCTTACCATTTAAACCACCATTTAAAATTTTAAGATTGATTATTTTACAGAGCAATCAAGGGAAGTGTGATTGATTATTATTGTTAGAATACCATGTGCCCTATTGTAGTTGTTAGCAAAAATGTTTTGTAAAGATTGAGAAGGTGAGTATACCCTTTTTTAGCTTGTTGATGTTGTGTGAGAGATGTATATATTCTAGGAGGAGGTTTGGAGAATAGAAAAACCATAGTGAGTGCAGGGCATGGGAATGCCACATGGTTTTTGTTTCTCCTATGAATATTATGTAGGTAAAAGGCCATGACCAAGATTGAGTTTTTTGCTTGCTCGAGGAAATGAGTGAATGAAACTAATTCTCCTATTTTGATTTTTAGAATATTTTAAAGGCCATTGGATAGCAACCAAATATATTAATCCATATGGTAATAGCAGGGTATAAATCAAGTAGCTATATTCCACAACATTCTAGAGGCTAAAATGCAAAAAATAAATAAGCCAATTGCATAGACATATTTTTAAAATGAAAAATTCTTGTAGAATCTAAATGGATCTAGTTGAGATTTTATATAGTTTAAATGGGAAATAATGAAGCTGACTTTTTGGTCAAGGCATTGCATAAAAAAATTCATTGTAAAATTTGATTCACATATTGACAACTTAACTACAACTAAAGATTTTTAATAATGCTAAAGTTGAATAAATTACTAGAAACATTGAATTGTATCTGGAATGCTCTAATCACTACTGTATGAAAGCTAAAAACCTATAAAACTTAATATAAGGCCTGATTTATGGGAGGCCCAAAAGTATATGATAGTTTTTGAAAGCTTAGAATTCACATTGATATTGTATGTTTGTGAAAGTAGACTAAGTTTTTGTCATGTCCCCTTTTTAGTCGACATGTACAGAGTAGATGATTAGCCTATTATGCGACCCTCGTAGGCTAATGAGGTGGATAGAGGGTCTTGATGGAGCTGGGCTTGGCTTTCGTTCGGGCACTTTCGGGCATGAATTAAGGGAGATATTAATATTTGATTGATTTAATCAAATATTAATTATTTGAACTAATTTTAATTAATTATTAATTAATAATTAATTATTAATTAATAATTAATTAATTATTAATTATTAATGATTTGGTCTAATTTGAGGATGCAAATTCTAAATTAAGACTTGGTCTAATTTTAAGACCCTAGTTCTAATTTAAGGAAGTCTAATTTAAGGGAGTCTAATTTTAGCAAGCACACCTTTGGAGGTGTATAAGAATCTCTCATGAGAGAGAGTTTGTAACCATGCTTATTATTGATATTGATTCTTGTTAAGAAATTCTTCTGTGAAGACTGAGCCAAGGGTTCCAGGATTCCAATTGCAGTGAAGAACGTCAACTCTTCATTGTGTGCGATTCAGAGGTTGTGAAAGATCAGCCGATCTATTGCCGAATTGAGAGATAACTTCACACAAAAGTTATCATAGTATTACAGGTAATTGAGAGATAACTTCACACAGAAGTTATCATAGTATTACAGGTATTTGAGAGATAACTTCACTCAGAAGCTATCACAAGGGTTTACAGGTATTTTCTTTATTTTGGGTTTTTGATTCAAGAATTATCCAGATATAGATCTTTTGTGTCAGCCCATAATTCTACAGATCAGGATCAGGCATACAGGGTGTGTTATATCAGTGGCCGTACGACTTCCGTACAGATCTGCGAAAAATCCGTACGCATCTACAGAAAGTTCAGGTACCGACATCGGCGAACAGGAACTTACAGAGACCGACATCGGTTGACTCATCACCGACGTCGGCAAGGGGACTACTACAGGTCGACCGACGACGGCAGTATAATTGACGTCGGTGACTGTGTTTTTTACATAGCAGGCCGAGACGTGCCAGATTCAACCCAGTTCGCGGAATATTCAGGCTATAAGGCCGAACTTTCGATATTCTTTGTATACCTGACAGAGGATCTCAAATTGTAAGCTTATGAGCAAATAAAAAGAAATTATACTGTGATTTATTCATCTATTTGAAGATATTTTGCAGAAATTTAGATAAGCAATTTGGAGCTTTGTTTTGATATTCGAAGGGATATCACAGTGGTATCAGAGCTTTGGTCTTTGGTATCAGAGTTTTTGTGCAGATAAGAGAGCCCCTAGTGTCTTTCATATATCCCTATTTGGAGGGGATATTACAGTGGTATCAGAGCTAAATTCCTGCCATCCTGTTGGGCACATCAGAGCTAAATCCTGCCACCCTGAGGGTTTAGAAATTTTATGCAGCCACAAGAGTTGCGACCACACGGGTATTACACACACAGTAAAGCTTTACTTGAAGGCACTCAAGTTCTAGAACAACCGCCGGAAGACATGGGTGACGATATTGGTAGGGCCCGTATTCCTCATCATCCGAGAGACCAAGATGATCCAGAAGTTTTACTTACTCTTAGAGAACTACGAGAAGGGCAAAGGCAGAATAACCAGGTATTACAGCAGTTGGCAGCAGCACTGCCAAGATTGGGTTCTCCGAGGAGACATTCCCCACACCGTGAGGATGTCAGGAGTGTTTCAGGATCACAGCGAGGCCATGGGACTGTTTCTCATACAGCAAATAGGCCTACTAGGCCTATCTTTGTGAGACAGAAAGCAGAGGAGGTGATAGCAGGTGAGGAGCATGAGGAGACATTTACGGACACACTCAGGACAGCGACCGAAGAGTGGGAGTCATTACCACATGTGGTCAGGGAGATGATTACTTTTGACCGATTCCTCACACAAAGGAAAGAACATTATCGAGGTCGACAGAATGGGAGACCAAGACCCTAGAACAATGATCTGAAGCAGGCTACGAGTAGGCTCACACTAGCAACATTTGATGGTAGTGGTAAGGTGACAACACAGGCCTGGGTTAGTAAGCTGGATACATTTCTCACATTGCGACCGATGGGTGAGGAAGATGCTATCAGATATGCGACACTACATCTTGAGGGAGTAGCTCACGATTGGTGGCACCATGGGATGGTGACACTCCATCATGATCAGATCACTTCTTATCAGGAGTTTGTGGACAGGCTGGTAGAGCGCTTTGACAGGAGGGATCCAGAGTCCTATTTTCGAGAGTTGGCACAGTTACGCCAAAGTGGCAGTCTAGAGTCATACATTGGTGACTTCCAGAAGTTATCAGTCATGGTTCCTGACATTTCAGAGAGGCGACTAGTAGTACTCTTCATGGAGGGATTGACAAAACCTTTGAGAGGTTAGATCAAAGGCTTTGATCCTCCTTCATTACAGGAAGCTATGAAGAAGGCGCGCAGTATGGATATGGCAGCCCCATCAAGTAGATCTAACTCCAGAGGTACTTCTTCATCTAGAGACCATAAGCACTCCAACGGGGATACAGAGAGACCGGATTTTAACATAGATAAATCCGGGGTTAAAAATGATTCAAAGGCCAATCCAGCAGCACCACCTTTGGATCGTGAGGCACTTAATGATCTATGCAGGAAGAAGCTTTGCTTCTACTGCAAAGGTCCATATGATATCCATCACGATTGCCCTTTGAGGCCTAAGGGCAAAGCAAATCGTGTGATGTGGGCGTATTATGAGGATGCGGAATCAGAAGATTCTGAACAGCAGGGTAGTTCTGAGGAGGCAGAGGCTTCAGAGCCTAAGGCAGAGGTAGATTTAGAGCTTCATATACAGGAGGCACGCCTATCCAGCATTCAGTCGGATGAGTCATTCAGACTCCGTGGAGTTTTGGCAGGGCAAAAGGTTACCACCCTTCTTGATACAGGAGCTACACATAATTTCATAGATGCTAGATTGGTGGAGGAGCGTGGACTCACTACCGAAGATTTTGAGGGGATTAGAGTTAAGGTAGCCGATGGTCACACTCTTATGTGTGAGCGCATGATTAGAGATCTCCCATTGCGCTTGAACAACTACGAGTTCAAGGCTAATTATTTTGTAGTGAACATGGGGGACATAGAATTAGTCTTGGGTATGAAGTGGCTTCATTCATTTGAGGAAGTTACTCTTCATCTCAAAGATATGGAGGTTCGTTTTCAGGTTGATGGGAAAACACATATTCTTAAGGCAATACGGGGCAGCAGCTTCAAGCATATGTTTTTTCATCAGATGGAGATGCCTATACTACAGGACATGATAGAGTGCGATGATGAGGGCACATTGGCACCAACACAGGAGAGATATGAGGACGAGCTTTGTCTTGAGGTGAGTTCAGTTCAAGAGTCAGCACATGTGGTAGAGGCTCAGCTTTCTTTTACAGGGGGGTCACATGTTGATGACGATATGCGTACAGGAGACAGAGGTGATGTGACGCCATTGGATGAGAGTGGTGATGGACAGGGCCTGGAGTTTGTGTTGGTTGACAGCACTGTAGATCGAGACTTCATTTGGGATCCCGGTATTCAGCGATTGCTTGAGGGCAAGCAATTTCAGGAGGGGCGGATTGTCATGTCCCCTTTTTAGTCGACATGTACAGAGTAGATGATTAGCCTATTATGCGACCCTCGTAAGCTAATGAGGTGGATAGAGGGTCTTGATGGAGCTGGGCTTGGCTTTCGTTCGGGCACTTTCGGGCATGAATTAAGGGAGATATTAATATTTGATTGATTTAATCAAATATTAATTATTTGAACTAATTTTAATTAATTATTAATTATTAATGATTTGGTCTAATTTGAGGATGCAAATTCTAAATTAAGACTTGGTCTAATTTTAAGACCCTAGTTCTAATTTAAGGAAGTCTAATTTAAGGGAGTCTAATTTTAGCAAGCACACCTTTGGAGGTGTATAAGAATCTCTCATGAGAGAGAGTTTGTAACCATGCTTATTATTGATATTGATTCTTGTTAAGAAATTCTTCTGTGAAGACTGAGCCAAGGGTTCCAGGATTCCAATTGCAGTGAAGAACGTCAACTCTTCATTGTGTGCGATTCAGAGGTTGTGAAAGATCAGCCGATCTATTGCCGAATTGAGAGATAACTTCACACAGAAGTTATCATAGTATTACAGGTAATTGAGAGATAACTTCACACAGAAGTTATCATAGTATTACAGGTATTTGAGAGATAACTTCACTCAGAAGCTATCACAAGGGTTTACAGGGATTTTCTTTATTTTGGGTTTTTGATTCAAGAATTATCCAGATATAGATCTTTTGTGTCAGCCCATAATTCTACAGATCAGGATCAGGCATACAGGGTGTGTTATATCAGCGGCCGTATGACTTCCGTACAGATCTGCGAAAAATCCGTACGCATCTACAGAAAGTTCAGGTACCGACATCGGCGAACAGGAACTTACAGAGACCGACATCGGTTGACTCATCACCGACGTCGGCAAGGGGACTACTACAGGTCGACCGACGACGGCAGTATAATTGACGTCGGTGACTGTGTTTTTTACATAGCAGGCCGAGACGTGCCAGATTCAACCCAGTTCGCGGAATATTCAGGCTATAAGGCCGAACTTTCGATATTCTTTGTATACCTGACAGAGGATCTCAAATTTTAAGCTTATGAGCAAATAAAAAGAAATTATACTGTGATTTATTCATCTATTTGAAGATATTTTGCAGAAATTCAGATAAGCAATTTGGAGCTTTATTTTGATATTCGAAGGGATATCACAGTGGTATCAGAGCTTTGGTCTTTGGTATCAGAGTTTTTGTGCAGATAAGAGAGCCCCTAGTGTCTTTCATATATCCCTATTTGGAGGGGATATTACAGTTTTTCCATTTGTTTCCTATATTTTTATTGTATTTGTATTTCAAATGTGTAGAAACAATAGATCCTTGCTCCTGATGCAATCTACAAGAACCCATCTATAATTATTGCCTTAGAGATGACAAACAAGGGTTTTGTTTGCCAGCATCATTACGTTTTTTGCATATTGTTTCCTTTCCTTTATTTTTTAAATCCCATTTCTAGGATAAGTCTCAACATCACCATCTTGGGTTGTTTCTCAATACATATTTGAGATTCTATCGGTACAAGTTTCATTGCTTCAGTTTATTCCCAAGATCCTTCATGTATTATGTCAATTTTGCAACCTCAATCACCACCTTGCAACCCCAATCACCACCTTTCAACCCCAACCAATACCACATACCTATTCTCATTAGCATATATCAGTTTTTATTTCAAGGCTTTTAATGCCACTACCCATTATTCCATGGTTTGATGGAAATAAGAAAGCTCTTATTTTTTTGGAGAAGTTAGAGATTTTTATCCTCTATCTTTCCTTGAAAAAGAATAAGTAAGAGTTTAATAGGTTATTACTAAGTTTTTTAATTTCACCTGGCTTGGGAACTTAAATATTAACATTTCTTGAGGGAGTTTTCAACCAAGGGAGATGGTGACATGAATAATTTGTGTTAAGAGAGTAATTCATTATTTAAGAGGTTATTATGATACTAAACAACCCAAAGGATCTTCAAGAAACCAAAGGACCTCCCATGTCTGTGCCTATGTTTTTGACCTCTTCATGTCAATCCTCTCTGCTTAAAGACATTATTCTTGTGTCCAAAATAATTTGCTGATTTTCAAACATTATTTTTTAGTACATATTTTTTTTTGTTTATTTCCAACAAAGCTTCAAATCTACTTTTTTTAAGAATCAATGCCATTAGTACATTTCCAAAATTCCAATTGTACCTACTGGTAGCCTAGGTAGTTCAACATTAGAGAATGGTATTACTCTTGAAAACCACTTTATATAGAGAAAATTACTGTATTCAAAGTATAATTTCATATGTTTTAATTTTTTTGTTCTTGTTAGAAACATCTATCTCAATTAGGAAGAGAAATCCATGGTGTGTGTATTATTTATGTATGATAATTTAATTAGAAGGTTCTCATCGAGCCTCAATAAGGCAATTACAAGTATTTGTTTCCACCAAAATATATTGTTTTATCCCTAGTGAAAGATTTTCACTTTATGTCCAAACTTCATCTAACTATAAACCCATTTCTAAACCTTTTCAATTTTTACTTTGTAGGTTGTTCCATACTTAGGAAGAAGGCCACAATGCAAAATTTTGTGTGTGAACTCAGAGAACATCCTACCTTAGTGCCTAGGAGAAATATATGCCATAATTGAGATGTCCTTGAAAACCATTATTTAGTATAATGTCAAACATCTATAAATAAAAAATCCCTAATCATCATTATTGTCACCAAATCTTTCACCGTAGAAGAGGGTGTTTAGGCCTCTTCTATATTTGGGTAACATGGGAACATTGTTAGGTATGTGGGTGTACCTATATTTGAAATGAGCCTCTAGATTCAAGGGCTAGCTCCCTGAATGTATCCTGAAATGCTCACACCTACTTAACCAGTTGCTTATGGGGAAAAGAGTTAGAATTTGAAAAAAATGAACCTAATCTAAGGGGGTAATGCACCAAGATGTCTTCCAAATGATCATCATACTTTATTCACTAATAAATAAGGTACATAAACTAATTTTTAAGTCCTATATATTCTAACATGAGTATTTCAATATGGAGGTGAGATGCATGAGAGATATCTAAAGTAAGTGAACCATAGCCTAGTTGCAGACATTAAGGGTTATTGTACACTTAAAATATAGGATCACATACTTGAAAACACTTCATATGACCATTTTGAATAGGAAATCTTGCATAAACATGAAAGGATAAGGGAAGGAAGGATAGAGAGTTATCACTTTGCATCACCATACATCACTTGCACACTTACATAATTATTCAAGAACTCATAATCAAATTTGCATTAATGTTCAAAGGTAGAATATGACATCATTATATCAAGGATTTGCCATACATGGAGTGGAACTGGTTTATAATGGCTCAAGAGCTATATTTATAGAAGAAAAGAAGCAAGAGAAAGGAGCTTTGGTACTGAAAGGGAAATCAGCTAGTTCAAATGTTTAAATTGTAGTTACAACTAATTCTACAAATTAATCTTACTCAGATATTTTGATTGATCTAGGTCACTTCAATCCATTGCATAGTCACATTATTCCCTCATTGATGCTCCTTGATAGTTGAAAAAATAGGATCAAGTTGTCTTGAGTGAAGTTCTAACATCAATACGGTTACAACAAATGGATCCATTTATTAGAATTTTATCTTGTTAACTATTCCTAACTAGTTTGTTGTAGCATGCAAAAGTGGAGAGAAGGGTCCCTTTCATGTAGTTGGTTCTAGTGATGATTCTGTTGGAGTCCATGTGTATGCCTTCATGGAACCCTTTGAAATGATATCTCCTTCTTCTAATAATGCCAAACATAGTCACAGAATGAAACCTCTATGACACAAACCCTCAATTTAGAGGTCCATATCAATATTTGATGGTAGTCCATTTATGTCCCTTAACCTAATTATATCAATGTACCCTTTTAATGGCATTTAGTTGAGCTCTAATGGCAAATCGATAACCCTGTAAGACCTTTTTTTCTCTAATAAAAACTTGCCCTTTGGTTTGAATTTTAATATCTGATCTAGATCATTGACTTATTGACCCATCTCACATCGTAGGATCAATATGTATGATGCAATGTGGACCATCAGATCTACTAGGACCCACTATTTGAAATCCAATGGGTACTTCACAAGCTCAAATTTATTGTATGTGATCCCATCAAATGACTTTCATAGGAATGTCAAGGACATCTACATGACCATCAATCTTTGGACCCCAATGGATAACTGTTGAGCTTGATTTTAATGTTTTCACACCTATTAACACCATACTATATCAACTTTGCCAAAATAAATTGGTTGATGTAATATGGCTTTGGGGAAATTGTTATAGAATAATTTCCCCAAAATATTTTACTTGTTTGAGACTTTTTCATCAGGCTATTTTCCTTAGGCTTTTAATAAGGATCTTTTTTTTAACATTTTCCTTGGGATTTGTGCCAAGACATTTCCTCTAAAAAAATTGGTCTTTAGGATTTTTTATTATATCCTTATCTCTTTTCTTAGACCTTTTGATTTAGACAAAATGTTCAAAATAATTTATACCTTTGGGTTTTTTTCTTGATCACTTTCCCTGAAATAGTTCGTATTTAGTCATTTACTTCAAAAAAAAGTCTAAGATAATTAAGTATTCAAGAAAATTATCCTAGATAATTTTCTTGACACAAATGCATTTGGCCTTTTGATATAGGATTTTTGATTTTGAACAACATTTGTTACCCTTTGGGACTTTGTATAGGACACTTCGTTGAGAAAATGACCCTTCAGGGAAATTATTTAGGTAATTTTATCGAAAGAAATGACCTTTAGACTTTTATTGTGGACAAAATGTCTACAATAATCTATGTCTTTGGGCCTTTTATTTTGGACAAAATGTCTAAAACAATTCCTAACACTTAACCAAATAAAGTGAAATAATTTTCCTAAAAGAATTTTTGCCCTTGTACCTTTTGTCAGAAATTTTATGGCAAACACTTTGTCCGAAGGAAATATGCCTTATCCAAATACTTGGAACAATTTATCCAAGAGAATTAGAATGCCTTCAAAATTTTGTTGCAGGCTTTGTGGAATAATTTATCTAAAATAAATATGTCCTCTAACACTTAGCCAAAAGCTAAAATATTTTCTAAGTACAAACTTAGGATTTTATGGACCTATTCTTGTCACTACTCAGTCACCATGAGAATATACCACTTGCATTTATGACTCAAAAATGACCCCTAAGACACCAAAAGACACAAGGACTAAGATAGACTATGACCAAAGCTAGAATGGCATATGAATGACATCAGATGAATTACAATCATAACCTATGACATTATGAAAAGTCTATATATTAGATTCTAACTATATGGGGTTGACCCATTTTAGCCTAAGTGAAAATTGGTCAACATTCTTGGTGATTTTTTAAGGGTGGTATCCTTGTTATGCCATGACCAATTACCTGATCCTATCCAATGGGATATAGAGTGACATGTACAATAGGTTTGACATATGAATGCCTTGAACAACACACAAAACACAAGGAAAGACAAAGGAGAAGAAACACATAAGACAAGAAACATACATGTGCTTCATGAGCACTTATGGGACACAACACAACAACTAAATAAATTGACTCAAGTACTAACTAAGCTGAGATGAAAAATTCCTCTAGGATCAAATGGGAAGTTTGAAATGTATCTTGATTTATGAAATGAAGGGTTGAATTAGACATGTATCATTTTGATCCTTGGCATTGATGCCTCCATATTTTTCTTAGTGTTTTCCAACTTCATTAGCATGATGTTCAATGAGAACTAAACATCTCCAAATATGCTAGATATGGAAATGAACTCTTCTTGCATACAAATAGCCACAACTTTATTATATGGCTCCTTAGCTATGACCTCTAATGGTGGTTAAACAATGTTTTCCTTTTTGGTTTCCATAGTGTCCTCAATAATGTTGGATTTATCTTCAACTACAAGTTATTCAAGATATTAAGGAGTTTTAAATAGTCCACCCAATCTTGTTCATTATCCTCCATGAAAAACCCTTTGTCTACCTTCTCAAGTACTTTATCCTCGACTTGGGAAAGATCCTCAAGCTCTTGAAAGAGATTCATTTATAGCTACCAATCATCTTTGTTCTCCATGGAAAACCTTTTCTCCATCATAGATTGTACTTGATGTTTGGAATCTTCAAGCTCTTTTTCTTCATGATCCAACACCTTTGGATATGGCTTAATATCAGGTGGGTTTCTTGGTTGTTCCTGAGATTTCATAACTTCCACCTTTCCCTCACTTTTCATGTCTACAATCTATTGAACACTAGCATCATTAGACTACTTTATGGCAATAGATTCTTGATCAACAAAATGACTTTCATCTTTATGCTTGATGGAATACTTGTCAACATGATCATTAGTATTTTTAGCAACCTTGTCATTAGATATAGAATATTTTAGAGAAAAAAATCTTACCAAATTTGCCAAACCATTTGCATATGGCATTGGGATTTTTCCATAGTTCCTCTTCCTTCACAACATGAGACCTTTCTCCATGCTTATTGAGACAATCGTCAACATGCTTGTTAGAGGAAATATCCAAATCAGATGTAGAATTTGTGGGAGGAGGAGTAACCTTACCAAACTTATCAACTCATGACATATGAAATCAAACTTTTTCCATAAGTCATTTTCATCCATCTTATGAGTGTCATCTTCAGGATTTATTTCATCTACCTT
This sequence comes from Torreya grandis, assembly GCA_037957365.1. Taxonomy (NCBI): domain Eukaryota; kingdom Viridiplantae; phylum Streptophyta; class Pinopsida; order Cupressales; family Taxaceae; genus Torreya; species Torreya grandis. The sequence goes on from JARHVA010001131.1 coordinate 2,256,336, forward strand.
GGTCTCATGAGACTCTCTTAGGACTGCAACCTCTTGAGGCCTGACTTGACATTATTCCTTGTTATTAAACTCCACTTCATGCTTTATATGGTCATCCAAAAATTCATGATTAGGTATGGAGTCTTCTTCACATACCTCTCTCTTCAAGTCTTGGCCACATTCTTCATGGATAACTATAAAAGAGTCTTCAATATGTTCCTCTTCCATATCAAAATCTACACTGGTAGATATGGTAGGATCTTCAATGTGATTTTATTCATCTAAGAAGGTAGAGTTATACTTGTGGTCACCAAGGGGAGTCCCTATGGTGATTTCCTCCTCATAGTCACTCATGACATCCTCTTGGTTAGCCTTGGCCTGGGTTTTCTCCTCTTTACTTGCTTCTCTCAAGATGGGCTCATGTGAAGGAGATATAAAATGAGATATAGTGGAAGGTTTATGGATTGGGGGAGGAGTATGAGAGGTTGAAGAGGGGTTGTGAGTGGATTTAGGAAATTAGAATGCACTAGTAAGCTATAGGAAAGTGTTTTTTGGGTTGGGTAAAAGAATAAACATCAACATAAGTAGGGGTTACATATTGCCAATAGTTTTCTTGAAATTATTCAATAGCAACATGTTAATTTTTTGGATCTTTATCCTCACACATAATTAGCCTATCTATCAAGAATTGAAGGCACTTATTTTCCATGTCCATTTGTTCCTTGATCTCCCATTGGGTTCCTTTTAGTTCTTCTAATGTTTCCAACTTTTGCATATGATTTTGGATAGCACCTCTCAACCATTCCATGAGAAGATTACGGATCACATCATACTCATCATCCCATGTACTAATTTTATCTTTAATATCTAGTAAATTTGGTATGGATACCAACAAGGACTTGATATAAGATGGAAAAAGTGGAGGAGGAGGAGGGTAATGATGGGGATCAAGATCAGCTTCATTTTGTTGCATTTTAATCTAAAAGAGTCTATATCTTACCTTATAATACCTTTGTATAAAATTCATGTAAAAATCTAATTCCTCATGGAAAAACTAATAGGAATACTCTTGAGGTTCATAGGCATCATGGTATGGTTGATAGGGCTCATATTGGGATTGGTAGGGAGGCATTTCTTGATAGGGTTGTTGGGGAGTATATTGTGGTTCATATCAAGGCTAATAAGGAGGTCCATGGTAGGTATATTCACCATAGTTTTTCATGTCAACCTCATGTATCAAAATAAATGTAAAAAATTTATCAAAACTTTAACTAAAGATACTTGGACTGCTTATAACCATAAATTATTATTTAGAGTTGCCATTGGTGCTAGATTGCTTGCTTCTCTAAGTTGATTAGAGGAAATACACACCAAAAATATTTCCACTCTCTTGGAAACTTTAAATAGTCACCAAGAACAAGACACAAGATTTAACTTGAAGGAGTCACCAAATGTTGAGTAGCACACCAATTTGTAGCTAATGTTGTTAAGACCAACATTCACCTTGACAAGTTGTCTTGAAGATAATAGGTCCCATCAGGTGTGCTAAAACCATTGTAACCAAATATTACACCCTAAAAGAGGGTGTTTAGGCCTCTTATATATTTGGGCAACATGGAAACATTTATAGGTATGTGGGTGTACCTATATTGGAAATGAGAGTCTAAATTTAAGGGTTAGCTCCTTGAATGTATCTTGAAATGCTCACACCTAATTAGCTAGTTGTTTATGGGGAAAAGAGTTAGAAGTTGCATGAAATGAACCTAATCTAAGGGAGTGATGCACCATGATGTCTTTTATATGATCGTCATATTTTATTTCACTAAGAAATAAGTCACATAAATGAACTTCTAAGTCATATGGATTCTAACATGAGTATTTCAATATGGAGGTGAGATGCATGAGAACTATCCAAGGTAAGTGAACCATAGGCTAGTTATAGACACTCAGTCTCATTTTACACTTAAAACATAGACTCACACACTTGAAAACACTTCATATGACCTATAATAATAGAAAATCTTGAAAAAACATGAAAGGACAAGGGAAATAAGGATAGAAAGTTATCACTTTGCATCACCATACATCACTTACACACTTAGATAATTGTTCAAGAACTCATAATCAGATTTGCATTAATGTTCAAAGGTAGAATATGACATCATTATAGTAGGAATTCACCATACATGGAGTGAAACAAGTTTACAATAGCTCAAGAGTTATATTTATATAAGAAAGGAAGTAAGAGAAAGGGAGCTTTGGTGCTGAAAAGGGAATCAATCAGTTCAAACATTTGAATCATTGTTACAACTACTTATGCAAATTATGCTCATTCAAACCTTTTGATTGATCTAGGTCACTTCATTCCATTGCAAAATAACATTATTCCCTCTTTGATGCTTCCTAATGGTTGAAATGGCAAGATCAAGCTATCTCAAGCTAAGTTCCAACATTAATGTAGTTACAATAAATGGATCCATCTATTATAATTTTGCCTTGTTGTTAACTTCTCCTAACTGGTTCATTGTGGCATGCAAAAGTGGAGAGAAGGGTCGCTTTCATGTAGTTGGTTTTGGTGATGAAGCTGTTAGATTCCACATGTATGCCTTCATGGCACCCTTTAAAATGCAATCTCTTTCTTTTAACAATGGTGAACATAGTCACAAAATGAACCCTCTATGACACAAATCCTTGACCAGAGATCCATATTTAGATTTTATGGTGGTCCCTTTATGTCCCTTAACCTGATTACATCAATGTGTCCCTTTAATGGTGTTTATCGAAGCTCTAATGGTGGATTGATGACCATGCAAGACCTTGTTTTCTCTAATAAAAAACCTACCCTTTGGTTCAACCTTTAATTTCATTGGTCATCAGTGTCTAACCCAGATCATTGACTCATTGACCAATCCTCCACCTTAGGATCAAGATGTATGATGCAACATGGACCATCAAATCTATTGGGACCCATTGTTTAAAATCCAATGGCTATTTCATGAGTTCAAATTTATTCTCTACACTCCCATAAAATGACATTCATAAGAACATCAAATACGTCTACGTGACCATCAATCTTTAGACCCTAATGGATGACTATGGATCTTTATTTTGATGCTTGGACACCTATCACCACCCTACTAGATCAACTTTACTAAAACAAATTGGCTGATGTAATATGTCTTCAGGGAAATTATTACAAAACAATTTTCTTGAAAAAATTTGCTTATTCAAGACTTTTACATTAGGTTATTTTCCTTGGGCCTTTGATAAGGATCTTTTACTCTAAAAATTTTCCTTGGGATTTGTGCCAGAACATTTCCTCCAAAATAATTGATCTTCGAGACTTTTGTTATATCTTTAGCTCTTTCTATAGACCTTTTGATTCAAATAAAATATCTGAAAGAATTTATGCCTTCAGGATTTTTTCTCGATCGCTTTCCCGAAAAGAATTTATACTTAATATTTTTCTTCAGACAAAAATCTCAAAAGAATTAAGGCTTCAAGAAAATTATCCTAGATAATTTTCTTGACACAAATGCACTTGGCCTTTTGTTTTGGCATTTTTGATTTTAAATGACCTTTGTTACCCTTTGAGAATTTTGTATAGGTCACTTTTCTGATAAAATGACCCTTTGGGAAAATTTATTCAAACACTTTTCTTGAAAGAAATGACTTTTAGGATTTTACTATGGAAAAAATGTCTACAAGAATTTGTATTTGGGCCTATTATTTTAGAAAAAATGTTTGAAATAATTCCTGATGTTTAACCAAATAAAGTGGAATAATTCTCCAAAAAGATTTATTCCTTTTTACCTTTTGTCAAAAAAATTGTTATAGACACTTACTCAAAGGAAATATGCCTTAGCCAAATACTTAAAACAATTTATCTAAGAGAATTAGAATGCCTTTAGACTTTTGTTGTGGGATTTGTGTGGAACAATTTCTCCATAAAAATATGTCCTCTAACACTTAGCCAAAATTTGAAATATTTCCTAAGTGCAAACTTAGGCTTATTCAAACCTATTCTTGCAACTACTCAGTCACCATGAGAATATGCCACTTGCATTTATGACTCTAAAATGACCCCTAAGACACCAAAAGACACAAGGACTAAGCTAGACTATGACCAAAGATAGAATGGCATATGATTGACATAATATGAATTATAATCATACACTATGACATTATGAAAAACCCCTATATCAAATTTTGACTATAGGGGGTTGACCCATTTTAGCTTGAGGGAAAATTGGTCAACAACCATATCATGTGTTTGAATTTGATGAAAGACATGCTTCAGATAAAAACATTGAATAAATAGTTCCCAAATCAGAATTATCCCATACACAACACTCAAAAGATATCAATGCTAAAAAGCATGCTCCCATGTCCAAAAAGGGGACATACAAACAATTTTTTTGTCCCAATATTAGAGATTCAGTTGTGACCATATATTCCATCCTCCATAACTTTATATTCTCCTTTGGAAAATCAAGAAGCTACCAACTCCATTTTCAATAAGCATTAAAATCAAATCTAAATGTAATAAATTTGAATAAACTTCATTTGTGAACTGAGCATTAATATTATTCCAGAGTAATAAGGGATTTACGAATTACATTATCGATTCTCCACCCCTCACCCTCAATGGATTTGTTGGAGGCCAATTGCTTGTGGTAAGATAACTACTATCTTTTTTAGTGGGTGTCCTTAATGCTTGATGTAGTAAATGTTGGTATGATTACTACTCTTCTAGGTTAGGGAGTGCTTATTCCTTTTAGGGTGTAGGATGGACATGATGGATGGATAGAACCATGGGTGGTATTAGTTCCACCATATAGGAGCCTTCCATTTAGGACTCTCCCTCCAAACAATGATTGGTGGCCTCCTCTTAATAATATAATGTATTTTTAAATTAGTTCTATAAATTTTTATGCCATGTTTTAATTTTATAATTCTATTTTAGAACTCTCAATTTTTGGCCTTGAATATTAATTGGGAATATTTTTATTGTAAACCCATCTTATTTCATTCATATATATATATAGACATCAATAGGATTCCAATCCCCCAAAACAAATACGCTTGTAATTTATTTTACTTGTGATTATGGAAAATAAAAGAGACCCAATGTACTTTCTTACTACAACTAAAAAATACACTTGTAATTTATTTTAATTACAAAAATGGACAATAAAATAGACATAATGTACCTTATTACTATAACTTAGGGGATTAATAATTAACTTAATGATTTGTGGTATCTTATGATGTAACTTTTCATCACCTCCTTTGGTGAATAAGACTCTCCACCTCACATCTTGGTACAACTTGCCAAAAAAGTTATTATAAATTTAGTAAGTTCTTATAAAATAATAGAGGGAAGTGGCCATTCACATTAAATACCTACATATGATAATAAAGGGTTAAGATCTATGAAGTTGCCCACAAATTGGCAACCCATTTTTTAGTGATGGGTACCCATGGTCACTGTGATTTCATTAGGTAATACTTCATATATTTGCCTTTGTCCTTCTTTGCTATTTGAACTACCATTTAAAATTTATAGTGATGAGTGATTGATTAATTGATGATTTTGCAAAGAAATTAAGGGAAGTGTGAGTGATTATTGTTGGCAAAAATCCATGTGCCCTATTTTCATTGTTAAAAAAAAGGTTTAATAAGAATAGAGACAAAAAATGTACCCTTTTCTGACTTGTTTATGTTGTGTGTCTATGAGAGATGTCTATATGTATTCCAGGAGAAGTTTTGGAGAATAAACACAACCATGAGGAGGATTTTAAATTTTAGGGCATGGCAATGCCACACCATTTTTGTTTTTCTCCCAAAAATATTATGTAGATAAAAGACCATGACTAGGCTTCAAGTGTTATGCCTAGCTTGAAGGCCTTAAGTGAATGCAAGTGATTTTCCCATTTTGATTTCTAGGCATGCATATTATTTAATGGACAAGATACAATGTTCATGATAATTAGATTGGTATAGAGCCATTATCTTAGGATACACTTATGTACAATAATAACAATAAATAGGTTGATTATTCTATTTTATTTTCATAGAAGAGTAAGACAAGATTCATAGTAAATGATCTAGTCCAGTCTATAAATTATTGGCCTCTAGCAATCAATGTATACATTTTTTGGAGAATAATGTAGCTAATATTTGAACTTAGGAATCCTAATAGGCATGGTTTATCCTTTGAGCCATAAGGTTTCCTAGCTCAAATATAATATAATAATTTCCTAGCATATTAGTAAGTCATTGCTCGATTCTCCACTCAACTACATAATAGAGATGAATTGACAAAAAAAGAACTTTTATTAAGGATGATAGCTATATTTTATCTTGAGTTTTGTTTTATTTCAATATAACTCTATATTGATGTTATCTTCATTCCTATCAGGACTTCTTCCAACCATACCCGTGCCAACTTTACACCTTAGTAGAAGCCCATGAAATTCCTCTTAAAGATCACTACATAGAGATAATATAAGAAGAAATGTTTTCCATACAAAATTTTAAGTGTGTTACACTCTTATTATAAATATAAATATTATTATAGTTGTCCATCAATTACAAAGGCATGTGTTTATGGTCGATCATTAGTAATGATGGCCCTACCCTACAAAGCAAAATATTCATCCTCTAGCAAACTTTTGATCATGGAGTTTAAATCTTCATTGAATTAGTGGTACTTTGGAATCTATTCCAGTCAAGTACCTAGATATATATGCATATGATTCTAAAAATATCAATAAACATATAGGGTTTCCAAGTTCCGTACTCCATGAGAATTGCTCATAGGAGTTTATCCATTGAATTTTTCTCCTTCCTAGTCAAGAATGCATTAGATAAATTCAAATGTGTGCCCTTACATAAATTATCTCATATGCTATTTATGCCACATCTTTATTCATTTTCATTCCTCTTTCACCCAATCTTCTCAATGTATGGAACAACTTCTTGATCAAATCTCTGATTCTTTCATAGTCTATGAGAATGCAAATGAGATTTTTAGGATGAATTGTGTGCAAATATTTTAACTCTATGTGCTTCAAATCACCATCCACGATTCATCATCAAGGAAAAACATGTTTGAAAAATAAAAATTTGTAATTTTATATAGAAAAAATAATATGTATTGAGGTGCTAACATCAAGAACATAAATAAATGAAAAATGTTTTAACTCCTATTCTTACCATTCATACATCAATGCATATTATTTTTATTATATAAGGTTACCATTTTGTAATTATCAAACATGTTTTCCCATGATGATGAATTATGAATAGTGATTTGAAATGAATTCAGTTAAAAATTTCACACATAGTTTATCCCAGGAATATCATTTACAACTTCCTTATCATTTATTTCCAAAATTAGAATTGTTGTCAAAAAATTTATTTTCTTCCAAGCTATCAACTATATCAGCTCCTTTACAAGAAATTTTTTGTCAAAAATATATTTAATAACCCATACTATAGGTTTAATTCTTGCATCTTAGTATGTCATCAATATCATAAAAAGATGCAACATCCCCATGATTTGAAATTCAAAAGAACCTACCACTGAAGCCACTCATTGAGGATGTACTCTATATAAATACGTTAAAAATTTATGGATTTGTCAACCCTGAATATAGTTAATGGAGGATCAAAATAAAAACCCAAAAAATAAATAAGACATACAAATTTTTCCATTAAAAAAATGCTTGTAGAATGGATATGGTCAAGCTTTTATTTAGTTGAGCATGGAAACAATGAAGCTTATTTTTTGGTCAGGTGCTCCATGAAAACATTCATGTAAGATTTGGTTTTTTAATTAACAACTTATCTCCACCTCAAGATTCTTAATGATGTTAAAGTTGAAGAAATATATTATAAAAATTGAAGTGTATCTAGAATGCTCTGACCACTACTCTATGAAAGCTGTAAACCTCTAAAACCTCAATAAAAAGCCTTGATTTATAGGAGCTATAAAAAAAATTATAAGTAACATTGATAATATATGCTTTCAAAAGTAGACTATGATTTTCCATTGCTTTTGTATCTTGTGTTAATGGTATGAAATATTCAATTGAATACAATCCACATTTCAATCATAACATGGGAAGTTTTATTTAGTTTAGAACTACTCTTTGTAGAACAATTTCCAAATACAACTGATACTATTTCTTATTGTAGTGATAATATATCCAAACTAACTACTACTCTAGCACTTGCAAGGGAAAAAGGAAGAGAGAAAAAAGAAAATAGAAGGATGGTGATGCACTAAGATGAAAATGGTTGGCATTGAACTCCTCTCCTTGATTATGACACATAATTTTTGAACATGTAAGTGGGATTGAAACACAATGTATGAGCATATTCATAAGGTAAGAAGCAACATGAATGTGAGAATGAAGTTGTTATAGAAAGAAGAAAACCACAAGGTAAAAAAGATAGAACCAAATAAGCTATTAAATTTTATCAATTACAAAATGTATACACAACTGTAAAAATGTTATTCAAGAGCATATATTCTATACATGAACAAATTCTTAGACTATAGCACCATGAAAAAAAATGAGTCCCAATGAGTCCAAGAAAGAGCCAACAACAACAAATGATTAAAATTTTCTCAACACCTTGTTCTTGTATTTTCATTACAAGTACCTTGAAGGAATAAATCCATGTTCATCATACAATTCTATAAGAACACATATACAATAATGGTTTCAGAGCTAACAAAAAAATATTTTTTTTAGCTAGCATCATTAAGTTGTTGACATATTATTTCATTTCCTTTAATTATTTATCCCATTTATAAAATAACCCTAGACATCACCATCTTAGACTATTTCTTAATACATATTTGATATTCAACCACTACAACTTTCATTGCTTCAATTTTTCTCAAGATCTTCAACTGACTATCTCTATTTTATAGCTATAAATTATATTTTATGATTATGTAGCACCATAGTCTTGTACAGTTGTCAAAATCATGACCCTAGATGTTCCTCTTAGTTTTACACATGCATTTCTTCCACAAGCCTTACATCCTACCTCTTGGCCTATTTCTTAGTCCAACCATCCTTATATTGATGACATAGAAATCCCATCTTACCCAAAATGCTTAAAATTTACTTACCTTACACCTTTTCAAGTTTTGAGCTTGTGCCTACTCTCCTTCTCCATAGACAACTAACATTCAGGTTAGACAATAGCATTAACATTACTATCTTGGCCTGAGGTAAGTGTCTAGTGCCTTAAATTCATCTAATTTTCAAATGAAACATATTATAGTGGTAATCCTAAGTAATTTAATGTGATTTACCACCTAATATTATTGGTATAAATACAATTTCAACCCTCATTCATTCCTCACCTAGTGAAAACCTAGAAAAGGCCAAAAGAGCACTCAAGAAGCTCTCAAGTTATCAAAATATTTTCTTTTCTTCCCTATTTTGACATCATTAAAAGGAAAAACCCAAATATATATATGAATTATTAAAGGATTATTCATAAGGTCACATTTACCAAGTTAAAATCTAGGTCATTATTGTACTTACTTTACACATTGCATGATTCACACACAAGCCAACATGTAGGGGAGAACTACATGAGTCGACCCTCTTCTATAGTATTGGCTATGTAGGTAGTTTCCTTTAGAAATGGTGTCATTATGGGTCAAATTTACACTATTTTATCACTAACCCATTTTCCCCTGAGGTCACATTAAAGATGCAAAGCTAGGGTTTTTCCATTTCACTAGGAATGATAGTACATGACCCAGATCTTAATGCACTAGGGAAAAGGTGAAGCCAAACCTAGAAGCATCTAGGTGGTCTCATCCTATTTGAGCACATATTATATATAGTAAACTATCATTGAAATTAGATACTAGCATCAATTCAATTATCCCAGGTGGACATAACTGTCTAGAGATCCAAAGGCACTAGATCTAGAATTTGAGAATTGATCTAGAACTATCTTCCTACCTGATTTCTACTTGCAATATATCCAACACCATAATAGTATCAAAAATATTTATTTAATTTATTTTATGTCATTTTTATATCTAGCATAGCTATACTTTCCATTAATAGCCTATCTTAGTTTTATAAATTCAACATATGGTACATTTGAGTTTAGCACTTTAATTAACCTACTGTAGATCTGATATTAACCCTTTTGTTCTATCATTTATATATCATTAACCCTAACCACTAAATAGGATACTTATCCAAATTAGGTTCAAACATTTAGTGAACCTGATCTTTGAACATCAAACCCTAAACTAGATATGATTTTCTAATTTCTTTTCCTATTGTTGATCCCTGAGTGATAAGTCTTGCAATCATGTTTGTTGTGGACATATCTCTAAATTATTTCATGGTCCAATACATTATATTTTTTATATTTTTATACACTAGTTACTTGTTTAAATCCATTTGATCTATACCGGATTCAAAATCTACATTATGGCATACTCCTTGTTCTAATGTTTATAATGAGATTTTAATTATTGTTACAAAGCACCAAAGGGAATGTATGAATAAATCATTCAGCTCATGCCATACTCCCACCCCATCCAAATATATTATTGTTCAAACTTCCCTCTTGAACTTGTTATAATGATCATTCGATTAAAAATATGTCCTTTTGAATGTATTGTGTATGACTATGCTACCTTGTAATATGGAACCCCCATATGTGGCTTCTATTTTAAACTCATCAAATGGACTGAGCATAATATATCCTTTGAAAAATAGGAATTACCACCACAACATCTTATAAACAATTATTTATCACTCTACATTCAAGTGTGTGTTTGTAATAAAATGAGTTCTTGTGGACAATGATTCTAGACTCAACATTTGTAACATATATTTTATCTCCTCAATTGGCATCAACCCTATAAACTTGGCACTATATAATATGAGTATTAAGGGATTTTATAACATTTCATGATAAGTGTTTGGTAAAATAACACTGAATATTACTATAGGTCCTCGTACCTTACCTACTTTGTGTCAAGTTATACCAAATGACTTAAATTATAACATTTCATTGGGATAACCTTATATATGTGATATGTATGTGGTTCCATCCACTTTTTATGCATTCTTAAAATTTAGTCATTAGGGATTCATTTACACTTGTCCTATGGATACTAATCCCTTCAAACATTGTGCAATGATAAACAAAATGGATAACACTCCACCATAATCTTATAATATTAATGTTTATTCTCACTATTTACAAAAATATGGATACAAAGGACAAGGACTAGGTAAACATGAGCAAGAAATCACTTATCCTATTTATCTTCCAACCAATACAAGTTGTCAAGGTTTGGGTTTTAAAAAAAAAACTACAAGTTGTAAACATATTCTGCACCAAACAACTTGTTTTCAAAAAGCCAAAACATAATGTTTGGATATTTCTACAATTGATTTACCAATGGTCAACCCTTATGTTATTAATGATCATGTCTTACAAAACATTTGGAATCTATATTAATTCTCCAATGATGAATCTTGCTAGAGTATTTGGGGGGCATACAAGGATGTCCCTTCCTTCTATCATAGGAACACGTTTCCTCATGCCACTTATGCTCATACCTACTTTGTTAAAAGTAATGATATTAATGTCCAACATGATACATCACATACTATTCCTAAAACACCATTTCTCAAAGAGAAATCCACTTTGCTAAATGAATAAAGTGTACAATACAACTATGGAATATATAAAGACCCTTAACCAGTTCATTGATTGCAATGATGCAAGAGGATGAAGGAAAAACCTATTGATAGGTCCTTCATGACTTTCCTAAACTATTTGTTTTGGATTATTTTTATATGCTTAGAATCGATCCATAGGTGGAAATGCATAACATACTATTTTACCTAGATGTAAAACTAGTTAAACAAAAAATTCGTAAAATGCATCCCAAAATAGTGTTATTGGTAAAAGTATAAATTTAGAATCTTTTATAGGATAGATTTATGCATGCTATCACACATTTTGAATGTGTGTCTAACATAATACCCATAAAAAAAAATTAATAATGACATGTATTATTGCATTGATTACTGATATTTAAACAAGGCTTGTCCAAAAGTTGATTTTCCTTTACCTAATATTGATATGATTGTTGATTCTATAGTTAGATATGAGACATTTTAATTAATGGATGGATTTTTAGGATATAACCAAATCACAATTAACCCTATTTCTCAAGAAAAGATGACATTTTATACTCTTTGGGGTACATTTTTCTATACAGTCATGCCTTTTGGGCTAAAGAATACAAGAACCACATATCAAAGGGCCATGACTCATATATTCCATGAATTTATACATATAACTATTGAGGACTATGTTGATAATTTACTTGCTAAATATAAACATCGTTAGGAACATGCTACTATTTTATGATAAATATTTGAATGCTTGCATAAGTTTAATATTTGATTAAATCCAAAAAAGTGTATTTTCAGGGTTTCATCAAGAAAACTCCTTGGATACACTATCTCTTAGCGAAGCATCGAGGTTGATCTAAAAAAGATAAAATCCATTGTCAAAATGCTAGTGCCAACCAATGTCAAACATTTATGATGCCTATAGAGCTGAATAGGCTATTAGATGCTTCATAGCTTAATCATTTGATAAAATAATTCCTTTCACATTTTTGTTAAATAAAGACACCAAATTTATATGGGATGATGTGTGTCAACAAAGATTTGATCAAATAAAAACATATTTGGAAACCCCACTAGTACTCATAAATCCTATTCTAGATAGACCATTAATTATTTATATCTTGGCTATTCATGAGGCCCTTGGGGCCCTATTAGCACAATGATGATAATCATAAAGAGTGGTTAATCTATTATATTAATTTCTAGTGAGTTGATTATGAATGCAAATATATGGCCATGAAAAAACTATGTTTAGCATTGTTTTTTGATACTTATAAATTATGACATGATTTGCTCAATAATGAGGTTCATGTTATAATTAAAGAATATACTTTAAGGTTTCTCATGAATAAAACACATTTAATAGACCACATATCAAAATGGGTGATGAATCTCATAGAGTTTGATCTAAAACTTATAGCCCAAAAGTTAATCAAAGGTCAAGTCATATCCAACCAATTAGTTGTGTCTCCTTTACCAAACTCTTTACTACTCACCAAGGCTTTTTTGGATGACTTCAAGGAATATACTATATCTTCCACTCCATGGGCAATGTTCTTTGATGGATCAAAATGTTAAACATGAACAGGTGATGGCATTATATTTTACACCCCCAAAGGTAAATACATGTCTTTCTCTTACAAATTAACTTTTTCTTGTACTAACAATATAGTGGAATATGAGGCCTTGATAATTAGATTATTCATAGCACATAATCCATGTGGACACCTAAAAGTGGCCACCAATGACCTCCAATCAAGATTCAGACCAAATTCTATCAAATATCACAATTTGGTCTAAAAACACTAAAACATGTTAAATGGTTCAAATTTGTCATATAAAAGTGATGATTTTTGCATAATATCATTAAACAGGGTAATGAATTTTATGAAGCTATTAGTTCTTCTTGAATCATTTCGAGCCAAAATGCCAAAAATGCAATTTGATTTCTAAACCATTAAATTCCTCAAATTCAAAAGCACATGATATGTGCACGTATTATTTTGTGTTGGAAACATCCTAAATGGGATCATGGTTATAATGCATCTAACATAGCTCTCTAATTCCAATCCAATCAAAATTTGAGCCAATAATATGACATTTTCACCAGTTTGATTAATTTGTGCACCAATTGCCAATATTTGCACCAAAATTGATAAATCATGTTTAAGGCTAATTAATTTGAATCAAGAGCTTAAGTTAGTTTTCCATGAAACTTGTTGAATATTTCATTAATGGAAATTGATATTTAAAATTTGTGTCATCAAGTGAGGTCATCTATGGGTGGCATCTACAAGTTATAAGTGCCACAAATATCTAATTAAACCCTCCCATGCCTCTTTAATGACTCTCTATCCCCAATATTTATGAGGGCATTTATTGATTTTAGCCTCCAAAATTCAATGGATTATTAGACACACGTCTTCATCTTGAGATGGATGGTGTAGGATGATTCTAACCAAATGGGAAAATATATAAATAGAAGGCCTCACACTCATAATTTTAAGCTCTCTCAAGACAAAGTTGCCATGACCAAATAACTTAGAGCCATATCTTGATGTAGTGTTATTATGACCAAATATTGAGCCAAGCCATTCCAAAACTAGATTCAAAAGCCAAAGCCAAAATACAATAGTGCCAAGAGGAGGTGGTGGATAGCCAAAACTCCATTAACAAAAACCTTTAAAGAACAAGATAAGAAAGCCAACAAGGAGAGCCTTTGGAACATTCAAGGAGGGTGAGAAATGTTTGTTTTCTTTCCTTTCAATTGTGTTTTGTCAATGGTTTTTCCTTACTAAGATCCCCAAAGATCTAGGCATAAGGTGTTAACATTAGTGTGTTTTGTTTTTGGATTTGATTTCATATATGAACATGATAATAATCTCCCCTTATCAAATGTTCACAAATGACATGCTTGGTGGGACCCAACGCATCCCACATACCAAGAAGATCAATGTGTAGCTATTAAAATAAGATTTGGAGGATTGAAATGTTTTAAGATTGAATTTATAACTTTGTTTTCATAAGTTCACACAGGGACCACCGACGGTCAGATGTGACTGTTGATGGTTAAGTGAACCAATGATGGTCAGGTGCAATTACCTATAGTCTAGTTTCAAGGGAAAACCATCATTAAATATTGAATTTTGAGTATTTTTATCATTTTAATCCTTGTTTTACTAGTTTTAAAATCATTAAAATCCATCAAATTAGTTTTACCTTGTAGGGTTTTATCAAAATTTTCATCTAACAAGCCTAACTTAATGTGTTTGCCTTTGGTGGTTTTACCTTTGGGTCAACAAGTTTTCACTGATGGTCTTTATCAACCATTTATGGTCACTTAACCACCCATGATTGCCTACTAACCATTGACGGTCACTTTTGAACATCGATAGTCACTATGTTTTCCAAAAAACACAAACTTGAGAGCATAATTTTCAAGTTTACTTGTCTCATTTGTAAAAGAGATTCAAATCAAAACAAAACTTTGACAAATTTATTGTAGGACCTACTTAAAAAGTGCCAAATCATGCTTAATTTTTAAACCTATTTTGTATTCTTAAAAAGAATTAGTAATTTTCATTTGGTACTTAAAGGAAAATTTAGGGTGTTTATTTAAATGTTTTGTAGTTGTTATTTACAAGTTTTTTCAACTTAAGGCCAAGGGGTCAAAGAACACCACCAAATATGTCAATTTAGTTCTGTAAAATTAGACTCACTTCAAAAAAAATTGCTTTATGCAAGTTATTTCTTGTTTGCTTAGTTAGAATTGTTTGCACAAAAAGGAAGTTGTGTGTGTATGCTCTCTTATCATCCCCTATAGGGAACTTATGGGATCAAAAGTGCCATATTCATTGAAAAATTGTGCCTTAGTCCAAAGGAGTAAAAGAGATGTTGTGAAGTCTCTCCCCAAGACCCACATGGCTTGGGTGATCTAGAAACAACCATAAATCTCTTTACTTAGTTTTTATTTTATGTATTTTGTCTTGTGAGGGGGACTTCATTAACTCATGTAAGTTATATAAGGAAGCTTTAACCCGGGGCTTCATATTTTGACATCATCTTCAACCCTTATCTATGGAGGTATATAAATTTGAATCCCCTCACCAGGATGGTGGTTTGAGAGGTTAAACCATCTCCCTTAGTAGATGCTAAGCCCAAGATGTTTGAGCATGTTGGACATTGCACTATACTAAGTGAGTGATGGATGTAGTGGTTGTAAAAAAGGTGAAACCTTTTTATAACATGCCATATAATTATAACCCAAATAATGTGTTGCTTCTCTTATTTTATAAAGTGAAAGTTTGTAGACATGAGATCCATCTATACAATCAAAGTTTTTAGAGTTTTAGACAAACCCCACTTGCCGTAGAAATATTGTTGATGTGAGGTGAACCCCAAGGTCCATGTCACCATATTGTCACTTGAGATAAGGGGGGTGTAAAAACTCTAATATATAATGCACTTTTATTTTGGATGAATAATTAATTTCCTCTCAAGTGCACATATAAATATGGACTTCAAAAATATCATGCAACCTTGTCAATTTAGGGCTTAGAATGACTACTTTATTGATTTTGTCTTGTTTGGAGTCAAAACTTTATTTTTAATAAAATCCTTAAACCAAACACATTGTCCACCACATTTATTGAAAATGAGGCATTATGATGCCCAAGTGAAATCATCTTTTTCCTTGTTCAAAGTTTGTCATCTAAAACATTGTGTCATACCATCCATTTTGGTGTAGTTATGTTACCCATTTGAGCCTAGACCATTTGCCAATTTTTCTTAAGTCCTTCATTGATTATTTAAATTCAAAATTTCACCCTTATAAGTTCATAAGGTTGATGTGTTAAGTGGGTTTTCCATTTACACTATACTTGAGGGAACTTACGTTCAATTTCCAATTTGGATTAAAGGTCATTTTTAGACTCAATATCATTGTCATCATTGGTAGGAGTCAAGTCATCTTGTGTATCTCTCATGATTTGAGTCCTAGACCAAATTTTATACTACCTTGCCTATTACCATTTTTTTTGTGCCATAGTAAATCAAGTCTTGAGTCTATTGGATACAACACTTTTGCCCTGGATATTTTTCAAACTTTATGTGTGTGTGGCATTTGAGTTGAGAAGAGTAGTTTTAAATTGGTGAGATCATGTTAAACCATTTTACCTTAGATTTTTGAAGTAAACATTTTTCACATTTTTTTATCATTTTAACATCATTATGATGTTCAATTTGTTTCTTAGACCTATTTGCATAGAGTCCAATTTTTCCAAATTCAAACTAATTTGAGTATACTTTATGAGTCTTTGTCCAGTGCAGTCATGTTGTTCAGTTTTGTCTAGTTTATTTGTCAAAGGAGTCTATTTTATGCCATTATTTGGGAGAAAAATAATTTATCTCCAAGTGCCTTTTGTTCCATACCTCATACCCATTGATCAAGTTTATGTCCAAGAGTCAAATGCCTAGTTTTTGTTAGAAGTGTTTCAAATCTATTAGATTAAATATCTCATATTTAAAGTGTAGCTTTTGATGCCATTTGGTCAAAAGTCTTAGTACAACCCATTTGAGCCTAACTTTTGATGCCATGTTTGGCCAAAAGACCTATCAACCTTTGTTTTCCTAGATTAGACTCATTTAAAACACTTTGATCCTATAATTTGGCATTTTGATTTTTGGTTCATTTACTTAGCCTTTTTTGTGAGATGTGTAATGTTAGACATTTGAGGTTAACTTGTTTTATCACAAGTTATATAAAACTTTTTAGATATACATATCCATCCTTTTGACTAAGTTAGACCAATTTTGAACCTCTTTTTAGACATTAATTTTTAGAGTTTGTATAACTCTACTATGTTTGGTAGCAAAGCATTTACTATGGATCTCAACATGTATTCCTAAACTCGTAGTAGCATCATGTAAAATCTAGGGCTTAGTAATGTAATATCCCAAGAATAAATGGTTCAATATCCTTATGTATACAATACTATTTATGAGATATATTCTTATCCATATTATAACACTCAAATAGGGGCACAAAACCAAAACCCATTGGCTAATTATTTGGTTAACATGCCTCCATAGTTAGACTAAGATCAAGAACAAATAGAGTAATACCTAGCTATAGTACTTACAATTGAAGAACCATTTACTCAACAACCATACTATGTTACTACACCATCAACATATGATCCTTATTTTTTTGAGTGTCACTTATTGGAAAACAATGATGAGATTTTGGTTAGAGCTATAAAAGTAGGGTCTAAGTTTCTAGTAGACTTCCCCCATGAGAATTTATCTAGTCTAGTAAGAATGCCTCATAACATACTGTATAGTAAATATGCTTCTTTTATCAACCCTCTATCTCTAGTACCAACAACATATTAGGACCCTATTATGCTTTTCAAAGGAAAATTTCTCATGGATGATCACTTTATAAAGATGCAAACAACATACCAAACTTATTTGAACGTAGTACATAGTTCTAGTGACATGACCATGTTGAACATGCCTCTTATTGACTTAGCTCCCTCAACAGAAGTTTTAGTAGAATTAACTGGTCAAAAAAATTAGGGTGTAAACCAATTTATGCAAAACACTTTAGTTGATAACCTATTCCATACCCCAACCATCCAAGAAGTGTCTTATGCTTTTACATAGAATTCTGAGTAAAATATAGTGGATATTATGCAAGTAACATCCAATCCAAACCAAAGTGATGTAAGTGCACAAATAAATAGTCTAAAAATAAATATGCCTTTAGTTAACACCATGAGTGGTTCTCAAAATCATGGAGTAGGATTTTTTATGTCCCAATCTCAAAAAAATACCACCAATCCTCAATCAACTACTTCTTCAAGCACTCAACCAATAGGATCAAGTAGTCATCCAACAACTAGTGCCATGCCATAACAAAATGTGATGAATCTTACTCCTCTCTAATAGGTGATGAGTAACATTCCACAACAATAGGCACAACCCAATATATCAATGTAGTAGAGGTAGAACATATTGCCACCTCAACATGGGGTAACCAATGTTCCACCTCACCAGGTAGCAATGAACATACTTCTTTCCTCATAGACTGATAATCAATTCAAAACCAAATGATGTCTAACCAACACTATATACATATTTTTCAATGAAAAATGTTGAATCTCCAATATACGTCCACTTCCCAACTAGGATTTGTGAAACTTAGAAGTTCTAATATTCCATAAGTACTAACTAGGCAACAATTTCCTGGTGGCCATAACATACCATAAGATCAACAATAGGATCTTAGTTCACAAGTACCCCTAAATTATCAAAGTTTTATTATTCAACAATAGGTCCCTATTCAAACTCAACATGAATAGTACATCACTCCTAACCATATCCTTCCCTCTCAACCACAAATTACCTAAAATTAGGCCCATATCCAAAACCCCAACCAGAATATTGCATAATCACAAGGGAAATTTCAATAATCACACTAAAATCCATGAATGTATATTCATAGTCCATTCCCAAACCAAACCGACATGTCATAATAAACTATACCTCCACTATACCCCAGTCAAATTAATCCACTTGTGATCACCTAGCCTCCACCTCAAACCAATTTTCCCTCCAGTTTATTAGCTCAAAAACTACAACAAATGAAGGATGACATTACCACCATCCAAGCTGGGAAACAAACCAAAAATTTTAAGTTGGATGACATGTTTTCTTACCCCTTTAATGTGGAGTACTTATAGATACCATTTCCTCTAGGGTACAAACCATCAAAATTTGAAAAATATAAGGGGAAAGGTGACCCCAAGGCTCATTTGATAGAATTATTCATCCCATATCAACCAATGACATATAGAGACATATACCTATTATTTTTTTTCCCAAGGAGTCTATTAGGACAAGCCTTGGAGTGGTTTTTAAAGTTTCTTAAGATTTTGGTATTAGATTTTGATGATCTTTTAGATAAGTTTGTACAACACTTCTCATACAATCTCAACCATGAGATTTCATTGGTCGAATTGACACAAGCTAAGAAAAAGGCCAGTGAGAGTTTTATAAGTTATTTAAAATAATGGATAGACCTTACAAGATGATTCAACCATAATTTATTGGACAAATAATTAGCCACTATGTTTACAAAAAATTTGCATAGTGAGATATCTTATCATCTATAATTTTAGTGTGTGCATACTTTTAAAGAGATCATTAATAAAGGTTTATTGATCAAGATATACCTTATTAACAAAAGGATCATCAATCTTACTTTTTTAAATCAAAATTAATCTATCCAATCAAGGAAATAGCCAAAACTAGCATCAAATCCAAGCACAAGCACCTCAACTGACACATACCAATAACTGTGAAAAACCCAAGCCATTTAATCATAAAAAAAATGGTGTGGGAAATGGAGTAACTAAATCATGAAATTTCAAAATGGTACAAACAACATCTTCTTAAACCACCTAGCATATACAAATTAATCTTAACCCATAACCTTTTTAGAAAATGTAGCAAGTACAATAACCTAGGCTTGCATAATAAATGCAATAGCCTTTGCCATTACAAGCCCTTCCTCTAAGAAAAATAGTGCCTACTCATCACATTTTTAGCGACCTTGGATAACCTATTAAATCTATGTTTTTCAATATTGCCACCACTAGTCTGATTAGTTGGCCTATATCAAAACATTATCCTGAGGGCATTCCTTATCCTGATTGGTACCACCAAAATGAATTTTGTGAATATCATCAGGTTAACAGACATAATTTGCATCATTGTGTGAAAATTAAAAATTTGATTTAGAATATGTTGGAGAATGGGGAGATAATATTAGATGTTGGTGCTTCCACTTCCAATCTAAATCTTGAATTCTATCAAAATTCTTTTCCATAGCATAACAACCAACCACAATAATAACAATAGCTAGTGCAACATCAACAAAAATAATATCAACAACCAAGGCCAAACCAATAGAATCAGTAGAACCAATAACATCCAAATAATGGATATAACCAAGGTTATAATGGTAACAACCAAAAAACCTACCATGTAGTTGCACATCATTACAAGAGGGTTGTAGGCCACATTGTAGGAGGTTGAATTTCCACCATTTCCATCAATCTAAGACCGAATACCAATCAATTAAGACCTTTACTAAACAATGCCAATCAACTAACTCACACCAATAATATTTCATTGACTTGGGAATGGATACAGGTGTATAAACAAGCATGGATTACTAATTTTTGACCCTATACCAATAACTCATCATTTATGTGTGACCACACACAAGTATACCAACAACTAAGACTTATCCTATCTAGTCCCCCACCATCACCATTATTTGTTAGCAATCATTGTCATGTATTTAATCCTAATTGTACAATCACAACTTGACATTTGAAGATTACCATCCCAGGCCCACATCCATCTGCCACTTCACCCATCACCCAACCAACCATTTTACCTTAGAATAAAACACTTAACACTGACCAAGAAAATAAATTTGATATTGTGGAATAATTGCAAAAGATGTTAGGATAAATATCCATTTTATATTTATTGCATATGTCAACAATCCACAAAAATATCTTAAATGAGTTTCTTATCTAATCCATAGTTTCAAGTGAAATATACCCTAACAAATTTCAATATTTGGATGTACACCTAGCTCTAGCCCAAAAAGTAACCTTCAACCAAAGTGATATGCCATCCCTTATCCTATTGCATAATAATTCATTGTATATTTAAGTGTTTATAAAGCAACATAAAGTGAAATGTGTCCTTATAGATAATAGATCAGGTCTGAATATAGTGTCTCTAAAGCTTATCAAGCTTCTTAGGTACACAATAATAGATCTTCAAGAAGAAATAATTACCATCAAAGCCTATGATAATGAAGAATGAGAATCATAAAGCACCATCTATTTACTATTTATCCTTGGTCCCTTGACCCATGATACACTTTACCATACTCTAGATCTTGATTTGTCATACAATATGCTTTTAGGTATACCTTGGTTACATGAAATTCATACAGTCCCATCGATGTTTCAATAATGCATCAAGTTATCCCATTTCAGAATGGAGGTTTATATACTATGATATTTGCATTCATATGAGCATTGCAAACATCTAGTTTCTAAGTTCAAGAGATATAACTACCATTTTGACATGAATCTAGTTCCCAAAAAAGATAAGGGAAAGGCAACACTCCTTGATTTAATTGAGGATAACTTCATTGATCTAATACCCTTGATTCAATTTCCCATATGCCACCTCCTAAAATATCCAATAATTATACCATCTTAATTGATGACCTAGGAGAGTATTTGACCCATGACACCCTTCACATTGCAAAACTTCCATAGAACCCCAAATCCTTTTGAAGGCCTAAATCTAAGCTACTTCATCTAGAATGACAACAAAAGGGCAAAGGTAAAATCTATAGTCTAAGACCTATCATGTTTATACCAACATTTGTCCTATAAAAGGACCCTCTCAAAGGTGATGAGTCATAGTTGTACAATGAGATGTAGGCTTACTTTTACAATAATTCAAAGTATCTTATTCCTAATAGGATCATGGTAAATCATGATGATGAAGGAGGAGGCCTCAAATTAATCAAATAGGGAACACTTGAGCTAATTTCTATGACTAGGCATAAAGGAACCTATGGACTTATATTTAAACAACTTAAAGGTGACCCCATGTACCTTAATCATATTCCAATGCCTATGACTAGTGATGATAATGTCAATAATGAAGCAGAGTCCGATCATAGCCTTTTTTATGACCTAACTAAGACCAACCTATTTGACACTCATTCCATTTGTACCCTTAGAAAAATTATTCATCACAACCCACTTACATTATATTATACCCAACTGATAGACTAGGGCCAACAAGAATCTGATGTGTCAATTGATGATTTTTAAAATCATGAAGCTTTTTGTGATTTTATAGGCCTTAGAGACAATGTTTCATTGGGGGACCATAAATCAGGGTTATCAATCAAGTTGGATCCTAAAACCTATTTTGGAGAGTGGGTGAACACCCTTGGCCAAAAATAAATAAATAAAAAATTGATGTCCCAAAGTGAAAACCTCTTTGAGTTGCTTTTGGACTAGGGAAAATGTAAATAAAAAGGCTAGACTAGTGGTGAAAACCTATTTTAGGCACCATTAGATGGGGTGTTAAACCTTCTTTAAGTATAGCTCAAGAGACCACCAATGACAAACTTGTTTATGAGTTTTAGTTCAATTTTGAAGAACAAAAATCCTTTGATCAAATCATTTTGGAGTTTCCAACAATATTTGTTACATGGCCATATCTCTCATTGGGGGATTCTGATTCATCATGCCTATGAGAGCTCAAATAATAAGTCTTAACAGAGGACTCTAATGTTTCCAATCAGTTTAAATCTTTACTCATTATTCTTAAAGATAGTTTGACCCTTCTAGTGGAGGACACAATAGAGGTTAACATTGGGTCCCTAGATGACCCAAAGTGGATCAAGTTATGCACATCCCTTACCAATAATTAGCATGAAGTCATTATTTCCCTTTTGAGGGAATTTGTTGACATATTTGCATGGGCTTATTCTGACATGCCAAGTTTAGACCCCACCTTGGTTATGCACTACTTTGTGGTACATCTTGATACCAAAATAGTGAAACAAAAGTTGCATAATATCCATTATCACATTATTGTATTAGTAAAGAACCAATTGGAAAAACTCTTGGAATCAGGGTGTATTCAATCAATTGACTATTCAGAGTGGATATCAAATGTTGTGCTAATCAGTAAAAAGCTAGAAGGAATCAAAATCTATATTGAGTTTTGTGACATAAACAAAGTGTGCCCCAAGGATGACTTTCCTTTTCCAAACATTGATATGATAGTCAACTCCATAGTAGGTTATGAGATTTTTTCCCTAATGGATATATTTTTAGGGTATAACCAAATAAAAATTACACCAAAAGACTAGCATAAGACAATGTTCACCACTCCATGGGGAATATTCTATTATCAGGTTATGTCATTTGGTCTTAATAATATAGGTGCCACATATCAAAGAGCCATGACCATCATATTTCATGATATGATGCATGACATCATTGAAGACTATTTTGATGACATTCTTGGCAAATCAAAGACTAGGGCTGATCATCTAGCAGTGCTACATAGATTATTTGAAATACTGCATGAGTAAGAAGTTAAGGTTAATCCTAAGAAGTGCATCTTTGGAGTTACTTTAAGCAAATTTCTTGGCTTCATTGTGTCTTGAAGAGGCATTAAGTTGATCTATCTAAAGTATAAGCCATAACTCAGATGCCACCATCAACTAATTTAAAGTAGATCCATAGTTTGTAGGGAAAGATCCAGTCTATCCAACACTTCATATCATAACTTTTTGACAAATGCCATCCTTTTACACATATTTTAAATAAGGGAGTCACATTTCACTAGGATTCTTACTACTAAACAACTTTTCAATAGTTAAAGGACTATCTAGTGAATCCACCTATTTTATTGCCTCCTATGCTAAGAAAGTCAATTTGTTGTATCTATCAACTATAGATAATGCCTTGGGGGCACTTTTGGATTAGCATGATGATAATGACAAGGAGAATGTTGTGTACTATTTAAGCTATACATTTGTTGTGTATGAACACAATTATATGCCCATTAAAAAATCCTATTTAGCTATGGTCTTTATAACTTAGAAACTACACCATTACATTTTAAATAATAAAACCATGGTTATTTCAAAAGTAGATCTACTCAAGTATCTACTATCTAAAATAGATTTATAAGGCCACATGGCCAAATGGATCATGCTTCTCAGTGATTTTGACATTGAGTATGTCAACCAAATAGCCATTAAGGGCCACATTCTTATAGATAAAAGTGTTAAAGTACCCCTTATCAATATAGAACCACTTACATTCCAAATTCCTAATGAATCCATTATGACCTTCATTAACACACCTCTTGAGGAGTAACACTAAAATATATATTTTGATGGGTCATTCATGACACATGGATTGGGGGCAAGCCTTTTATTTATTACACCATAGGGGGATATAATCCTTAATTCATTTAGGATTAACTTTCCTTGTACCAACAATATCGATGAATATGAAGCACTTGTATGGATTTACCAAATGGTACAATGGAACATATCTAATCTCAAGGTTTATGGTGATTCTTATTTCATCATAAATCAGGTTATAGACCACTTTTAGACCAAGGATGATAAGCTGGTGCCATACAAGGCCATGGTTGACACTCTTAAACAATAGATTGTTGATGTCCAATTTGAACATATACTAATCGTAAGTAATAGAATTGTAGATGATGTGGCTATTATTGGATCTCTGATTTGACAAATAGACATGACTAAAGTGTATTAGTTCCTCATTGAGAATTTTCTAGTGCCATCTCATGCATCTTTAACTATCGTGATGATTTATCACATTGTTGGTCCCAAATCTATTTGGTATTCTAACCTATATGCCTATTTACATGACCATGTTTTACCACCTGAATTATACCATAAATAATTTAAATACTTCATTCATCAAACCACTCATTATACCTTACTTAGATCAACCATTTACCACCATAATTTTGATGGAACTCTACTTTGTTGTTTAACTTTAGAAAAATCTACACTAGTGTTATGAGAAGTTCAAGAAGGATTATGTGGAGCAAACACTAGTGGAGTAGTCCTATCCAAAAATCTCATGCATACTAGTTATTATTGGCCCATGATGGATGTAGATACATCTATATATGTGAAGAAATGTGACAAGTGTCAATGGCATACTAATCTAATTCATGCCCCTGCTAAGACTCTAAAACCAATTTTGACATCATTGCCATTTGCTACATAGGGCCTTGATCTCATTAAGAAGATAAACCCTACCTTATCTAATGGTTATAAAGACATGCTTACTACCACTGAATATTTCACTAAGTGGGTTTAAGTTATACCCCTCACTTACATGATTAAAAATCAAATTTTGAAATTCATATTTAAGTATCTCATTTGCCACTACAATATCCCCTCTGACATTATATTTGATAATGGAGGATCAATCAAGAACAAGGATGTCAAAACTCTATGTACCAAGTATGAAATCACACAACATTTCTCCATGGTATGGCCAGACCGAAGTATCAAATAAAACTATTGTTAACATACTTAAAAAGATTGTCAATGATGTCAGTCATGACTAACACCTTCAAATATTTTGCACCCTCTGGGCATACCATACCAGTCACTACATACCCATATTATCCACTCCATACTCACTTTTTTATAGTACTAAGGCCATTCTCCCTATTGAGGTTGAGTTACCTTTTTTATGCATCTCTTTCAAGTATGTTGTAGATGACAATGACAATCACATAAATCACTTGAAACAGTTAGAGTTACTTGATGAAAAATGCATGGATGTGATGAACAATCTCCAAGCCTATCAAAAATGACTCTAAGGCCACTACAATCGGTTCATGAAACATAAATAATTTGAACTTCATGATCTTTTCTTTAAAGATAACTAAAATAATTCCATGGCCGAAAAGAAGCATAAAGGCAAGTTCAAACCCAACTAGGTTGGTCCTTTCATCATTATGGTAAACTATGGAATAGGATCATATAGGGTTGCCACACTAGATGGAAATGAACTTGATGAGTCAATGAACATTATCCACCTTAAGGTACTATGCTTGAGTGACTTGGTGTATTGTCTATAAGGACCATTTCAAGTTGTACCATATTATCAATATTATTCTTTGTACCATCCTATCACATTACCAACCTATCACTTTCCCTATCACTTAGCCATTATACCATGCCTTTCCCATCAATTGAGTTCCTTTTCTACATTCCTATCCAGTCCATTGACCTTAATTCTACTCCATTAGTTCCATAACCACTTTTAATGAGAGGATTCAAATTTAGTTTCAATAGTTATTTCAAGCATTCTAGATAGAGGTGTTATTTTGGAGCAGTAAGACAAAATTTTGGCAGTTACATCCTTCATTTCTTGTTTCATTCTCTTTCATTATCATGCTAGTAATTATAAACACCTATGGGAAAATTAGTATCATTAACTTATGCCATTATATCCTAGTTATAACTACCTATGGGTAAACTAGGGGTAACTCTTGTTTATTGTGCCTTGACCATACCAACTAGACATTTCATATAATGTACTATGCCATCATACCAAGTGTGCCTATTTTATTTGAATTGGCTACTACATTCATCAGATTCCTCCATTATAGGGTAGAACTATAGTGATTTGAGGTCTCATCCTAGGACTATTTAGGAAATGCTTGATACATGTTGAGGTTATCTTAGTCACTCTTTTTCCATGCTCTCACCATTTTATAATCAACCTAAGAAACACTCTCACCATTTTGTGAGCTTATACCATTTAGTGTCTCATCATTCTTGATCGAGTTGAGATACTCTAAAAATTCTAAAAACATTCAAAAATCATTATAAAACCAAAAACATTAACCACTTCTTTGCTTTATGGATTCTAAGAACCCTTACTAAGTTATAAGCAAATCATTTATCACTTAGTCTCTCAACCTTTTTGGCCTTTTTATCCCATGCACTTGCCATTTTTCAAGACCATTCCTAGTATTCTATTACATCCATCATGTTTATTTTTCATCAGTCATCATTTTCTTCCTATTTCTTGAGAGAACTACATTTGGCCTAAATTTTTTGTTGGATATTTTGTCCAAAGAACTATGTAGGCAATGCCCACTTGTCTAGTGTATATGGAGACAACTCAGCCACCCCCTTCCTTTTCTTCTATTCCCCCCATCATGTTTGTTTGCTAAGTTGTCACCTATTTTCTTGGGACAATGTTCATCACTTGGTTTAAGCCATGTTGTTTTTACTAGCATTAAGACTAACTATTATTTGTTTCTTTACCTATTTATTTGCTTGTTTGTTTGTTGTTTGTATGCTTGTTTGTTTAATTTTAGTATTGTTGCCTTGATTAAGTTTAAATCCATTCATTGGGTGATTCCTTGAACATTTATACTTGAATCCATCTATATTCATATGTCTATATTTCTATCATGGTTTTTGTCATTGGTGAATTATTTTATATTGAGTATTGGATCAAGGGAGTCAGTCTTTATGCATCTTTTGGCCCAGTCCTCAAGGTGTTTTATCATGATGCCTACCATCACATTCTACCAAAAAATTAGCTTCAAAAAATCTCCACAACAATGATAGCATCGACATCTCCTCAGCCTCAACATAAAAAACATCCTAATCTAATCCCAATCATATCCCAAATAGAGTAATTAAACAATGAATAGATTTTAACCTTTGTTAGTTCGAATGAGGATTTCCTTATTATCAAGTTGTCCCAATTCATCTTTATCCTCTTTATCAAATTACCAACTTCATATTTTCCATCATCAGCCAATCAATCATGTTTTCCATAATCGAGGTCCAATGATTATAAATTCCTATGGAAAAATCATTGTACACCATCCTGTCTACATTTCTAAATGATTATAACCACCTTTAGGCAAATCATTATGTTGTCACCAAATTTAATTTATTTCACCCAAATAGGGGCATGCTTTTATCTTATGTATTTGTTGTAACTTGGGTAGCTCCATCTTCTTAGTGATTATAACTACCTTTGGGAAAATCATTGTGTTATCATACCATGTTGCCACTATTGGGGTACAATACTATAACTTCCTTTGGTCAAACCCTTCTACACCATCCCACTTGCATTCTTAGTGATTTGACTACTTTTTCAAAATCATTGTGTTCTCACCCCATCATCTTCATATGTTTGGTCCCCTTGACTCACTTCTTTCTTTTCGAGGGATCATTTACCAACCTCCTTGTGCCAACCATTTCCTTGAGGTAGAATCATATAGTTCATTATTTATAATTGAAGTTTTATGCATACAAGAACTTTTCTCATTCTTTGAGAAGATGTTACTATGCCTATAGCTTACAACTCTTTCCCAAATAGGGGAAAACTATAGACACTTAAAAGTGGCCACCAATGACTTCCAATCAGGTTTCAGAGTAATTTCTATCAAATATCACAATTTAGCCTAAAAACACTAAAACACATTAAATGGTTTGAATTTTTCATATATGAGTGCTGATTTTTGCTAGAGTGTCATTAAACAAGGCAATGCATTTTATGAAGTTGTTAGTTCTTCCCAAATCATTTCAAGCCAAAATGCCAAAAATGTAATTTGAGCTCTAAACGACTAAATTCCCCAAATTCAAAAGCAAACGACACATTCACATATTATTTTGTGTTGAAAACATCCTAAATAAGATAAAGGTTCCAACACATCTGACATCACCTTTCAATTCTAATCTAGTTAAATTTTGAGCCAATAATATGACATTTTGACCAGTTTGATTAATTTGTTCACCAATTTCCAAGATTTTCACCAAAATTAATAAATCATGTTTAAGGCTAATTAATTTGAAACAAGAGATTAAGTTAATTTTCTATGAAACTTGTTGAATATTTCATTGATGAAAATTGATATTGAATATCTGCATCATCAAGTGAGGTAATCTATAGGGTGGCATCCACAACCCATAAGTGCCACAAATATATAATTAAACCCTCCCATGCCTCTTTACTGCCTCTCCATCATAAATATTTATG
Organism: Torreya grandis; assembly: GCA_037957365.1. Lineage (NCBI taxonomy): Eukaryota > Viridiplantae > Streptophyta > Pinopsida > Cupressales > Taxaceae > Torreya > Torreya grandis. The sequence continues at coordinate 2,285,728 of JARHVA010001131.1, forward strand.
AGGGAATTCACTGATTTTAGCTTCCAAAATTGAATGGATTTTTAATCACACATATTCATCTTAAGATGGATGGTTCAGGTTCATTCTGACTAAATGCGAAAATCTATAAATAGAAGGCCTCACACTTATAATTTTGAGCTCTCTCAAGCCAAAGTTACCATGCCAAAATAACTTCAAGCAATACCTTGATGTAGTTTTATTATTACCAAATATTTATCCAAGCCATTCCAAACCTAGCTTTACAATCCAAATCCAAAAACCAATGGTGCCAAGAGGAGGTGGAGGATAGCCAAAACTCCATTGACAAAAACCTTTGAAGCACAATCCAACAAGAGATCCTTTGGATCATTCAAGGAGGGTGAGAAATGTTTATTTTATTTCCTTTTAGTTGTATTTTGTCAATGGTTTTTCTTTACTAAGCTCCCTTAAAGATCTAGGCATAAGGTGTTATCATTGATGTGTTTTATTTTTGGATTTGATTTCATACACTAACACAATACTAATCTCCCCTTATCAGATTCTTATGTTCAAAAGCTAGATATAACATACATCCAAGTTTTTGGTGATTCCCAATTGGTTGTTAATCAAGTTACTAATCATTACCAAACTAAAGAAGATCATATTTTACCATATAAATAAATGGTAGATAAACTCACACAAACATTTGACACTTTTTCTATTGAAAATATTCCACGTAAAGATTACTTCCATGTAGATGCTATGACAAGAACAACATCTTTGATGAATTTTTATGATGATCACATAAAATTTACAATACAACTATGAAATCATTTCATTTCTTCTGATCAAATGAACACCTTAGCTATTTTTGTTATTATCTATAGTGCTATAAACATAGAATGGTACATTGATATTTATAATTTTTTTTATTAAAATTATATAAGAGACCATTTTACATGAAATGAGAAATGAAAATTATAATTTGAAGTGTTCCATTACATTATTATTAGAAATGATTTATTCAAATGAGGTTTTGATGAACAATTGCTCTGATGCTTAAATAAAGACGAATCGTGCATGACACTCTTAGAATGCAGGGAAATGAATGTGGGGATTATTTTAGTGGATGGGCCATGTCCCAAATACTATTATGAAAATGTTATTATTGTTATAAAATGGAACAAGAATGTATTGAACATGTAAAGTCATGTTTACAATGCAAAAAATATAATAATTTGAATCATGCACCATTGCATGAGATACAATTGATTGTCTCACCTTGGCCATTTTTCTTATGGGGTTTTGATTTGATTGGTAAAATCAATTTGATATCCACTAATATACATAAATTCACCATTATAACCATAAAATATTTTTAAAAATAGGCAGAAGCCATTCCCCTTGAGTTTATTAAAGGGGATGACATATGCAGATTCTTGATGACCAATATTATTTCTCATTTTGGCAATCCTTCAACTATCATCTATGATAATATATCATCCTTTAAAATAAAATGATCAAACAATTTTGAAGTAAATAAAAAATAAAAAATAATTTTTCTACACCTTATTACCCAAAGGTAATGGTCAAGAAAAGGCAACAAATAAAACCATTATCAATATATTTGTCAAGACAGTTGAACATTACAATATTGATTGGCACAAAAAAATGGTGTATGTTTTATGGGCATACTACATCATTATTTTCACAACCACCTAGGCTACACCATTTTCATTTGTATATGGTACAGAGGTAGTTTTACTAATTGAGCTTGAAATACCTTCTTTACATGTTTCTCTCAAAGACATTGTCAAAGATAATGAATACCATGAAAAGAAATTACATCAATTAGAATAGTTAAGTGACAAATGCACATAGGTTTCCAATCACCTACATGTTTACTAAGATCATGTTAATCTATCATATAACAAAAATATTTGGCCATTTGACTTTGATGTGGGTGACTTGGTACTAAAAGAAAATCAAAAGAACACCAATACAAAAAAAGATGAAAGGAACGTTCAAACTAAATTAGTTGGGACCATTCATAGTTACAAAAAATTGGGAAAAGGTTTATACCACATTGATACAATTTAATTAAAACCATTAAAAAATACAATGGATATCATGCACTTGCATAAATATGTTACATGAGATACATACCAAATTATCTTCCAAAAAAAAAAGTAGAAAAAAAAAAAAAAAACATTCAAAAAATTTAAAAACACTTGAATGACACGTAAATTTTATAATGGATTATTGGAATTTATGTGTTATTTCCATTTAGAGAGTTAACATATCAGTTATTTATACATATACATATACAGGCATACACATACACATGATACACTTATGGGTGTTGGGTTTTCTCTCTACTCACATCATCAAGACATTGGGGATATTCATATTCTATGATATTAATACACATATGTTATATGATTTAATTATCACTCTATATTATCATGTTTGAGCTTAAATATGTACTTAAACATGTCTATTATCCAAGGTTATACATTACACAAGGTGCTTGATATGTTATGTACTTTACTTTTTTTGCTAACACATTTGATCCATGGGCTACTATGACATGTTTATGTTAGTTGCTTATGATTTTCCGTTAAACACTTTCTTGAGTTTTTTACTTTGATATTATATTATTTTTTAAAGTATTTGCATATGTTGCATTGTATTCATACCCTATGCCTATGATTACCTTCTTGGACATTTGAATATGTCATTGCCTTCATGAATATTTGAATATGTCATTCCATTCTTGTATATTTGAATATGCCATTGAATTTTTGGACATTTGAATATGTCATTTATTAATTTTAAGGACATTTGACTAAGTCATGTCCATTTGATTTTGAAGCATTTGAACATGCCCTTTATTTCTAGTCTCCCTAGACCATTACTTTTTTACTTAATTTTGAGTGCTCTTATGTGTGTGTTTGCTTGTTGAGATTGTACTATTATTATCTAGACATTGCCATTATCTTTATCATGAATCTTAGGTTTACATGTGATCACATTGGTTCTATGCTCTTCAATGTTACTTCTACCTAGACATATTTCCATCTATATGCTACATGTTTACATTCATATATTCATAGTTGTCTTACCCTTTTGAGGTGAGCTAACTACCAAGTACTATTTTACCTTCACCTAAAAAGGGGGGAATATAAGTGGGGGCATGCCATAGTGACATGGATTTCACATTTTTCATAGTTTCAAATTAAGTGGAGGCACACTATGGAAGCATGTTCTCCACATTCACATAGTATATGGTACTTACACTAGTTTTTAGATTCAGTAGGGGTATGCCATATGGACATGTATTCCACACATTCATAGTTTTTAAATTAAATGGGGACATGCTTTTGAAGAATGCTCTCTGAATTCATTTATTACAATACTTATAATTCATAGATTTAGTGGGGGTATGTTTTGGAAGCATGTTCTCCACACTTACTCAATTTTTAGTATCTCCACTTTATAGTGGGGCCATGTTTTGGAAACATGTCCTCCACATTGATACTTATATTAGTTTTATATTTCTCCATATATAGTGGGGGCATACTTTAGAAGCATGCCCTCCACACTTACATAGTTTTCTGAGTTGGCCAAAGAACATAATTACATGATTTTGATACAAATTTGTGGTAGAATTTTATATATGGTACTATTATTACACATAGTTTCATCATAAGACACATCTAAGGTGCATATGATATGCAATATGTGCCTAATATTTTAAAAATCCAAATCAAGTTCAGATTCTAAAACTATTACACATACTGATACCCAATGGACTATTATGAACTTTAGCAAGCCAATCTAATGCAATAATTATTTCACCTTTTATTATGGTTGGGGTGATTAAATCACTTAATCTTGTCAAGTTTTTAGTTTGGACTTGATCATCCAAACTCACTAGATTACAAGTATCATTAGGTTGCAAGGTTGAGATAATCTTAACTACCAAGTGGAAACTCATTTTGTATCCAAAGTTGGGGGTATGTGCCTTCCAATATCTCTCTTTCTCTCTAACTATATTCTTGGATATATGAATTTAAAAAATAATTATCTATATTTATCTTAATCTTAGTTTCTAAGCCTTATATTGACACATCTTTTATAAAAGACAACTTGTTAATAGCCAAGGTAGTTACATCGACACACAAGTGTACTTCTAAACCTTGCCATTTTAATTTCAATCCATTTAAATTACTTTTGACCTAAATTATATGAAATTATTATAAATTATAACATGCTCTTAGTTTCAGGTCAATCACCATCAAAACATTCAAAACTAGCTCTAGTAAAGAACTCAAATTCAACTCAAGCAAAGATAAGGTTTGTATACAAACCTAGATATTTATTTCTTTCCTTTAAACTAACAATTTAATTACTATATTAAAGGGGGGAATATAAAATATATTTTGTGATTATATAGCACCTCAGTATTATACACTTAGAAAGCTCATGACTCTGGTTGTTTCTCTTAGTTCTACGCATGCCTTGTTTTTGTAAGCCTCAAAACTGCTCTATCGTGTGCCCTTTAGCCTATCTCTTAGTTTTACTAGCCTTATATTAATGACATAAACATCCCATTTTGTCTAGAATACTTAAAATGTACTTATCTTACACATCTACAAGTTTTGATCTTGTGTATAATCTCCTTCTCCTTGGACATAACGTATGGGTCAAATAATAGTGTTGAAGTTATTATTCTATCCCAACATAACTGTCAAGTGCCCTAAAGTCATCTAATTTTCAAATGAAACATATTAAAATGGTCATCTTAAGTGATTTAATTTGATTTATCTCTTGATAAGATTAGTATAAATACAATATTATCCCTCATTTATTCTTCACTTAGGGAAAACCTATAAAAATCCAAAAGAACACTCAAGAAGTACTCAAGTTACCTAAAGCTTTCTTATTTTGACCTATTCTGATATCAATCAAAGGAACAACCTAGATATAGGTCTAAATTACTAAGTGAGCAATCACAATGTCATATTTTCCAAGTTAAAAGCTAGGTCACTATTATAATTGCTTTACACTTTTCATGATTCACACCAAGCCAACATGTAAGGGAGAACTACATGAATTTGAGGCCCTCTTATGGAGTATTGGATATGTAGGAAACACCCTTTGAAAATGGGTTGATTGTGGGTTATCTTGACACTGTGTGTACACTAAATATTTCCCCAAGGTCACATTGAATATGCAAATCTATGGTTTTGTCATTTTACTAGGAGTGATAGTCCATGACCTAGATTTAAATACACTAAAATGAAGGTGAACCCAAACCCAAAAACATCTAGGTGGTCACATCGTGTTTGAGATCACATTTCATAAATTACACTATCATTAAACTCATACGCTAATGTCAACATAACTATCCCAGGTAGATACAACTATCTAGATAGCCATATGTACTAGATCTAAAATTTGATGATTAATCTAGACCTATCTTTGTTCCTAATTTCTACTTGTACCAAATCCAATACTATATTAACATCAAAAATAACCAAGTACTTTATTTTATGTCATTTGTATATCTAGAATAACTATACTTTCTATTAATATCCTATCTTAGTTTTATAAATTAAACATATGGTACATCTGAGTTTAGCACATTAATTGACTTATTATAGATCTGATATTCACCCTTGTGCCCTATCATTTTAATAACCTTAACCCTAACCACTAAATAGGATCCTTAAGCCAAAATAGGGTTAAATAACAACCTCAACCATGACCAAATACCTAATATCATTAGATTAAAGTATATTTTATTTCAAGGATTTTAATGCCACTACCTATTTCTCCATGCTCTTATGGATATAAACAAGCTCAAATCTGTTTTGAGAAGAAGTCTCAATTTTATCTTTGTTTCCAAATATGTAATAGATGAGAGATGTTGTACATTAAAAATTAAGAAATGTGAAATTCAACATGAAATATAATGTGAATCAAAATTTTTTTAGTGTCCATCACATTTCCCTCAATTGCCATTTGGTTGAATTAAATATTGGTCTCCATCAACAATTACTTCAACGTATTTCATGGGCTCATAAATACTGAAGTACATTTTATCAAATAATTTGAAACCTTCCAGATATGATTTTGTTGTTTTATTTGGTTTATCTTAATTATTTTAACAATAATTATTAATTATTATTCAACATACAGTCCCCCAAAACCCAATGTTTGTGAGGTCTTAACATGTTATTTTTTAATTTAAACATTATCTTGCTAATATTAATATTTTTTATTTACTCTGTGTGGTCTCTCAAGAAAATTTTTATAGGTAATTTACTAATCTTATGCACATGTGTAGGAAAAGTGTACTTAGAGCATGTTCAAGGCCTAGTTGAGCATGTTCGTATGCACTTTCAAATAGTAGGTACTACTACCTAGGCCCAATAAAGGCTCCCCTATTCTATGATATCTTTTTGACTATTTTTAAATGAAATGGTGTGATGTATGAACCTATTATACATTTTATAGGTACTAAATGGTCATTGGTTTGCTTGAGGTGTTGAATTGTGTGTTTGGTCTAAAATTTATGTGTGTAGGTAAGGGTAAAATGTGCTCTCACCAGGGTTACCTAGGGCAGACTCACTCCAATGCTTTGTCCTTATGCACAGAGGAAAAAGGCTCCCCTATTATTTGATGGATTTCTCACTATTTTAAAATTAAATGGTACCACATATGCACCTATTATACATTTCCCAGGTATTGAATAGACATTGATTTATTCAAAGTGTGGAAGTGTGTGTTTGGACTCAAATTCATATGCAAAAGCAAGGGTAAAATATGTGCTTACCATGCTCACCTCAATCACACTCACCTTAGTGCTTCATCCTCATGTGCAGAGGACATAAATATGTCATGAGATGATATTCGTATCTACTGACAAATATCAATAACAATGTATTATGTTCCCATGGTCTAGAATGCCATTCATTTAATTTTTTTATAATTATTTCTCCCTTATTACTTCAAGGGAAAATCTATAGACTAGATAATTGCATAAAATAAAAACATGCTACAAATATTTAGTCCATATGTTAACAATCAATTTTGGCATATACACCCACTAGTATTGCTTAATTTTTTTTAGTATAGCATAATATAGACACCTAAATTTGGCCACCAATAACCTCTAACCAAGATTTTGACCAATTTCCACCTAAAGTGCATAATTTGGCCTAAAAACACTAAAATTCATTAAATGAATTGAAATTTATATATTGAAGTGTTGATTCTAGCTAGGGTATCCCTAAATGGGGTAATGTAATTTATGGGCCAACCAACTTTGATCAGATCATTCTGAGTCAAAATGCTAATTTTGCACTTAGGTGCTCTAGACTGCTCTTTCCTATCAAATCTCTTGCAAAAGACACGTGCCTTTGTTATTTTATGTTAATAATATTCTAAATGGGATAATGGATCCAATGCATTTGACATCACCTTCCAACTCCAATCTTATCAAATTTTGGACTAATAACAAGTCATTCTAATCAATTTGAGTAATTTGTGCACAAAGTACTTAATCATGATTAAAGAGATAATTAATCCAATTCAATTCCTAATTAATAATTCCATGTAAACTTGTTAAAACTTGTTTTTAGAAATGAATATTGAATATTTGCATCATCAAGTGACCTCATTTCTTGGGAAGACATCCTAGGCCATAAATGCCATAAATATCAAGATTATGGGTCTCCCATGCCTCTTTATTACTTCCCATGCCTCATTAATGTCCCTTATTCCAAATTCATGATGAGTATAATTAAGGATTTTAATTACATAATTCAATTAATCCATGACCACACATATCAATCTTGAAATAGACGGTCATGGTTAATTCTGGTCATTTTTGAAAATCTATAAATAGAGAGGCCATGAACATCATTTTAAATCTTAATTTGTACAAAGTTACCATGTCAAATTGATTCTAAGAGCTCTCACATGCCAACTTTATGATGCCAAAATATTGATCCAAGCCAAGCCAAAGCCACAAGGTGCCAAGGAGAAGAGAAGATAGCCAAGCCTCCTTTGATGAAGACTTCATAAGCATAAGCCGAGTAAGCCACTACAACAAGAATTTGGATCATCCAAGGAAGGTGAAGGATTCTTATTTTTTCTACTTTTTAGTTATGTTTTTATTTTGTTTTTATCATTAAGCTCACCCTAGTAACTAGGCCTAGATATGTATACTAGTTAGTGTGTTTTTATCAATTTGTTTGCATATTTGGACCAACACAATACTAATCACCTCTCTTAAGTCAAATTCCTAGTCCACATAATGGCATGCTTGGTGGGACTGCACCCCACAAATTTTATTAAATAACACCTATAAGTAACATACTAACCATTGTCATGTAGGGTCTTGGAGTGTAGAAGCAAAAAAGGTGAAGATTTGAGCCAAAAGATTATTTTTTTATAGCTCACAATTTTGTTCTTAAGACTATGTAATTCAGATCCCAACTCAACCTAAATTAACCCAAATCACCCTGACTTAGATCCCAACTCAGCCCAACTTGACCCAACTCACTCTAAACTAGATCTTAACTTGGCCTGACTTGACCCAACTCACCTTGACCCAAATCCCAACTTGGCCTAATTTGACCCAACTCACCTTGACCCATATCCAACCTTGGCTTGACTTGACCCAACTCACCCTAACCTAGATCCCAACTCAGCCTAAATTGACCCAACTTGCCTTGATTCTGATCCTAACTTAGCTTGACTTGACCCAACTCACCCTAACTTATATCTCAACTGAATCTGACTCAGATCCCAATTTAGCCTAACTTGACCCAACTCACCCTGACTTGGATCCTAATTTAGCCTGACTTAACCCAAATCACCCTGACTCAGATCCTAACTTGGCTTGACTTGACCCAACTTGCCCTCACTTGGTTCTCAACTTGATCCAGATCCCAACTCAACTTGACTTGACCCAACTCACCCTGAATCATATCCCAAATCACCCTAACTTGTATCCCAACTTGACCCAACTAGCCCTAACTTAAATCCCAACTCAGTTTGACTTGACCCAATTCACCCTGACTCAAATCCCAACTTGGCTTGACTTGAACCAACTCATCCTGATTCAGATCCCAACTCAGCTTAACTTGACCCAACTCACCCTCACTCAGATCCCAACTCAGCTTGACTTGACCTAACTCACCCTAACCTAGATCCCAACTTGACTGTGTCAACCTAAGAGTTTATTTTCCTAAGTTAATTATTTCATCTTTAAAAATGCTTCAAAGCTAAACCACTTGCTAACATTTTTCTTGTAGGACCAACTTAGAAAATTGTTAAAATGTGTTTAAATCATCATTTGTATGCTTTAAAATGACCTAGGAACAATATTTGGTGCTTAATATAACATTTAGGTGCTTAAGTAAGTTTTTAGCATTAATTTTCAAAGTTTACAATTTTAAGACCAAGGGGTCAAATGAACACCACCAAATCTTCCATTTGGGCTTAAAATTAAACGTAAACTATCAATTTTATTTTCATTATTTCAATTAGCACTTTTTTTTTGCAAAATACAAGGATGTTGCATGTATGCTCTTCCATTTATTCACTTTAGGGAACCCTTGGAATCAAAATTGCTTTCCTTATTTGCAAATTGCCTAATCCAAGGCATTGAAAGAACATCTAAAGTACTCAAAAACTCACAAAATTATTGGGTGACCTTGACAATGACCCTAAAGTCTTTCTATTTTATGCTTTCTTTATTTCATGTAAACTTAGCTTACGAGGGGGATGTCATTACCTCCTATGAGTTCTTTAGAGAAGCTTTGACCTGAGGTTTCACCTCCCAACATTGACTTTATTTGGCTCCATATTAGAGTTACACATGGGATCTAGTGACACTTTGGACATCACACTACACTGAATGAACAATAAGATGTAGTGGTTACAAAAAGGACTAGACCTTTTTGCAACAAGCCAAGTGATACAGACCCAAAATACATGCTTTTCTTTTGAATTATTTGATGTGAAATTCATTGTGCAATTGATTCTCCTAGAAAATTTGGAAACATGTAGATCTTAGACAAATCCCCACTTGCCACATAAGTATTATTGGTGTAAGGTGCACCTCAAGGTCCATACCATAGTACTGTTATTTGAGAGAGGGGGGGGTGTAAAAACCCTACTATATAATGTGCATTTACTTTTGGATGAAAAATTAAAATCCTCTCAAATGATGTATATTGATGGACTCCAACAATACTAAGCAACCTTGTCAGTTTAGGATCTAAAATAGATTAATTAGTTGGTTTTGTCTTAGATTAAGGTCTTGTTTAGAGTCAAAACTTGGTGTAAACAAATGATGCAAACCAAACAAATGGTCCTCATTTTCCTTTGAACAAAGAGATGTTATATTACCCATGTAAAATCATCAATTTGCATTGTTCAAAGTTCATCAAAACTTGGAGTCATATCATCCACTTTGGCATAGTTATGCTACCCAATTGAGTCTAGACCTTTTCCAAAGTTGTTTAAGTCCTTCATTTATAATCTAAATTCAAAATTGCACCTTTATAAGTTCATAGGGTTGATGTGTTAAGTGGGTTCACCATTTTCACTAAACTTGAGGGAACTTAGGTTTAATTTCCAATTTGGGTTGAAGGCCATTTAAGACTCATGATCTTTATCACCACTCGATAGACTTAAGTCATTTCATGCTAAAGACTTACACTTTGAGTTTATGCACCACAACATTTTGAGTCAAAAAAGTTAGTGTTATGCTATCAAATTTGTGATAAATTATCTTTGCCTTAGAGATTTTTTGAAATAAGCATTTTGTCACATCTTTTGGGTAGTCTAGCATTATTATGCTACCCAAAACATTTCAGATATTATTTTATAGGCCCTCTTGCATAGAGTTCAAATTTGTTCCTACATTTTCAAACTAATCTGAGTATACTTTTATGAACCTTTATCTATCACATTTATTTTGTTCACTTTTGTCTCACTTATTTGTCAAAAGAACCAAGTTTTATACCATTATTTATGAGAAAATAAACTCTCTTTAAAGTGCCTTTTATTTCATACCTTATACCTATTTAATCGAGTCCATGTCTAAGAATCAAATGCCTAATGTTTATTAGAATTGTTTCAAATATATTAGATTATAAATTTCATCTATTTTCAAAGTTTAGCTTTTGATGCCATTTGGCCAAGAGTCCTAGCACATGCCTTTTTTGATCCTAGATTTTGACACCATGTTTAGCCAAAAGACCTAGCAACTTTTAATTTCCTAGATTAGACTGATTTGAAACACTTTGACCTTAGCATTTGGCATTTCTATTTTTAGTTCATTTAATTAATCTTTTTGTGTAAGACATGTAACATTAGACACTTAATGTTAGCTTTTGTTATAAAAAATCTTTACATAAACCTTTTGATCCTTTTGATGAATCTAGACCAAGTTTTAACATCATATTTTTAGACATTGTCCTTTTAGAGTTTGTAGAACTCTCTTCCCTTTCTATCATAAAGCATTGTCTATGGATCCCAACATATATTCCTACACTCATATTGGACTCATATATAATCTAGGGATTAGTAATGTGGTTATGTAGGAAGAAATGGTGCAAGACCCCTACACAAATAATATTTCTTATGAGATGGATCTTTATCCCTCTTATAATACTAAATTAGGGGCACAAAGCCAAGATCCATTAGATAACTATTTGGTTAATAAACCACCTTATTCAGAACAAGACCAAGAATAAACTGCATAATACCTAGGTACAATAATCATAGCTAATGAACCAGTTTTTCAATAGTCATGCTCTATTAATACGCCTTCCACGTATGATTTATTTTTATTTAAGTGTCATTTATTATAGAAAAAAATGAGATTTTTGTTTGAGGTATAGAGTTAGGGGCCAAGTTTCCAATATACTTCCCTCATGAGAATTTACCAAGCCTAGTAAGAATTCCCCACAACATAATTTATGATCAACAGGCTTCTTTAGGTAATCATTTGGCTCTAGTCCAAACAATGTATCAGGACCCTAATATGACTAATAAAGTCAAAAACCTCATGGAAGACCAATTTAACCAAATGCAGATTGCATATCAAACTGACCTGAATCTATCACATAATTTCAATTAGATGACCATGGTGAGCAAACCTTTTATTGAATTAGTTCCTTCAGTAGGAGTTTTGATAGAGTTAATTGGTCAAGATAATCTGAGTTTAGATCCATTCATGAAAAACACTTTGGTAGACAACTTTCTACATATTCCCATTATTGAAGAAGTGTCTTATGCTTCTACATAGAATAATGAGCAAAATATAGTGGACAATGTGCAAGAAACATCCAATCCAAATCAAAGTGGCACTAACACACAAATAACTAGTCAACAACATGTGCCTATAGTTAGTACAATGAGTGGACCATCATACCAGGGAGTAGGATTTTTTTCATCCCAACCTCAACCAATTACTTTATCAAGTGTGCAACTAACAGGATTAGGTAATCAACCAACAACGAATAACATACCTCAACAATCTAATGTGATGAATCCCACTCCTCATTAATAAGTGATGAGTAGTATTCCACAACAGTAGGCATAATCTAGTGCACCAATGCAATAGAGGCTAAATATATTGCCACCTCAATAAGGGGAAACTAATGTTCCATGTCATCAGGTAATGGTAAATATACCTCCTTAGTCACAAAATAGTGTACCAATTTAAAACCAAGCACTAACTAGCCAACAATGTGTAAATATTGGTTAGCAATAGATGTCAAATCTTCAACATGATTTCACTTCCCAACAAGGAAGCTCCCATGTTTCTCAAGTATCTACTAGACAATAGTCAATTCAAAATATTCCACATGTTCAGAGATAGGGTCTTAATCCACAAGTTTCAACTCAACAACAAGGTTTGATTAGTCAATAACATGTCCCTTTTCAACCATAATAGGCACAATATAGTTATATCCCTCTATCCTAACCACAAAATCCTCTAATTCAAACCTTCATAGCATACCCAAACCAAAATATCACACAACCAAATATGTAATTTCAAGTACATCCTAATCCATGTATGCATATTCCTAGTGTATTTCCCAACCAAACCAATATACCCAAATATATATCTCCATCATACCTTGTTCAAAGTGTCCTGCTTGTGACCTCCCAACCCTCTACACAAACCAATATTATCCCTCAAACTAATGTTCCTTCCATTTTCCTATCTCAATAATTGTAAAAGATGAAGGATGTAATTTCTACCATTTAGGCTAGGAAATAGACTAAAAATTTTAAGTTGGATGAAGTGTGTTCTTATCCATTAAACATGGAGTACTTGTAGATACCATTTTCTCCAAGATATGAACCACCAAAATTTGACAAATACAAAGAGAAAGGTGACCCTAAGGCCCATTTAAATGAGTTCTTTGTTTCATGTCAACCAGTGGCATATAAAGATATATATCTTTTGTTGTTGTTTCCAAGAAACTTGGTTGGACAAGCCTTGGAGTAGTTTTTAAAGTTTCCCAAGAACTTAGTAACAAATTTTGATGACCTTTTTGATAAATTTGTGCAGCACTTTTCTTATAATCTCAAACATGAGAATTTATTAGTTGACTTAACACACACAAAAAAAGGCTGGTGAGAGTTTTGCAAGTTATCTATAGTGATGGAGAGACCTTACAAGCTTATTCAACCACAATTTACTAAATAAACAATTAACCATTGTGTTTACTATAAATTTGCATAGTGAGATAGCTTATCATCTAGAACTAGAATGTGCACATACTTTCAAGGAGATCATCGATAAAGTCTTATTGATTGAGTGAGACCTTATTACTAAAGGGATCATCAAGATTACATCAACTAATAAAAATCAAGGTACCAATCAGGGAAGTGGCCAAAACCAACATCCAATCCAAGTGTAAGCATCACAACTAGCATAGGCCAATAACCAAGATAGACCAAAGTAATTCGACCATGATAAAATTTTTATGGGTAGTGGAGTAACTAAGTCATGCCATGCCCAAATAGTGTAAACATTGTCTGCACCACCTTTTTAGCTTACTCCTAACCAATAACCTCTCCAACCAATGCCACAAGCACAACAACCAAAACTTATGCACAAATAAAACCTTTAACATTAAAAACCCATCCTCTAAGGAGAACTGTGCCTACATGTCATGTCTTTAGTGACCTAGGAGAGCCTATTAAGTTTATATTTTGAAAACTTGTCACTAATAATCTAATTGTTAGCCTATACCAAAACATTATCTATAAAGCATTACTTATCTTGATTAGTACCATGAAAATGAATTTTATGAATATCATCAGGTCAACTGGCATAATCTATAAAGATGTGTGTAAATCAAGCATTTGATTGAGAATATGTTGGAGAATGGGGAGATAACATTGGATAATGGTGCTTCCACCTCCAATCAAACTCTTATGATTTACTAAAACCCCTTTCCCCAACATAACACACATCAACAACATAAAAATTAACAACAATAACAACAATATTGGCTGGTATAACAACAAAATCAATAGTATCAAAATCAAAGGCCAAACTAGTAGAATCAATAGAATCAACAACAGAACCCACAATGTTAGAATAATGGACAAAACCAAGATCAAAATGGTAACAACCAACAAACCTACCATGTAGTTACATATGATTATAATAGGGTTATAGGTCATATTGTAGGGGGTAACATTAATACCATCTCCATTAATCCTAGATCAAGCACTAATAAATCTAGACCATTAATAAACAATACCACTCAACCAAATTACATGGATAATCCTTCTTTGACCTAGGACTACACATAAGCAAACCATCAAATCAGGACTCCCACTTTTGGACCATATATCGATAACTCACCCTTGTCATGTGACCACATACAAGTACACTGATAATTGAGACTTATCTTATCTAGTCCCACACCATTCCCAATATTTGTTAACAATTATGGTCCAACATTTAATCTTGATTTTGCAATCACAACTTGGAGGTCAAATGTTACTATCCCAAGTCCACAACCATCTACCACTTTTCCTATTATTCAACCAACTATTTAGCCTCGAAATAAACCATTCACCATTGACCAGGACAAGAAGTTTGATATTGTGGAATAATTATAGAAGACACTGACACAAATTTCTATTTTAGTTTTTCTCTAAAATTCAATAATCCATAATAACATTTTAAATGATTTTTTAACCTAATCCACTATTGCTAGTGACATATCCCTTGATAAATTTCAAGCTTTGGTTGGACACCTAACTCCAGCCTAACAAGTCACATTCAACCAAAGTGATATGTCTTCCCTTGCCCCAATCCATAATAATCCATTGTACATAGATGCTTATATAAAGCAACATATAGTGAAATGTGTCCTTATAGACAATGGATCAGGCCTCAACATATTGTATCTAAAGCTCATCAAGCTTCTTGGTTACACAATGGCAGATATCTAGCCATAAATGATAACTATCAAAGCCTATGATAATCAGGAAGAGAATCATGAGGCACCATTAGCTTACCAATTATCATTGATCCTTTGACCCATGATACACTTTGCCATGTGCTTGATCTTGATTTGTCATATAATATGCTTCTAGGTAGGCCTTGGTTACATGAGATTCATGAAGTCCTATCAATGCTACACCAATGTATCAAGTTCTCCCATTCAAGGATGGAAATGAATATTCCAAGATATTTACACTCATATGAACATTAGAAACATCTTGAGGCTGAGTTTCAAAGCTATAATTACCAATACGACATGAATCCAAGTTCCAAGTAGGATAAAAGAAAGGCCATACTTATCGATCTTCTATAAGATAATTACATAGATCCTAACACCTTGAATTCCCTTTCCCACATGTCACCTCCTGAAGCTTCCAATCATTTCACCATTTTAGATAATGGCCTAAGGGAGTATGTGACTCATGAACCTTCTATATTTCCAATCTTCCTCAGAATCCAAAGACCTTTGGGTGACCTAAAAATACCGCACATATGCATTGGTAACAAAAGAATAAAGATAAGGGACTTATCAAGTTTGTACCATCATTTGACCTAGAACCAGACCCTCTTGAGGGGGTTGAATCATGGTTACACAATGATAACCACGCTAAATGTTATAAAATTACAAAGTATCCTATTCCAAATGAATCATGGAGCATCAAGATTATGAAGGAAGAGGCCTCAGACCAAATCAACAAGGAACCATTGAGCTAATTTCCATGACTAAGTAAAAAAGACCCTATGAACCTGGATTTGAACCACCTGGGGGTGACCCCACATATATTATTTGAGTTCTATCACTGGTGGCTAGTGATGATGATGTTGATAGTGAAGTAGAGTCTGATCATAGCCTCACCTTTGATGACCTAGCTGAGACTAACCTATTTAATACTAATGTCGTATGTACTCTTACCCCAATCATTTATCACAACCCATTGCCATTATACTATCCCCAACTAATAGATTGGGACCAATAAGAATCTAATTTTCCAATTTATGAGTTTAAAAATGATGAGACATTCTATGACTTTCTAGGTCATAGAGATAAAATTTTGTTGGGAGATCATAAATCAAGATTCTTAATTACATTAGATCCTAAAGCCTATTTTGGAGAGTGGGTAAACACCCTTAGCCAAAAAAATAAAAATAAAACATTGAGGTCCCCAAGTGAAAAACTCTTTGAGACACTTTTTGACTAGGGAATAAGTAAAGATAAAGGCCATTCTAGTGGTGAAAACTTGTTTCAAGCACTGTTAGACAAGGGTGTTCATTCTTCTTCAAATTTAGACCAAGAAATGATTGACAATAAACTTGTCTATGGATCAGAGTTTATTTTTATGCAACAACAAGTATTTGATCAAAGTCTTCAAAAAAAATTTAATTTTTTTATCACATGGCCAGATCTCCCATTGGGGGACTTAAATTCATCATTCCTACAGGACGTTGAAGAGTAAGTCCTAATAGAGGACCCTGATATAGTCCAACAGTTCAAGTCTTTGTCTAATATCCTAAAAGATGGTTCAACCCTTTTTGTCAAAGATACAATAGAGTTAAACATCAAGACTCCATTGGACCCAAAATGAATAAAATTAGGTGCATCCCTCACTAAGGAGGAACGTAAAGTCTTTATAGCTCTGTTGAGAGAATTTGTAGATATCTTTACATGAGCTTATTCTAACATGCTAGGTTTGGACCCCACCTTAGTTTTGCACCACCTTGTGGTCAATCATAATGCCAAACTAGTGAAATAAAAGCTATGTAAGATGCATCCTCACATTACTATCTTGGTAAAGAAAGAGTTGGAAAAAATCTTAGAATTAGGATGTATTTGGTCCATTGACTACTCAGAATGGATATCTAATGTTGTACCTATTAGCAAAAAGCCTAAAGGAATCAGAATCTATACTGATTTTCTAGAAATAAATAAATCTTGTCCTAAGGATGACTTTCCATTACCTAATATTGACATGATCATTGACTCCATGGTAGGTTATGAAATACTTTCACTCATGGATATACAACTAGATCAGAATAGCACTAAAAGACCAACATAAAACAATGTTCACCACTCCATGGGGAATATTTTGTTATTAAGTAATGCCATTTAGTCTTGAGAATTTTGGATCTACATATAAAAGGGTCATGACTATCATATTATATGATATGATACATGATATTATTGAAGACTATGTTGATGACATATTAGGAAAATCCAAAACTAGGGCCAACCATCTAGTAGTGTAACGTAGGATATTTAAAAGATTACAGGAGTATAAATTCAAAATCAATCCAAATAAATGTGTTTTTAGATTAACCTCAATAAATTTACTTGGCTTCATTGTGTCTTGTAGGGGCATTGAAGTCAATCCAGCCAAAGTCCATGCTATGATTGAGATGCCACCACCAACCAATTTGAAGTAACTTTGTAGTTTATAAGGCAATATCTAGTCAATTTGATGCTTCATGTCACTATTAGTAAGTAAGTTTAGTCCATTTATACATATTTTGAATAAGGGAGTTGCATTTCACTTTGATGACCACTGCCAAACAACTTTTCAACAACTCAAGGACTATCTAGTTAATCCACATGTTTTGTTACCTCCTATACCAGGAAGGTCATTTTTATTGTATCTATTAGCTATCAACAATGCATTGGGGGCACTTTTGGCTCAACATGATAGCAATGGAAAAGAGCATGTAGTATACTACTTAAGTTTTACCTTGGTCACATACGAAAACAACTATGTACCTATTGAAAAATCTTGTCTAGCCATGGTCTTCATAGCTCAAAATTTTTTCCATTACATGTTGAACAATAAGACCATGATCATTTCAAAAATAGATCCACTTAGTATCTACTATCTGAAACATATTTACAAGGTAGAATAGCCAAATGTATCATGCTTCTTAATGAGTTTGGCATATACTATGTTAATTAAAAGGAAATCAAAGGATAGTTCCTTATAGATCAACTTGCTAAAGAACCCCTTGTAGACACAAAGCCACTCACATTTCATTTTCATGATGAATCCATAATGAACGTCTTTGACACACCTCTTGGGGAGCAGCATTTGAAGCTATATTTTGATGGTTCATTTACTACACATGGATTGGGGGTAGGTCTCTTATTTATTACACCACAGGGGGATCTAATCCTTAAATCATTTAGAATTAGTTTTCATTGTACAAACAATATGACTGAGTATGAAGCACTTATCACAGGACTTTTATAGGTAACAAAATGGAATATATCTCATCTAAAGGTTTATGGTGATTCTCAATTAATCATCAATGCAATCACAGACCATTTTTAGACCAAAGATGACAAGTTGGTTCCATATAAGGTTATGGTAGATACCCTAAAGAAATAAATTGCAAATATCCAATTTGAGCATATACAAAGGGCTAGTAATATAATTATAGATACCATGACTACTATTGGCTCTTTGATTTGACAAATAAACAAAGCTAGAGAATATCATTTCCTTATTGATAATTTATTTTCACCAGCTCATGAACCTTCAACCATTGTAATTATTTGTGATATTTTTGGTCATAATTCTATTTGGTACTTAGAACTTTACAACTACCTTCATGACCATGTTATACCACCTATCCTATCTCAAAAACAAGCTAAAGCCTTTATTCATCATTCCACTCATTATACTCTTCTTGGATCCACCCTTTACCACCTCAGTTTTGATGGAACTTGGCTTCATTATTTAACTTTGATAGATTCTACACTAATGTTAAGAGAAGTTCATGAAGGAGTATGTGGATCTCATTCTAGTGGGGTAGTCCTATCTCAAAATCTCTTATGCACTAGTTATTATTGGCCCACGATGGATGGAGATGCAACTGCATATGTAAATACATGTGACAAATGTCAATGTCATGCTAATTTGATTCATGCCCCAGCACAAACTTTGAAACTGATGTTGACACCATGGCCATTTACTACATGGGGACTTGACCTCATTGGGAAGATTAACCCCACTTCATCTAATAGCCATAAACATATCCTTACTACCACTGAGTATTTCACTAAGTGGGTTGAAGCTCTACCCCTCACTTATGTGATTGGAAAGAAAATTTTCAAATTTATCTTCAACCATCTCATTTGTTGTTACGGTATCCCCTTTGACATTATATCTAATAAGGGAGGATCATTCAAGAACAAGGATGTAGACTAGCTATGTACCAAATATAATATCACACAACATTTTTCTATAGTATATTACCCTCAAGGTAATGGCCAGGCTAGAGCATCAAACAAAACCATTGTCAATATTCTCAAAAAGATTTTCAATGATGTTGGTTGTGATTGGTACCTATAGATATTCCTTGCCCTTTTGGTATACTATACTAATCATCATACTCCCACAGGAGCCACTCCATACTCACTTATTTATGGTACTGAATCCATCCTTCCCATTGAGGTTGAGTTACCTTCACTATGCATATCTTTTAAGCATGTCCTAGATGATAATGACTATCAAGTAGCTCACTTATAGGAGCTAGAACTATGTGAAAAAAATGCCAGCTATGCTCAACAATATTAAAGCATATTAAAACCAACTCAAAGACCACTATAATCAATGTGTCAAGTATATAACATTTGAACTTGGTGATCTTGTTCTTAAAGAAAACCAAAAGAATACCACAATTGAGAAGAAGTATAAAGGTAAATTCAAACCAAACTGGATAGGGCCTTTCATCATTACTATAGATTACGGATTAGGATCATACAGGCTTGCCACACCAGACAAAGATGAACTTTGTGAGCTAATGAATATTATTCACCTCAAGTAGTACTATGCTCAAGTGCTAAGGTGTATTATTTGTAAGGACCATTTCATGTTGTGCCATTTTATAACTATTCTTCTTTGTAAAAATGTCATTCTTATATGTCCTCTTAGCCGTATCTACTTTACATTTTTGATCTATCAACCCAGCATGTTCTAAAGCCTAGCTCATTTGACCTTAGTTTTTACCATTCATTATGTATTTTCAGCACCAAGGAATATGATCAATTTTATTAGTTTTTTTTAAGTACTTTAGATAGAGATCATATTTTGGAGTAGTATGATAGAAGTTTTGGTAGTTGCATCCTTCATTTTCTATTCCATTTTTATCACCAGTCTTGCTACTAATTATAACTACCTTTGGACAAATTAGTACCATTGATCTATACCATTATGTCCTAGTTATAACCACCTATGGGAAAACTAGGGGAAATATTTGTTTATTGAGCCTTGACATACCAACTTACCACTTCCTTTTTACCATACTATGCCTTATTAACAACTGTGCCTCTTTTGTTTGTATTGACTACTACACTAGTCAAAATTCCTCCACTATAAGGGCAGAACTACAATGACTTGAGGTCCTACTCTAGGAAAATGTAGGTAGTGTTTGATACTTGTTGAGGTTAGTTCAGTCACCCCCTTGACATGCTCTCACCATTTTGTGAGCAAACTAATTTTGAACACTCTCACCATTTTATGAGCAACCTAAGTTTGACCGCTCTCACCATTTTATGAGATTGAACCATTTAGTGTCTCATAATTTTTGATTGAGTTGATATACTTATAAAAATTCCAAAAAAATTTGTAAAATTATTAGAAAAAACAAAAAAACATTGACCATTTCTTTTCCTTAAGGATTCTGGGAACCCTTACTAAGTTACAAGCAAACCACTTGTCACTTAGTTTCCCCATCTTTTAAAATTTTCTCTCATGCACTTACCATTTTTCAAGACCATTCCTATTATTCTATCACATCCATTATGTTTATTTTCATTAGTTATCCCATTCTTCCCATTCCCTAGGAGAACTACATTTGTCTTGAATTTTTCTATTAGATATTACATCCATGGAACTATGTAGGTAGCATCCACTTGCCTAGTGCATATGGAGATAGCTTAGCCACTCCCTTCCTTTTTCTTCTATTCCCCTATTTTGTTTGTTTTTAAAGTTATTACCAATTTTTTAGGGGCATTGTTCATATGGTTTCTATTGCATTGTTTGTTTATTTATTTATTTTTGCTTATGTTGTTTATTTGTCTGCCTATTTGTTTGCTTTTAGCATTGTTGCCTTGATTCAATTTATGTGTGTTCATTAGGTGATTACTTTCCCACACTTATAATTTAATCCATCTATATTCATATGTTTACATTGTAATCATGGTTTCTATCATTTATGCATTATTTTCTATTAAGTATTGGATTATGGGAGTCCGTCCTTATACATATTTCAGCCAAGTCCTCATGATGTTATACCATGATGCCTAATGACATGTTATATAACAAACCTCAACTTCAAGAAATCTATTCAGCAATGGTGGCATCAACATCTCTTTGGCATCAACATCCTGATTCAATCATATTGCAAACAAAGTAATTAACCATGAAAGAATTTTAACCTTTATTAGTTTGAATCAACATCTCCTTATTAGTAGGTTATTCTAATTCATAATTACCCTCTGTGTTAAGTTATCATCATCCTCAACCAATTTTATCATATTTTCCATAATCAGGGTCCAATAATTTTAACCACCTATGGGAAAATAATTGCACACCATCCCACCTATATTTCTCGATGATTATAACCACCTTTGGGCAAATCATTGTATTGTCTCCACTTCCTTTTTTTGCCCATACAGGGGCATGTTATTATCTTATTTGTCTATTCTAACTGGGGCAGCTCCGTGTTCTCAATGATTATAACCACCTTTGGGAAAATAATTTTTTTATTATACCATGTTGCCACTATTGGGGTATAATGCTTATAACCACCTTTGGGCAAACCATTGTACACCATTACACTTGCATTCTCAATTATTTTGATTACTTTTTCAATATCATTGTGTTTTCATCCCATCATCTTTCCTTTCTTTGGGCCCTCATTTTGATTCTTTCTTTTTGAGGGACCATTTCTTGACATACTTGTACCAACTATTCCCTCAAGGGAGCATCATACAATTAGTTTATCATCATTGCAGTTGTAGGCATATAGGACCTTTTCATTCTTTGAGAATACGTTACTATGCTTATAGCTTGAAATGGCTTCCCAAATAGGGGTAAACTATAAACACTTAAATCTGGCCACCAATAACCTCCAACCAGGATTTTGACCAATTTCCACCTAAAGTGCACCTAGGTGCTCTAGATTGCAATTTATGGGCCAACTAACTTTGATCAAATTATATTGAGTCAAAATACCAAATTTTTACCTAGGTGATCTAGATTACTCTTTCTTATCAAATATCTTACACAAGACATGTGCCTTTGTTATTTGTTGTTAATAATATCCTAAATGGGATAATAGATCCAATGCATCTGACATCACCTTCCAGTTCCAATCCAGTCAAATTTTGGACCAATAACAAGGCATTCTGATCAATTTGAGTAATTTGTGCACAAAGTGATTAATCATGTTGAAGAGATAATTAATCTAAATCAAGGCCTAATTAATAATTCCATGGAAACTTGTTGAAAACTTGTTTTTAGAAATGAATATTGAATATCTACATCATCAGGTGACCTCATTTCTTGGAAAGACATCCCTAGGCCATAAATGTCCTAAAAATTAGGATTATGGGTCTCCCATGCCTCTTTATTAACTCCCATGCCTCATTAATATCCCTTATTCCAAATTCATGATGAAGATAATTATAGATTTTAATTACATAATTGAATTAATCCATGACCACACATCTCAATCTTGAGATAGATGGTCATGGTTGATTTTGGTCATTCTTGAAAATCTATAAATAGAGAGGCCATGAACGTCATTTTTTAAGCTTAATTTATGCAAAGTTACCATGTCAAATTGATTCCAAGAGTTCTCACATGCCAAATTTATGATGTCAAAATATTGAACCAAGCCAAGCCAAAGCCATAAGGTGCTAAGGAGAAGAGGAGATAGCCAAGCCTCCTTTGATGAAGACTTCATGAGCACAAGCCGAGTAAGGCACCACAAAAAGCATTTGGAGCATCCAAGGAAGGTGAAGGATTCTTGTTTTTATTTACTTTTTAGTTGTACTTTTCATTTTTTTTGTTATTAAGCTCACCCTAATAACTAAGCCTAGAGATGTATGCTAATTAGTGTGTTTTTATCAATTTGTTTGCATTTTTGGACTAACACAATACTAATCACCTCTCTTGAGTCAAATTTCTAGTTCACACATACATATGAACAATAATCATTTGTCAACAATAATTTATGGTCTCGCTCACACTTATCAGAGAATCAAATTGGTCAAGTTGTTTTCCTTTTGAAATAAATAAATAAAAGACAAGAAAATACAAATTTCATATGCTTAATTCATCACAAGTTCAAACTTAGTTGAGAATATATTTTATAGTATCATATAATGAAAATAATATATAAAATAGTTGAGAGATTTGGTATAGTATTTTAAAATTATCTTAATATAATATCTTCTATATAATATCAAATAATATACAATGTTATATTATACTATCTTATATACAATATAATATAGTATATAATACTATATTGAGATAATATTATATTATATTATGAGAGAATATAAAATATTTTCAATATAATATAAATATAATATAATAAAATAATCTTATAATAATATATTACATTTTTAAATAATATTATTTTTGTACCATTTAGAATATATAAAATTATGGTAAATAATTTCATGTATGTATATATATATATATATATATATATATATATATATATATATATATATATATATATATATATATATATATATATATATATATATATATATATATATATATATATATATATTTCATGGTTATTTATTCATTATGGTTTCTGGTTTCTAGGAACATAGAATTTTATTAGCCTTTCTCTTTCTTTGGAAGAATAAACTAGATTTGTATAGATTATTACTAGTTTTTTTTAAAATTATTTAATTATTATTAGTTTTTTCAATTTCCCTATACTTGGACACTTGAAGATTACCATTTATCGAGGGAGTAAATTTTCAAGTTAGTGATGTGGTGACTCTAATAATTTATGTTGAGAGAATTATTGATTGTTGGCGAGATAAATCTACCAGATTAAAAAACTAGGGCTAGCAATCAAAGGACCTCCCATGTCTGTACCTATGTTTTTTAATCTTATCTTCTTGCCAATCCTCCTTGCTTAAATTCATTTCTCTCATAGTTGTGGATTTGTAAGTAATATTTGCACATCATAAGATCATAACTCTATATATACTCTTTTATATTTTGGTTTAGTTCCAAGTTATTCTAACATAGCTTCATATCTACTTATTGGTTTTGTATGGATCACTATGGGAACCATTTAGTTTTAAATTGGAATTATTAGCTCTTTTTTTTTGGTCAATCACATGATATTGATTTAATTTTTAAAAAATGTATAAAACTTCTATGAAAACAAATAACAATTTTTTTAACAAAATAAATAAAAATTATTATTTTTAATGCTTTAATTGGTCTAAAAAATATATGTTATTGACTCTTTCATGTTAATCAAGGTATTTCATTTAATTTATTTTCTTGAAAGGTGAAGAGCATGGAAAGGCCCATCACCTTAGGTAGTGGAAGATACATGAATTTATTTGATTCTTAGTAAAATATCATTCCTTAAATCCTTATAACTACCATTTTGGTTTTTACTCATGGTAACAATTAGTCCCTCTATCTTAAACACATACTTCTATATGGCACAAACTCATGGATACTACGAGGTAATGGGTAATGTTTGTAGCCATGCTTAGTTTTACTAAATATAGTGGACATAAGTTCTATAGTAGATTTGGAACTATTTAATGTGTCAAGAAGTCAAATCCATTCATTATTAGCCAAGTTTTCACTATTATTGGAATATATGTCTTCCATGTCTATCATCACACTCTATTCCTTTTTTCCATCTGTGATTCATGTGCACACTTATTTTTAGATAGAATGTTATTTTTGAATATTAAAGTTGATATGTGAATTTAATTATTAGCAGGTTATTGAGTTAGAAAAATTGTTAACATAATTTTGATTTGGATATTTCAATACACCAAAATTCTCTAGGAGATATTAAATATTTACATACATGCCAGAGGGAAGGATGTTGATATGCTACCAATCTGCAAGTAAATTAAAAGTTATCCTAGGATGCCATATTGGTCAATAGAGGTCACATATTTCCATATCACTTTTTCTATCACTTAAAAAATAGTAATACTTTGACAATTCCAAGCAATATCCTATTCAAATCTCAATAAAACAACATTTACAATGTGTAGTAGGAAATTTGAGCTATTTGATTAAACTACAAATAAACATGAAATTTGAACTCATAACATCAAAATACCTATTATAAAGGATTATGGAAACACATGATAATTTCAAGATAGATCTTACCAAATCCTTTGTTTCAACTAACCTCCTTCCAAGATGTTCAAGCAAATGGTTGATTGTTATGGACTCAAAATTTTGATATTATGATTGCTTAATCAAGGATGTTGGTTGCATGGATTGAAGGATTAGATTAACATGGAGATATTATGGATTAGATACTTATTTTATATGGAGGAGAGGGTCTTGTTTATATAAAATGTGGAGGGAAGGATTAATGGTTTAAATTTGAAGTTGGCTTGTGGAGATCTAGGGTGAAAGATTATCCAAGGAATTTCAAAATTCCTTGAAAGCCTCTAGATTTAGAGGCTTCTAGAGAGGAAGGGTGAGAATAGAGAGGATTATATAATTATATAATTCTATAATCCATTAGGAGGGATTAATTAGGATTAGGTAGGGGATTAGATAGGGATTAGGTGAGTGATTAGAGACTAGGGATGTAGGAGAGCCTAGGAATAGGCTAGTAAGTGGGTAGGTGGGTCATGGGAATTTAAAATTCCCAAATAATGAATAAGATAGATGAAAATAGGATAATGGAGATTTAGGAGGATTAATGAATAAGTGGTATAAGACTAATGTTACTGAATGAAGAAATATTGATGGGGGATATGAGATAAATGATTAGAAGGGGGTGATTTTAGGATATGATTAGATGAGATAAATTAGATTAGTGGAATTAGTGTTAACTAATAGTAATATTAGTTATGTTATATGAAGCGAGTGAATTTAGATGCATACACAATGGTTGCATTCAATTTAAGTTCACGTATTTTATTTGTATCCCATGAGTACAAATCCAGTAGGTGAAAATGTTAGTTCCTTGACAAAAGAACAAGTATGAACTAGAATCATGTTGATATAGTATATTTTTTAAATAACATATAGAAATTTAGTATATTACCAAGCTAGAATACTATCAATAATTTAAGATAGGAAAATACCTACTTTGAATTTTTTGTCATAATAGTAGCTAGAGAGGTTCTAAACATTCAATCATGTAGTGTCTCAATGAAAGTATTATCACTTGTATTCATGAAATCAAACATAAATATGAAGGAATTAGATGCAAAGTGTTTCACAATATAATCAAACCAAGTGCAAGTATCTGTATACTAAATGTTATTAGAAATGGTACTTCCTAATTATCATTCTAGCCCTTCAACAATAGTTGTAATGGCATTTCCATTTTCTATATTCCTTTCCATTCTTTGTATATCATCATAGAGGGGTTTTTGTGATATCAATCAAATATATAAACTCTTCATTTTACACAACATGTAAGTGTCTAAATTTTCCTACATTAATATTGACATTAACTTTTATGGAGATGGTGATAGTAAATTTCTATTCACTATTAAAACATAACATGTAATAACTTTGATATGACTCTACTAACCTTAAACTAATTTTTGTAATGATTTTACTATTAGTGTGTCAACCATTACAAATACTATATTCCTTATCATCACTTTTGACACATTTACATCTACTTGTTTTAAACCTTCTACTATAACTGGTGTCTCTATATCCTACAATAGCGAAAATAGAATTAATTTTTATCTTAGGCAAATTCCAAATGATCAAATTAGTTATATAAACTAAATTTTTTGTATAAGAATCATGGTATACTTTATCAATTATTATCCCATAAATTAAAACATTTGAATCAGTAAGGCAACATCAATCTACATATGGCCATGAAAAAATGAGCATCTAAAATTATTGTAACCCTTAGAATTGTAAGATCTTTCAACAATCTCAACTTTTTATATTTTTCTCCCTTATTAGGGACCTGTTAATGAATAATGACACAAACATTAATTTTATAATTAAATCACAAAAAATATTTCCAACTAGCATTGCACTAGTCATTTCAAATAAGCTCTAATTATTGATTATTGACAAAAAAATAAATCATAGTAGTTTTCTTATGCAAGAGTGAAAATACACCAAAACCATATCTTAGTAGTGAAAAAAATCAAAAAATTAAGGAGATTATTTTTATGGGCTACCCCTAATAACTATGTAAATGGACATAACAACATGTTTATAGCTTTGCAAATTCATTTCCTCTTCCTCAAAGTCATTCATCAACACATTAAATATCACCCCAGTTTATAAGTCCTCCTCTTCTTCCTCATAGTAATTAATTGGAACATTTAATATCACCTCAGGGTAAGAATCACCATGGAAGTTGTAAGGATATTGTTACACAAGTAGAGTAGGTAGTGACAACTACACATAAAGAAGTTTTATAAAATAGAGAGAGTGTTACTATTTGTAAGATGGTTGGATTGATGATTTTTTTCTAAAAGTGGATTCACTAGAATCCTTGGGTCTAAATATTTAAGACATACCTTACCTTTAAAAAAACATTTTATTGTAAGGAAGGGTAAGTATATTTATTGACTTCAATTTTTGCCTTTGCTTTTATAGTATTTAATTGTATGTTATTTTCATAGACCAGTAAGAACATAAACACAGGACCATGGTATTAAGACTCAAACTCAATTTGGACTTGATAAGGCCCTAGACTCATCCCACAAAATTTTATATAATTTTTAAATTTTTATGGACTGGTTGGAACTTGAGCACAAGACCTCTCATTTAGTATTTGGTGAGCTAACAATGAACTATTAGTTTTGTTTTTGGTCATGGGTTGTTTACAAAAAATAAAATGCTTATGCAACACTTAATAAATTTAATCTTTCAAATCTATTGGGTGATTTACCACTGAGATATATGTCTTCTCTATGGTCCGTGAATTGGGTTGTTTGTAACCAAAAAATTGTGGCAAAACTTGATAAAATTAGTCTATCAAAAACTGATAGATTCATTAATTATTTCAATTTTAAATTATCTGGATTCCAAGTTAATTCAAAAAATTTATTATTGGGTATGTTATTCAATATTTTTTAACATGATGATGGTTTTTATTTATCCACATATAATAACCAACAATATCAATCTCTAACTGTTACTTTTTGTAGAGCTTGGCACTCTATGCCCTTATTTTTTTAATCCTCGATGCCATTAGATTATTATATGCATTTACTAATTTGAGTCAAAGGATTTCAACTAGATTGAAGAAGGAAATTAAAATTATGTTTTTCCTATAAAATACATATTTTTTAATCCCTATTGAAAGATTTACCATTATCTTCAAATTTCATGTATCTCCAAAACTATTTCTAAACCCTTTGAATTACTACTTGTTTAGGTTCTTCCATACCTTTGAAGAAGGACCCATTTATATATGTTATTTTTTAAAATCCTTGATGCTATTATAATTTTTTTTTTCTAATTTGAGTCAAAGGATTTAACTAGTATGAATAAAGCAATTAAAAGTATGTGTTTCCTTTAAAACATATATTGTTTAATCCCTATTATTTACCATTATCTTCAAATTTCATGTGTTTCCAAACCTATTTCTTAACCCTTTCAATTACCACTTATTTAGGTTGTTCCATACCTTGGAAGAAGGCCCCATTTCTATATTTTGTGTGCCACACTTAAGACCCTCCAACCTTATATGCCTAGGATAAATAAAGATGCCAGACTTGAGATGTCCTTGAAAACCTTGGTCTATTATAACTCCAATGAGGTGACATAAAAAACTACCTTGACCTCTACATTCCTTATATTAACTATAGGGGATTTAAAAATGAATAAAATTCCACTTTAGAAGGGAAATTACCACTAGAAAATTAATTACACTTGTGCCCACTACACCATATAGGAAGATACCCACCCCTTTCCTTTTACTGGGATGGAGAGATAGATAGTGTGTAATCAATATGCATGGAAAGCTAATAAAAAAACAAAGGTAGTGAATTGAAGCACTAAAATTTGAAGTTTTAATTTGAAATATTAGTATCTCAATGTAAATTCATTCTCTTCTCAGTTTCACCCATGTTGGTGCTTTGAGATTATGTTTTATCTTTTAAGTGATTATTAAATAATTAAGATAAAATTAATGTGCTAGGAAGATATATCATTTAAAAATGTAAAAGAGTAATTTTAGATATGTTATAGTGAATATAAATATTAAATATATAAAATTAAACTATGAAATTAACAATTGAGCTTTAAAAAAGGGAAAATTTTATGTAATGATCACACCTTGATGATTTTTAAAATTCTAAATGTGAATCTAAACTATGCAAGTTGATAGCTGAGTATGCATTCAATTTGAGCTTTTGACTATGTATGGATAGAATTAGTTCTTATACCATTTATTCCTTGGGAAGGATTGTCAAGACCAATAAACATGTCATGTAGTGTCATCTTTTTTCTGTGCACACTTTTAGATAATGTTTTTTTATGTTCTTATGTGCCACTAGTTTTTTAATCTATCAATATATGTACTTGTCTAATCTGATGGGTGTAAAATTCATGAATGATGTATTATTAATTATTATTTACCTAGGGTTAGCTTACCATCAACTCATAACAAAAAAAAATTGTAGGTCGAGTAACCATTGTGTGAGTTGTAATTACATATATCACACACCATAATCAAACTTAAAAATAGTTCTATGCAATGTGAAGGGAAATTCTAGTAAGGTTTTTGAACCTCCTCTTATTAGATGTTAAGGTGCAACCACATTTTAATACACCTAAGACCTTCTTTCAGTATGGTAAGGTGATGCACAAAGCATGCCTCTATTATAAGTGTAGCAATAGATATAGAAATCACTAACACCAACTTGAATAATGGAGTAGGATAATGGATACTTCTATCTTTATTAAATTTTTGTATATATAATGGATTGGGATTACTTGGTATAAATAAGATGATATATGACATAATTTATGCTTGAGCCAGCTCAGACAATAATAAAAAGTGACAATGAAGGAATATGTAGCATGAAAAAAGGCAAAGTTACCCACAAAATTATGGACAAGAGTGGTAGGCTCGTTTATCCCACGTAAGGTAGGATCGATAGGATCAACAAACCTGTCCTAAACAAAATTACATCATAAAATTCAAGTACAAGAATATGAATATGTACAATTAGGATCAAGTCTAAGAACAAAGATTTATATAAATATTAGATGTATTTGTAATGATTAAGGCCAAATGAGGGTTATTATGGGGTAGATAAGTCCTAAGGTTAATAAAATATACACAAGTGTGGAAATCATGAAAAAACATGGAAAATACATGATAAAAAAAAGGTGTCTACATAATACCCTACTTTGATAATCATGAGTATTTTGGGTGTGTGCATTAAAGTGTATAAAGATAAATAATTTAAGTACACACCTTCACTTACCTAATTAAGGTGAATATATTGAATGCTACTCAAGATAGGTTCCATCCACACTGAATTTGTTGACGTATATGAAAAAAATTAGTGATTGATACAGATACTCAACATTTCAGAAAGAAATTTTAAAATGAAAATTGAAATTGAAAAGATCATATGAAATAATAAACATGTTATTCATTGAAATGATTGATGTAATGTGAAAATAATGCTTATATTATCATCATTCTAATTGAGTTTTATGGTGAAAAGTGCTAGACATAACTACCACTTCTCTAGGAGTTTTTTTAACTTCCTCCTACTTCTTGATCAAGGAAGTATATAGTGTTTTTCTCTAAATAACCTTTGATCAATAGTGTCAAAAAATTGTTCATCCCTGACTTTCACTTAAAATTAATTTGAAAACACTCTAATATATACCTCACTTTTAAGGTGAAGGATTGAATAACATGTTACTCTAATCAATCATCTCAAAAAAATAGAGTTACAAGCACCATATGAAATAAGATTGTCTATAGCCGATACCAATTTGAAACTTGCATAAAATAAATGTAATTATTGTAAAATATTATATGAAAAAATCCATAATAACATTGATAGGAAATTAATCATTGCCTAAATGTCATACTACATAATATATATAACATAATGTAAATATAAATGTTTAATTTGTATCTCTAAGGAGTATAAGTTTCATATAGAATTATTTCATGGCATAATAAAGATAATATCAAAAAAATCTCAATGTAATGGTACCATACCCTTTATGGAAAAGTAATGTAAGGACAACCAACATGCTCCAGTGTAGAAAACAATCCCATATTAGGGATATATATAAAAATGACAAACACACATAACTAGCATGCCCCCATAGAATCATGGTAAGTACCATGGCAACATAGGCAAAAAAAAAAATACCACAATATATGTGAATGATATATATCATGGCACCAAATATAGTATAATAACATGATGTTGGAAATATGATTATCATTGATGTCAAAAGGGACATTATGAGCATGTCATTAATGCTCAGGGATGAATATGGTCATCATGGTGATACTATTAGAGGTCAAGGATGATTGAAATGCTTGTGTGCATGAATGGAATTCATATTATTCTTCATAATGATCATCTAGACCTTTTGGGTCCAGACATGAAAATATAAGTAACCACTTTTATAATGCCATATCTTGTGTATAAGAAGGATTTAGGAACAAATGGATATATGAATCAAATCTCCTATGAAAGATGAACATATGCATAAATTTTTAGGTCATGTGACTAAGCACAAAATGAGTTATGTAGGTGAAAAGTTAGCCTTCCAGGCAAAATGAATGGTATCCATACTTAGACAAAATATTCACAAGATCATGCAAAGTTCTCATGATTTTAAAAATCTCATAAATGGATATTTGTAAAAGAATTAGATAGTATATATATTATGTTTTTTTTTAAGCATCTTGAATATGTGGTCTACAGGCTCAAAGGAAAAGGAATGAGCTCATAATTGAATTATCCTTGCTCTCAAATTATATAGAGTTTCTCAGTAAAACCCTAATAATTTATGGTATGGCATCAAATAGAAACTTTCTATTTTTATGGTGACTATTTATAGCTGAGACTTGGTAGCTTAAGTTACAGCTTAAGTCCATATCATCATTAAGAAACTGGCCCCTCAACCTAGCAATTATCAACTCTGAGAAATTATCAAAGGAATTTATATTTTCCCAAGTCTAAGAATTAATATATGTCCCAACTTGATCAATAGATATCAATTCATCATCTGTAGATGATCTAATGAAGTGAATCAAAGTTATGTTGTCAAAGGCTCCTCTAAGTAAACATGCTAGTGATAAGTGTCATTCATGAAGCTTGTAAAATAGAGACCCAATGAGTGTAAGCTTGTTAGAGTTAATGATCAAGCTTGTTAGAAGATCTAACTGTGAGTGGGTGATCATGCAAAAGATATCCAATGGAGTGAATAGACTCAAATGCTATAAAGTGCTTGAGGTTTATTGATATAGTGTTGAGTTAAAGATTGAGCAAGTATGAGAAGATCAATAGAGAAAAAGTGATCCAAAGATGTAGGAAGCAGTGAGATAGGTTA
Organism: Torreya grandis; assembly: GCA_037957365.1. Taxonomy (NCBI): domain Eukaryota; kingdom Viridiplantae; phylum Streptophyta; class Pinopsida; order Cupressales; family Taxaceae; genus Torreya; species Torreya grandis. The sequence continues at coordinate 2,319,022 of JARHVA010001131.1, forward strand.
AAGAGCTCAAAATTTAATAATTATAAAAATATAAGTATCAATGTTATTATAAATCTAATGGTGCATGGGTGATAGTGCAAATTAAATATAACAAAGCTAGTAGACTCAGATGGAACAAAGTGACTAATGTTTATCAACATAGTGGTGAGTTAAAAATCAAGAAGGTTTGAGAATATCGATGGAGTGAAAGTGATCCAAAGATATAGGAAGTAGTGAGATGGGATAAAGAGCTTGATGTTTAACATCTTGATAGAGATAAATAATGTGCATATTTGTAAATCCAATGGCACAATGAAGATTAGATCAAGAAGATCGATGGGCACATTTTAAATATGATAAAGCTAAAGTTTGAAAGTGTACAAAGATTAGATATTTAGCATGAGTCTATTAGATATTGATTGAATGGATGCATTTTAAAGCTAAGACAAATTAATAGATACCATTAGATCATGGTGCCAAAATCAAGATCAATGAATGACATTTAAAGTCATGTCTAAATAAATAATTAGTTACAAGAACATGCAAGAACTTGCTTATAAGCTCTATGTTTTGACACAAATAATGAGATTGATCAATCCAACTAATAAAATATAAATTAAAGATCATGTGCATAAAAAAATGAGTCTAAAATATGTTATAGATAGTAAATAGACCTCTAATTATGGCATGATTCATGAAATCAAGATACAAGAAACTTACAGTCCAAGTCATAATGAACTAGAGTCTAGAATTAGCATGATGTGTTGCAATCTGAGTGTGAACACACTGAAGATATGGAACCTTAGATCCATTTATTATATATATGACATATAGGACACATGAAGATGTGATTGGAGCTATTATAATTGTGTCAAACTAAAATATAGAGACACAGAGGTAAAAGTGCAGAGAAGATGAGATATTGTTGAAGAGTGCCAAACATAGATATATATAGACATAGAGATAGAGTGACAGAGTGAGTTGAAGTGTATTGAATAAAGATATATCTAGACATAGAGAGGAAGAGGTAGGGAGGAATAAGAAAAAAAGATAATGTGCATAGTATGAGCATGTTATAGATTGGACTTGTAACAAAGAATAGATTTTGATTAATTTATGAATTAATGTTCTAATCTAGAGTTGTAGCTCCATAGATCTAACTAGTTGGTACTATCAACTTAGCTAATTTAGTGCTTAGTTAGGGGATTGGTATCTCCTTAATATTTTTTTCCTTAAATATAACTAGTGAGGGTTTTCAAGTGAGACTTGTAACTAGTGAGGTTTTGCCAAGTGAGGCATTGACTATGAGGCTAAATTAGAATAGTAGAGTCTAGAAGTTATTGTCACCATGGTTTTTCCATTTTGGTTTTCCACATATAAATCTAGAGTCATATGTATTTGTGTGTATTTAATCTCTATATTTATCTTTTAATCTACATATGATTTTGAATTTGCTTTAAAAAGGATTAAAGGACTAGTTTTAGTTGAACTACTGATTCACCCCCCTCTTAGTAGATAATTGTGTTCTAAAAATTGTTATCATATCCTAGGGTTCCTTGAAAGAAGCTTAATCAAATCAGGTAGATCTTAGGATAGTGAATATAATGGCTAGTCAAGAAGGATCTTCATCAAACAAAGCATCTCTCTTTGATGGATCAAACTATGCATTATGAAGCATAAGAATGGAAGAATATTTATTTTCATTACGGTTTGATGTATGGATGTCTATGGTAAATGGATATACAACACCTACTATAACTCCTAATGATCAATATTCAAAGAATGCATATGAGATAAATTCCAAGGCAAATAATTTTATTCTCTATGGATTATCCAAATTAGAGTTTGTCAAAGTGATGCATTGTCAAAATGCACAAGATGTCTAGAACATGTTGAAGAGAAACTATGAAGGTGATGAGAAGGTAAAGCAAGCCAGGCTACAAACATATAGAGGTATGTTTGAAAGTCTCAAAATGGATGAAGAGGAGAAAATTGTAGACTACCTTCTCAGAGTATATGAAATAGTCAATGCAATTAGAGGCCTTGGAGAAGAAATGAAAGAACCAATCATTGTCAAAAAGGTCATAAGATCTTTGTCAAATAGATATGATTCTAAAATCTCTGCTATAGAGGAAGAAAGAGATATAGATAAGCTCAATATTGATGAGTTGCATGGGACTTTCACTACCTATGAGATGATAATAGGAGAAGTAGATGCATTCAAAGCATCGAAGAAAGTTAAAGCATAAGCATCTACATCCAGATTTGAGAAGATTGATGAAGAAGAAGCTAACTTTATCAAAAGATTAAGAAGAGGGTCTATAAAAACAAAGGTAAGTTTCCCTTTAAATGCTTTAATTATGGTAAAGTAGGAGATTTAGCTACTAAATTTCATTATAACAAAAAATATGATTCTAAGCAAGAAGAGGATAGTGAAAAAGTGAAACCTCACTATTTCAAGAAGAACTTAAATAATAGGAAGGGTCTATACATAAAAGAAGATAGTGACTTAGTGGATGAGATTGATAGCTCAGATGATGACCATGACTGTGCCTTTATAGCCAAAGAAAATGAAGTCTTATTCATGGCATCAAGATCAGATTCTATAAATCAAGAAAAATAAGAAACATACTCTGGTGAAGAAGAGGAAGGAGAAGTGGACCTAGAAGGTGAATTCATATGTGCTCTATATGAGATTTACATGCTGAGAAAAGATAACTAAAATTAGAAGAAGCTTTGACAAAAATAAATTGAAAAACTATCCAAAAGTCTTGAAAGATCTGATCAGATGATAGTAAGCCTTAAGACTCAGGTTGAAGAGGCTGCAAGAATATAATATGTAGTCAAAATTGAACTAAAATTCAAATCTGATGAGTGTATGAGGCTAGAAGCAAAGATAGTGGCTTTGAGAAAAGATCTTGAAAAGGCTAAAGAACAAATAGTCAAAGGTCTAAAGCTGATAGGAGGATTAGACATTCCTGATGAATTGATCATCTCTCAAAAGCCATCAAAAGGGAAATATAGTATTGGTTATGAAAAGGGGAAAAGTCCCATAACTATTACATCTACTAAATTATATGATAATTTCAAATTAGAAGGATCAAGAACAAAGAAAGAGAAATCTTGCAAGGATACAAAGACAAACACAAGCAAAGCTGATATGAAGAGGGCTAAAGCTAAAAAGAAGCCCAAAGAAAGAAAAAATAACAATGAATCCATCTCTACAAACTCAAGGAAGATGTAGAAGGCAAAGGTAGATGATGCAGATGGTTACACAAGGGTAAGCAGCTTGAAGAAGTAAGAGTTGAGAAAAACTCCCCATCCTACACAAATAAATTCTATGACCAGTTATTCCTCATCTTTCTATGGTAATCGTTATATTTGTAATCATTTTGGTCATATGGCTAGTAATTTTAGAGTTGTACCTACAAGGAAAACTAATTTTGTAAGCAAAAGTTTATTTTCACCCTTGTTAGATATAAATTTAATGTGCTATAATTCCAATAATTTTGGTCACATAGCTAAACATTGTAGAACAAGCTTTGTAAGATCAAAATTATAGAGTAAGAAGAAAAGTATGCCTCCAAGTAAGAACAAAGGTTGAAAAGTCTTTTATAAAGATAAAAAGAGGACATATAATAAACCCAAGCATGTATGGAAAGTGAAATATCAAGCCATGATGATGAATGCTACAGAGGTTGGAAAATGCTAAGAGATCTCAATGTCTACACAGGTTGAGAATGAGAAGACAAAGCTCAAGGATAAGTCCAAGGTGTTGGTCAAGGATAGTTATAAGGTATGTATATATTCAAGTGAACATCCTACTATTTTTGAGTAACTTTCATGCATATAACATCAATTTTATATGCCTAGCATGAGATTTCAAGATACAAGGAAGATTCATCAGATTAAAAGGTATGTCATGAATCCATGTTGTCTCCATGTATTGTTAATCCAAAAGAGAATATAATAGTAGATGAGCATGTTATTTCTCTTAAGCCTAAGAATAAGAAAAAGAATAGAAATCATAAGATGACCAAGGAAGAGAAGGAATATGAGGAGTTATTGGTAACTCCTAGTTTCACATTGTTCTAGGACATTGTGAAGTAAGGTGTCTCTATCTATGCTTATTAAGAGACCCTTATTAGTGGAGAAGAAAGTGAAGCTATAGATGTGAACTCAAGCAAGTTATGATGATGAATTGATCAAACCAAGTCAAGTATTGTGTATGCAGTGTCTATAAGGATAGAATGAGTGTTTTAATATGACATAATGAGATTGTTAGAGTACATCTCATATATATATGGTCTAAAGCTTCATTTGGCATAAGGTTTCTAATTCAATAAACCCTTAACATTGTGTATCTTGGGTTGTGCAAAGAAGTTTGGCTACCAAACTTGAAGAACATGTGTAAAATGATGATATACATGTGTTAAATGAAGTTATGGTGTACTATAGGTAGGACCTTAATGCAAATATGGAGCATGGAGCAAGGGGAAGCTAGGTTTTTTAGTATACCAAGATCAATAAGGCTTAGAGTATAATATATTTACAATTTATCAGGTCCTAGGATCAAAAGATAATAAGAGACTGAGAGAGAAGGCTAGTAAGCATGTATGGAAGCTCCTACATCACATCACTAGATACTAGTGATAGAGTCTAAGTCCAAGATTCTTGGACAAACTAATTTATATGATAAAGGGGGAGAACATTTAGATAAACAATAAGAAATAGTCCCTATAAAATGCTCAATAAGATCAAGATGCTCTGTATAAAATTTTGGAGCAAAAAGTGAAAATGTCAAAGAAGTAGAGCAAGTGTCCAATTTGAGTATTAGGAAAATGTTCCATTACCTAAGAGGAATCATGTATGGTATGAATATATTTATTTCATAATTATCATAATCCAATTCAAACAATTATAGAGAAGGAGCTAAATGGTATAAGATTAGAGTATTTAGTTTGCCATCAATGATAAAGGGGGAGATTATTGGAAATATGATTGTCATTGATGTCAAATGGGACATTATGAGCATGTCATTAATGCTCAAGGATGAATATATTGATCATGGTGATGCTATTAGATGTCAAGGATGATTGGAATGATTGTGTGCATGAATGGAATTCATCTAGTTCTTCATAATGGTCATCTAAAACTTTTGGGTCTAGATAGGAAAATATAAGTAGGTACTTTTATAATGCCACATCTTACACACAATAAGGCTTTAGGACTAAATGTATATATGGATCGAATATCCTATGAAAGAGGAACAAATGTTCAAATTTTTAGGTCATGCAACTAAGTGTAACAAGAGTTATGTAGGTGCAAATTTAGCCTTCTAGGTAAAATGAATGGTCTCCATACTTAGACAAAATCTGCACAAGGTTATGTAAAGTTGTCATGATTTAAAAAAAATCATCTATGAACATTTGAAAAATAAATAGATAGTAGATATATTATGGGTTTTTCATGATCATCTTGAATATGTGGTTTGCAAGCTCAAAGGAGAAGGAATGATCTCAAAATTGAATTATCCTTTCTCTTGGACTAGATAGAGTTTTTCAATAAAACCTTAAGGATTTATGGCATGACATCAGATAGAAAATTTATATTTCTATGGAAAATGGCTATAGTTGAGACCCAGTTCTTAAGTTAAAACTTAATTCCATATCATCATTAAGAAACCAACCCCTTGACATAGCAATTATCGGCTTTGAGTAATGATCAAAAGACTTTATATTTTCCTAAGTCTAAGACTTAATATATATATCCTAGCTTGATTAGTGGCTATATATTCATTAGAAATAGATGATCCAAATAAGTGAAGCAAAGTAAAATTATCAATGGATCCTTTAAGTAAACATGCTAGTGATCAGTGTCACATTCATAAAACTTGTTAGATAGAGACCCAATGAGTATAAGCTTATCAGAGTTAATGATCGAGCTTGTCAAAAGATCTAATGGTGAGTGAGTGATAATGCAAAGGAAATCTAATAGAGTAAATGGAATTAAATGATATAAAGTGCTTGAGGTTTATTGGCATAGTGACAAGTTAAAGGTTGAGAAAGTCTGAGAATATCGACGAAGTGAAAGTGATCTAAAGATGCAAGAAATAGTGAGATGGGTTAAAGAGCTTGATATTTAACAACTAAATAGATATAAATATTGAGCTTATCAAAAGATTTGATGGTGTATAGGTGATAGTGAAAAGTAGGTATTATGAAGTGAGTGGAATTAGATGGAACAAAGTGATTGATGTTTATGGACATAGTGGTGAATTAAAAACCAAGCATGTTTGAGAAGATTGATGGAGAAAAAATGATTCAAAGATATAAGAAGAAATGAGATGGGATAAAGAGCTAGACATTTAACATCTTGATAAAGATAAAGAATGTGCATCTTTGGAGATCCAATGGCATACAAAATCTCAGATTAAGAAGATCGATGGGTACATTTTAAAGATGACAAAGCCAAAGTTCAAAAGCATACAAAGATCACATAGTTAGTGTGAGCTTGTCAGAGATTGATCAAATGGATGAATTTTAAAGCTAAGCCAATTTAATAGAGACCATAAAATCATGGTTCCAAAGGAAATATCAATGACCAAAATTTAAATTCATGTCCAAACAAATGGTTAGTTATAGGAACATGTAGGAATTTGCGTATAAGCTCTATATTTTGACACAGACAATGATATTGATCGATCCAACCAATCAACTATATATTAAAGATCTCATGCTTGAAAAATTGAGTCTATTATATGATATAGATAGTAAAGAGACTTATAATTATGGCATGATGCATGAAATTGAGATGTAGGAAACTTACAATCCAAGTCATAATGAACTAGAGTCTAAAATTGGCATGTTGTGTTGCAGTTCAAGTGTGAACACACTAAAGATATGGAACCCTAAAGCTATTACTTATATATGACATCTAGGACATAGAAAGATGTGGTTGGAGCTACTATAATTATGTCAAATGAAATATATAGACATAGAGATAGAAGTATAGATAAAATGAGCTATTGTTGAAGAGTGTCAATCATAGATATATATAGACACAGAGATAGAGTGACAGAGTGAGATGAATTCTGTTGAATAAATATATATCTAGACACAAAGAGAAAAGGGTATAAATGAAGAAATAACAAATAAAATGTGCATAGTATGAGCATGTTACATATTGGACTTGTAATAGAGAATAGAGTTTGATTCATTTATGAATTAATGTTATAATTTGGAGTTATAGCTCCATAGATATGATTGGTTAGTTCCATCAGATTAGTTGAGTTAGTGCTAAGTTAGGGGATTGGTATCTACTTAGGATTGGTGTCCTTATTTTATAACCAATGAGGTTTTGCTAGTGAGGCTTGTAACCAGTGAGGCTTGTAACTAGTGAGGTTTTACCAAGTAAGGCATTGATTGTGAGGCTAGATTATAAAATTAGATTCTAGTAGCTATTCTCACCATGGTTTCCCTTTGCATTGTCCATGTATAAATCTGGTGTCATATGTAATCTCTACATTTATATTTTAATCTGCATATGCTTTTGAATTTTTAAAAAAAGGATTAACGAACTAGTTTTATTTGATCTACTGATTCACCCCCCTCTTAGTAGATAGTTGTGTTCCAACACATGAATGATAAACATCATGGAAAATATAATAGGATATAATTATTAATGACACCTAGGTTAGTACCACAAAAATTAGTAACCACACAAGTTATTGAGATAACGTTTAATGACAAGGCTCATAGTACATGCCAACAAGAGGATAATCTATAGAAAAGGATGCAAAACCATACATAAGTGTATAAATTTACCCATAATCAAGGACTTACACAACACACTCAATGTAACTAATCAAAATAGATATCCATTTAACATACAATATTTAGGTACTAGTAAGATATGTGCAAAGTAGATCAATATGAAACATTTATAGCAAGAAAATATATCATCATGATAATATGTTTTATGAATATTACCCTAGATTAACCATTTCACCAATGTTATCATTACCCCTCGAGTGTTGGTCATGTAGCTACATGAAATTTGAATGATCTATAGTCATATGTAACATGTATAGCTACATAACACCCAATCAAAGAAATACCATCAAATGTATGTGTGTATGGATAGGAAAAACTTTGACATGAATAGATAGATAACCAATGATAAAGTAATATTTTTGAATTTTTTATATTTTATAAAAATTTTTACTTTTAAAATTTCTTAGAAGAATATAGATAAAGGAGGCATAGGGGTAAAAACTAGAAGGGAACAAGGCTCACACAATCAAAATAGAATCCAAGGTCATTAACAATAATAAGATGAGGAAGATTATAGGAAATCCACAACTTCCATACAAACTCAATGCATGATAGGACAATAGTTATCAATATATATGCCATCATCATTAGGAATCCAATTTAAGTGCTTACATTAGGATAAACATCGAACATATCATCCAAAACATCATAATAATCAACATAAACCAAGTGTCTTGAATAATGTCTAATAAAGCTATGAAAAATATGAATGATATCATATAATAAAGGTGTATTAATGAATCTCTAAATGTCAATAAGCACTAACCAATAATCTAGTCTATATCATCAAATTCATGACTATAAGAGTCTGATATTTCAATTGGTGTATCTAAAAAATGATCGTAAGATGTGAAATAATTATCATCATCCCTAGGAGGAGGTCTATATCATCAAATCCATGACTATAATAGTCTAATATGTGACACAATGTAATTGAAAAAGTATCATAAGATGTGAAATAATTATCATTGTCCCTAAGTGGAATATGGGTATAATGGGCTCGAGGAGACCCTATAGACTCTGTATAAATATCTCATGTTAAAATAACTATTTTATGTCCCTAACCAATCCTAGTATATGGATGACTAGGTGATGTATGTCTTGGTAATTAGAGTTATAAGAGATTTTACACTAGATAAATATGTGGTAGTCTCAAATACAGTATGTACCATATAGTATGGTAATGGAACATGCATAGGGATCATATGAAAATAAATGATTCACCCTTTTTGGGGTGCACTAGTTGGTCACACATGTGATCTCTGAGGTATAATGGATCTCTAATAATTTGTGCCATAAATGGTATGCTCTCTCTATTATAAACAAACTTAACATAATTATGTAATGCATAAGGTATTACTTTCATCTGTTTAATCAAAGGGTTTATAATTAATAAATTGTATGATCTTATTTTTAGTATAACATAAAACAAAATAAAACTAAAGTAGTCTCATGACCAAATGCAACTAGAGGAGTGATAACACCTAAGGGTGTGAATGTATGACCCTAATAATTTTGTATTATCATAGTCATATGAACTAAACGTCTCTCACTATAGCCTCAACTATAAAATAATGACATCAAAATAAGGCTTTCACTATAACTATTGTTAATCATAATGACTTGTTTGATAGAATGATCGTAATAAAAAAAAATCATGTATGTATATAAGACATTTTATTGATGGATCATTACGTATCTCATGGTTATGAAATTTAGTAGAATGAAAATACCTTTTAGAACTTGAAACCAACTAATCATTTTTTCAATCTAGAATAGTATAATGATGTATAAGTGTTACCATATGCATATTGTTTCATTTTTGAGGATTGTGATTTGAAAACAAATTACTATATATTTTTTTGCATTGATTATATTTCAAAACATATTAATTAAATGTATAATTATGCCCATAAATTATAATAATGTTGTTATTAATTAGGTCCTAGATCATATGCCATAATTTGAAACATCCTTTAGTCACTTATCATGAAGCTCAATGGTATTCAAAAAAATTATTAGGGTCATACCCTGAGGAAATGATCTACTTGTATCCATTTGAAACAATTAATAAATAAATCACATTATATTTAATTAATTTAAAATTATGTGCAATGGTTCTGGTGGTGTTTAAATTGTCTCATTTGGTTACATGTAATAGATTTAAGCTTGTCACTAGGTTTTGAAACTACATTAATGTCTTGGACTCAATCTTTGCTTAGAAATTAGGCACATCATTAGTATTAGTTTGAACTTATTCTTACTTTATATTTGGATGTAGAATAAATAGGTGTATACTTTAACATATTAACATCCATAAATTTAACCTCAATGTTACGTAGTGTATGACAAAGTTCATCAAATGAGTTGAATATGTGCTAAACATGAATTTATCCTTGAGTAAGTTGAGAAAAATATTAGAGAATACATTTTAAATCTCACTATTAGGAATTTGATGTGAAATTTTGGTAAGCATGGTTTTTATTTTAACTACATAGCCAACAATGCATTCATTGCGTCCTTGTTTGATTTGATCAATTTGATAAAATGTAAGATTTTCAATAATTTTTATCAAAGAATGCAGTAAGAATAGGTCAAGTAAATCATGCATTATATGCATAGATCCAAAAATAAATGAATATAATCAATATATGGCATATTCCATGAGACTCCTATGAAATAGCTTCATCATAAATAATTGATCATGTTTAAAATTATTATGAGCTGCAAAGACATATTTGATATGTTGATAAGGATCCCAACTACCACTAAATGTAATAAACTTAGGCACTTGAAATGTTAGAGAGAAGGGTTGAATAAACACTTATTTAGGAAAAGGGTTGTATAATATTTCATAAAACAAATCAAAAAGGTGGTTAGGTTTTCTAAATGTTTGAGATAATTTTAAAATATACATATTCATATCATTAAGTTGTTGCATTATTGGACTAATACATATAAAACTTGGTGTAGGATTAACATGTGTATGTAAATATGCCTTAAAATTATTAATTCTAGTATGTGAGGCATGATGTGATCTATAAACTAGGTGGATATTCCACACTAGGCTTCACTAACACATATCTTATACCCTTAACAAGTGATTAAATATTATTTTTATAGACTAGTTTACTCACAAAAATAGAACCAAGTGTTGAAAATTAAATTAAAAAATTCTAAACATAAGAATAAAGCATAGGTTAACACAATGATACAATAATAACACAAAAATTATCCTAGATAAACCTAGTGTGTAAAAAATCCAAGGGGTGAAGCAATTGCACTCTTATTTCCACTATGTGATTCAGAAAATGTACAAGTTGCTACCAAAAAAATTCCTTCATGGACATAGATTTCATTATTCCCTATCCAAAACTTACACAAAATACTATTTTACATGTTTAAAACACTTATCAAGCCAAAAAAACACTAAAAAAACCAATAAATGACTAATAACAATAGAAGATAGAATGAACCAAGGCTCAAACTTTCTATCTTGAAATGGAATCCAATTCCAAGACTCTTTTGATGTATTTTGCCTTCTATAGGACATGTATTTATGCCCTCTCATTTTGGAGACTAATAATAAACTATTATATGGGAGTGTGAACATTTACAATCATTTTTATTTAGTATCTTTATCTCATGATGAAACTAATGGTTTTTCTAGAATGATAGTTACACAACTATCGAGGTAGTTGTGCAACTATGATCTACATATAGTGGTGGTTCCTATATCTTAAATAAAACCCTCATTTTCAAGATGTTTCCAAAACCAGCTACGCTCATTTTGAAGCCCCCATATGAAACTTGTCCGTTTCATTTGTCGTCTCTCTAAGTTCATTTTTTGAGACGGATTTCAAATTCATTCTCACCTTGGCCGCAGAACGTGAAAATGGTTACAATCTCATCCCGGCCAAGTTTTCCCTCCCCTAGACTCTCCTTCCGGAGTTAGTCTTTGCTTCCATTTTCCCTGTAGGGGTGGAAAATTTTGTCGCCTCTACATTTCCTTCATTTTTGTGCAAGGGCAAAAAAAATTTCCACCCATGCACGTTTGCCTGCAAGCACGGCAAATTTTTCCACCTTTACCTGTGTTCTACGGCCCCTTTTTGCTGCCTATTGTTGTGGGTGGTAATTTTTCCGCCCAACATCATGGACTGCATGTGGCAATATTGCCGATGTCGGCTGATATGGCTACCGTGCGTGGCAATTTTGTCAATGTTAGTGGTGTTGTCTGTCGTGCATAACATTTTTGCCGACATCGGCCGTGTTTGCGGTCTCCGAACTCCCACTTGTGTTGTGAGCGGTGATTTTTCCACTGACTGCATCTGCTTGCAGTCTCTTTTTCCTATTTTTCGTGCCTGCTCCCCTTTTCGACCTGCTCATGTCTCATCCCTTTCAAGTGCATTTCCCTGATCATGACCAGAAAATGTGCAGTTCTCCCAGATCACTACTTTCTTCCCCTGATTGCACAATCATGATTCCTATTGCAGTTTTTGTGAAGGGTCCCTCTTCATCGACGTCTTTTTAGCAAAAGTTCTTCTAGGTCACTAAAGTTTATCTGAAGCAATCCAAGACCATGAAGAAGACTAAAAATAAAGATTAGTAGCTTAGAGAAAGATCTTGGCAGATGGAAAGAAATGAAGGATCTCAAGAAGAGCACCCTGATATCTATTGGTGCCATCTCCAATAAAGACTCCTATGTTGAGGTCAAAGAGTCACTGATCTTCAAAATCTAGGTACTCAAAGACTTAATTGATGATCTTAAAGCTTTTGAGGAAGCTAGTGAGAAGAGTGACCTGAGCCTATTAAATAAATTAGAAGAGCTACCATGTGACCTGACCTCTAAGGACAATCAGTTCCTTCCGACAAATGAGATGATTCAAAATTTCAAGGAGATGATACAAATAGATTTTGAAGGAAAATCCTTCTCAATGTTTTCAGTGGACAGCATTCTAGATGCTTAGTTAACTTTGGAGAATCTAAAATCCAGGTTAACTGGCCATGCTAAAGCCGTCACAGCATTGAAGGATACACTGATTAGAGCAAGAATCATCTCCAAGAATGCAGCTGCACCAGACATCATAGGAATTCAGGCATCTATCGCCATGTACGATGCTCATCTAAAGAAACCTGGTGGCCAGAACTGATTCTCTCTCTCTCTTTTCTTTCTTCTTCTCTCCTTATGCACTTCTATTTTGTGCAAAGTGCATGCAATTTTGAAAAATGTAATTACATGTAAATATTTCAAAAAAATATCTAAAAGTCAAAGATGAGTCATCTTTGACCAAGATATTTTATATATTTTATTATTTTCTATTTTTGAGGATTTTCTCCCTATATATAATGGAGACCTCATTTGTAAATGATCTTGGAAAAATTAATAGCAAATACTCTACTGAAATTGAAGCAACTTTTGAGACTTTGTGCTCAAATTTGTAAATCATATTCTGTTGAATGAATGAGAAGCAGGTTATTTCAGACTTTGTGTTGAGATTGTCTGTGTTATTTAGGAAATAGTTCTTATGTCCTTTTTCTTGGTAACATCTTATTCATCTGATTTAATAAGCAAAGTGGGTGTGTTAATATTATCTGAGGGCATTTTTGGAAGGTAGAAGATAGACTTTGTGCTACTTTTATCTTTGAGATTTAGTTATCTTTTGTAGTTTCAGGTGAAGACTTTGTGCTTCACTTTACTCTACGGTTGTACTTATTCTAAATCGGTGAAGAAGACTATGGAAGACTTTGTACTTACGTGAGTGTTCTTGTGAACTTTGTTACTTCAGGTGATTTCTTGCTTTCTATTTTATATCATTCCTGAAAGAAGAGGAGTGTTGTTAGCTTAAGGCCAAGATTTTCCCTCTTTTGTTCTTTATACATTACCTCTAAAAAAAGAGAGGTAGATGTTGTTATACCACCCCCATGTGTTATTTTATGCTTAATTATTTATATATATATGCATATAGCATGTAAGTATTTATAGGGAACCTCCCCTTGATGAGAGGAGAGATTTACTTCATCCAGATCTGGTAAACCCATACTTTTTGTGGTGTAAATCTCCCTATGTTATGGCTAATATACCCATTTTGTCATCAGTTAGTTGACGACAAAATATTCACCTAACAGTTTTTTGGCGACTCCGCTGGGGAATAAGAATGTGCAGTCTGAAACCTCAATTTTTAGATTAAAGCAGTCCCTACCCTTATCCATTGATTAGTCTAGCGACTCCATTCCATGTCTTATCCATTATCATAATAGCCTTACCATTTACCTCCATTACATCATCTGGTCTGCAAAACCAAAACCGTTGGAATACGAATGTGCATTTTGAAGCCCCAAGCTTCAACTTGAAGCAGTTTTAGTCCCTTTTTCATTTTAAAATCTGGCAACTCCACGCTACACAAGAAGCCAGAGATCTAAGGGTGTTGTTGACCCTGTGTTTGAGTTGGCACAACAAAGTAATTTTGATCTGTTTCCTCCATCAGCTTCTCTTCAATGGTCTAGGAGTTTTCCTTCTAGCCTTGTCAGGTCACCAACACAAAGTAGAACTTTTTTTCCTGCTGTTAATCACCACCTGCCTATAAACACTCCACCAAGGTTTGTTATCCTGCCATTTAATCTTCCTATCATAATGGCTCAAGGCCCGTGGGGTAATTCATTCGGCCCTCTTAACTTGACCTCACCTCTGCATGAACTACCTCGTAGTTCTAGGAAAAAATTTCCTAAGTTTTTTGGTGATGGGAAGGTTCATCCTGACGAGCATATTGCCGCTTTCTCCATAACATGTGGCATAATTGGTGTCGAATTTGAAGATGTAGTAGTGAGACTTTTTGTAGACTTTGCAAGGTGCTGTTGTGGATTGGTTCTATCACCTGCAGGCCGGGTCGGTGACTAACTGGATTACACTAAAGTCCATATTTGAAGCTAGATTTAAACCCACTGAAGATGCACACACCTTGTTAGCACAACTAACACAGATGAAAAAATAATCCCAGGAACCCATGAGGGATTTCATAGCCAAATTCAACAAGTTGAGAAATCAGATTCCAACTGTGGCTCAGCCTACGCCAAAAAATCTCATGTGCTTTTTCATCAACTCATAGCTCCCTGAAGTAAGTTTCCTATTGAGGCGAGCTGGCCCTATGGATCTACCATTGGCTCAAAATTTGGCTACTGAGATTGAGGATGATCTTATCCTAGAAGGTAAGATCAGAAAAGACCCAAGTAAAAATAGAGTCTCTTCATCTATTGAAAGCTCTTCTATAGCTACTACAGATCCTATGGTACAAAAGTTAACAAATGAAATGCTAGCTCTCAAAAGATAGATGGCCCAAGTTATGTCTGCTTCTCCTAATCAGGATATGTTAAGGAGGACATTTCAGAATCAAGCGTACCAAGGCAATGCTGCTAGGAATCAAGGGCAGTCAAACCATCTTCCTCCCCCACAAAGAAACCTCACCCTTGAAGCCCCTCCAACCAACTCAGCAGTTGGATATCTAGAAATAGAACACGCTTCGCCCTTCCAACCTGAGTTGGACCAACCATATGATGATAATCCCTTCAAAGAGCAAGATGAAGAATTAGTTGGTGGCTCTGTCATTAGTTACTTAAATTATCAAGATGAACCCAGAAGTGAAGGGAATGCAACTGAGGGATCATATGCCATATTCACCCGGTCCCAGAAACAGTTAGCCCGACAAGCTGATAAAGAGAAGACAGAGGAGCAACCTTGGCCAGTAGTTTCAATTGCCAAGCGAGGAACCACTCTGCCCTTCCAACCAAAGGACCCTGTGACTATTGAAAAGGTACGTACCCCAAGCATCTCTGCACCCTCTACTTCAACTTCACAAACCAGCCCTCTCCATCCCAAAAACCAAAAGAGTGAACTCCCATCCTCTGTCTCTAGTCCAATTCAGCCATTTGACATAATTGAACATGTCAAAAAGACTAAAATTCAAATGTCTAAATTTGAATTTCTACAAACCCATCCTGAACAGTTGGACAGGTTGGCAAAATGTGTGAAAGGTACAGTTGTCCCTGTAAAACAAGAAATTTTAAGGGAAACTCATGATCCCCCAAAGAATGTATCCACCCAAAACAATCTTGTTGTGACTCCTCCAATTGCCTCTAGGAAAGTAGATCCTTTCTATGTTTCCCTAATAATAAACAGTCACAAGCTGAGCAACTGCATCATCAACTCTGGTGCATCTGACAATGTCATGCCTACCAAAGTGGCAGGATCTCTTGGTCTCACATTGACTAAAATTTTTGGGAGATGTTTCTCCATGGAGAATAAACAAGTACCAATATTGGGGCAAATCAAAGATGACCAATTTGCATTTGCAGCGTTCCCTGACAAGAAGATCAAGATGATAGTTTTGGTAGCTGACGTCCCAGCTCATATGGCATTCTGCTTGCATGAAACTTTTGCAAGGATGTCGGAGGAGAATTGAGCATGGACTTATCCCAAGCAAGAATCCCTATGAAAGGCGTGATGCAAAGGTTACTTCCTGAGAGAGAGGCAAAGTACGTGGTCACCCAAACGTCAGCCCCTATGGCTTAGATTCTGTTTGAGTCCTCTGGCAGGGGTAATTATCTTCTGACCACAAAAGAGGTTCATGAAGAGCCTGTTAAAGCCCTTGAGGATGCCAACCAAAAAGTTGGTTCAACTAAAATAATGACAAGTGGACCTGATAATGCCAATCAGTGGCAGGTGTCAAATGAGGACAATGAAATCAGGTGCTGGATAGAACCAGAAGAGCAACCAATTATGGTATCTAACCATGCTACTACGCATCATGATCAGGGAAAAGAACTCTTCACCAAGAAAACAAAGATTCATGGTTTTCAGGTCAAAAGACAAATCTTGTTGTGGGGCAAGAGGAGAAAACTAAAGGGATGGCACAGGAAGTTGGTTTTTTGGTGGAGGTTTCCATTCACACATCATCAATTCTAGGGAGAAAATGGCCTCTTACTGGTTTATCAGGATAGAACACCATTGTCACTACCTCTTAAGGGGCAGCATCTGAGGTGCTTCGATTCTTAAAGTACCAAATAAATTCACTTGTATATTTGTATAGACTTTAGCTTTATTTTATTCATTTCTTTTTCATTTTTGGAGTCTTTCTTTTTTAGTAGCTTGACTCCGTGGCCCAATGGCATGCTTTTAAGGCACTGGAGATTCTAGTTTCTACTCCCTTCAATTACTTTTTGTAATAGAAGGCAGTTCCCCAACGAGAGCCAGTTGTTGTTTCCAAAACTAGTTGCGCTCATTTTGAAGCCCCCCTACGAAACTTGTCCATTTCATTTGTCGTCTCTCTAAGTTCATTTTTCGAGATGGATTTTGAATTCATTCTCACCTTGGCTGTGGAACATGAAAATGGTTACAATCTCATCCTAGCCAAGTTTTCCCTCCCCCAGACTCTCCTTCTGGAGTTAGTCTTTTCTTCCATTTTCTTTGTAGGGGCGGCAAATTTTGCCACCTCTACATTTCCTTCATTTTTGTGTAAGGGTGGCAAAATTTGCCACCCATGCACATTTGCCTATAAGGGCAAATTTTTTTGCCGTCTTTACTTGTGTTCTGCAGCCCCTTTTTGCCGCATTATTGTTGTGGGTGGTAATTTTACCGCCCAACGTCTTGGACTGCATGCGGCAATATTGCTGACATCGGTCGATATGGCTACTATGCACAGCATTTTTGCCAATGTCAGTAGTGTTGTCTGCCATGCATGGCATTTTTGCCAATGTTAGCCATGTTCACGGTCTCCAAACTCCTCGCTTGTGTTGTGAGCGGCAATTTTGTTGCTGACTGCATCTGCTCACGGTCTCTTTTTCCTATTTTCCATGCCTGCTCCCCTTTTCTTCTACTTTTTGACCTACTCACGTCTCATCCCTTTCAAGTGCATTTCCCTGATCATGACCAGCAAATGTGCAGTTCTCCCAAATCACTACTTTCTTCCCCTGATTGCACAATCATGATTCCTGCTGTAGTTTCTATGAAGGGTCCCTCTTCATCGATGTCTTTTCAGCAGAAGTTCTTATAGGTCATTGAAGTTTCTCTGAAGCAGTCCAAGACCATGAAGAAGACTAAAAATAAATATTGGTAGCTTGGAGAAAGATCTTGGCAGATGGAAAGAAATGAAGGATCTCAAGAAGAGCACCCTGATATCTATTGGTGCCATCTCCAGTAAAGACTCCTATGTTGAGGTCAAAGAGTCACTGATCTTCAAAATCTAGGTACTTAAAGACTTAATTGATGATCTTAAAGCTTTCAAGGAAGCTAGTGAGAAGAGTGACCTGAGCCTATTAAATAAATTAGAAAAGCTGCCATGTAACCTGACCTCTAAGGATAATCAGTTCCTTTTGGTAGATGAGATGATTCAGAATTTCAAGGAGATGATACAGATAGATTTTGAAAGAAAATCCTTCTCAATGTTTTAAGTGGACAACATTCTAGATGCTCAGTTAACTTTGGAGAATCTGAAATCTAGGTTAATTGGCCATGCTAAAGCCATCACAACATTGAAGGATGCACTGATCAGAGCAAGAATCATCTCCAAGAACGGAGCTGTGCTAGACATCATAGGAATTTAGGCATCTATCACCATGTACGATGCTCATCTGAAGAAACCTGGTGGCCGAAACTGATTCTCTCTCTCTTTTCTTTCTTCTTCTCTCCTTATGCACTTCTATTTTGTGCAAAGTGCATGCAATTTTGAAAAATGTAATTACATGTAAATATTTCAGAAAAATATCTAAAAGTCAAAGATGAGTCATCTTTGACCAAGATATTTTATATATTTTATTATTTTCTATTTTTGAGGATTTTCTCCCTATATATAGTGGAGACCTCATTTGTAAATGATCTTGGAAAAATTAATAGCAAATACTCTATTGAAATTAAAGCAACTTTTGAGACTTTGTGCTCAAATTTGTAAATCATATTCTGTTGAATGAATGAGAAGCAGGTTATTTCAGACTTTGTGTTGAGATTGTCTGTGTTATTTAGGAAATAGTTCTTATGTCCTTTTTTCTGGTAACATCTTATTCATCTGATTTAATAAGCAAAGTGGGTGTGTTAATATTATCTGAGGGCATTTCTGGAAGGTAGAAGATAGACTTTGTGCTGCTTTTATCTTTGAGATTTAGTTATCTTTTGTAGTTTCAGGTGAAGACTTTGTGCTTCACTTTACTCTACGGTTGTACTTATTTTGAATCGGTGAAGGAGACTACGGAATATTTTGTGCTTACATGAGTGTTCTTGTGAACTTTGTTACTTTAGGTGATTTCTTGCTTTCTATTTTATATCATTCATGAAAGAAGAAGAGTGTTGTTAGCTTAAGGCCAAGATTTTCCCTCTTTTGTTCTTTATACATTACCTCTGAAAAAAGAGAGGTAGATGTTGTTATACCACCCCCATGTGTTATTTTCCACTTAATTATTTATATATATATGCATATAGCACATAAGTATTTATAGGGAACCTCCCCTTGATGAGAGGAGAGATTTACTTCATCCAGATCTGGTAAACCCATACTTTTTGTGATGTAAATCTTCCTATGTTGTGGCTGATATACCCATTTTGTCATCAGTTAGTTGACGAAAAAATATTCACCCAACACAAGAGTTAAAAAAAATTTACTTTATCACTATGAAGATGTCTATATCATCACCAAATTGACTCTACCACTATAACATATCTGATCTGATGTTGTGTACATGAAATGTCTTACAAAAGTGTCTTATAAGAATGAATTACATATAGTTGGGTATAGTGAAAATAATTAGTATACATAATGAGTACATTAGGATCTAATTTTGGATCATGACTCTAAAATTTGATTATTTTAAGTCCCTAAAAGCTTTAAAAACTTTGAAATTGAGGATATCTCTTCCCCACATCTTCTATGGCATACCATTTAACCTTTCTAGGTAGATGTCCCTTTACCCAACCATATAATGTTATTCCAATCCTTTGAATGTTTTAGTTTAATTATTTTGTAACACACCATCTTCTTCTTATTCCAATTGAATATTAGGAGAGAGGTCTTTAATTTATGGTAGTAACAATCCTTCATCTTCATTTTATAGTGTAAAAAGTTCAAATAAATGTAAGTTCTCAAATTGGAAACTGAATATATCTTCATATAAGGGGTCAAATAAAATATAAAATAATTATTTCCCATTTTTTCTATAATTTCAAATGGAACATGCATTAAATTTTTCATCTTCTTAGACTTACCTTGGATCCTTTCTCTACTCAAGGGCAACTATACAATGTTTCTATCAAGGAAACTATGCTCAATCATATGTTGATCATGCCTTGATTTGAATTTGTCTTGTGAATCCTTCAACCTCTCTTACAATTGGAGTTGAATTTGTTGAATATAATCTCAATGAATTTATCATCTTTACAGATCCATTGATCTACTTTCCCATTGCCTTTGTATGGTTGTCTCAAAGTAACATCAAATACACACAGAGGTAATTAGCCAAAGTAAGTTTTAAAAGGATTTTTTTTTAGTAGAATAATGCACTACCATGTTATAAATTTAAAATAAATACCAAATTTTTATATAAAGTCTTAGGATGCTTTTTATTGTACCCTCTCAAGTATTGTATTAATTTTATATTCATAACCTCTATCTTCCCATTGTTTTAAGGGTGAAAAGTAGTTGATCATTTCAACTTAGTATCCATATTCTCCCATAATATTTTCCAAAGATTAAAAATAAATATTTATTCCTAATATAAAAAATATAAAGAGGCAAACCAAAGTGAACCCACACATTATGAAAAAAAAACTCAGATACATCACTACCTTTGAGGGTATTCTTACAAGGAATAAGAATAAACATCTTACTAAACTAATAAAAAATACAACAAGATAGTCATGAACCTTCATTTAAATAGGTAACCCACCTAAATAATCCATGGAAATGATTTTCAATGGCCTAGAAGGAGCCAATAATGGCATATACAAACCCAACTTCTTGTTACTAAACTTTCTTGTACTGCATAAAATGCATCCCCTTGTGAAATAAGCAACATCAAATTTAATATTAGGCCAATAAACATACCTTTGCAAATGTTCAATTATCTTTTTAATGCCAAAATGTCTTGTCACTCTTGAATTATGTGTTTTTCTCATTCACTTAACTCTTCCCTCTTTGGGCACACAAAGCTTACCCAAAGTATAGAGCAACCCATATTCAAGGTAATAATATTTGTTGGGCTCAAAAGCTAGAACTTAGGACCTATTTTCTTGAATAAATGGCTCTCCAAATTTTGGATCATACTTATATCCCTCTACATAATACTCACACATAAAAGTCTCAATAAGAGTTAAGGTGCCCATGTCTAAAAGTGAAGGAGGTCTAGACAATATATCAAGTAGTTTTTAATCACACCTTTCTTATATTTGATAATAAAATGAAATTATATTGCAAATATCCCATCTATATATTGTGACTAATTCTTGTAGATTTGTTTTTTCTTGAAAATATTGGAGAGGATGGTGATCTGTATGAGTAATAGTTTCCTTATCCATTAGTTAATTTTTCCATTTCTTGACTGCTTCAACAGGAACATATAGTTATTTAGCATATGTAAAATAATTTATATTTTGACCATGAAATAACTCTAAATGGTAACATATAGGTTTATATCCTTGAAGTAGGACAAACTCCATATCATAGTCACTAGAATTTATTTCTACCTCAAAGGGTAGTTACAAGTTAGGAAAAACTAATACCAAAGCAAAGATAATATTATGTTTAACATATCAAATGTATATTTTTTATTCTTATCCTAAGTAAAAAAAATTCCACTTGATGTAATGCCATGAAAAGGTGGGGCTATCATTCTCAATATTGAACTCTGCCAACAAAGCTACTTGTTTAAGTCACATTGGAAGTCTTTGGCCACTTTATGATGGACTCTACCTTTATCATATTTATCCTCAATTTCTCATCTTCAACCACATGCCCCAATTAGACAAGTGATTTTTGAGAAAACTCATATTTCTTCTCATTCAACACTAACTTATTCCCATTCCAAATTTATAAAACTTATTTAAGATGATCAATATGTTCATCAAAAGTTCTTATAAAGATAATAATATCATCCAAATACATAATAAAAATGGAATCAATAAATGGCCTCATTACCTCATTCATAAATCACATGAATGTACCAAGTTCATTGCATAGCTTAAAAATTATAACCAACCATTCATAAAACCCTTAACTTATCTTGAATGATGTCTTCCAAATATTCATTTTATTAATTCTCACTTGGTGATACTTGAATTTCAAATCAAGCTTAGTAAAATACATGGTGTATACACATAATATTTTCAAACTTTATCAATTACTGATGCTTTATATCTTACAAGAACCCATCAATTCTCAATCTCTCTAAGTGCATACCCTAAGGAGTATATTGGGAAATCGGTTAGCATACCATTGGTGCTTCACAGGATTTTTGTCCTTTATTGTTACTTATTATCAATACAACAACTCTTAAAAATATTCCCTTAAGATTTACCTCCTATTTTACACACTCTTTTAGTCTTTTACCACCTTCACTAGCTCTTTTCCTAACCTAAACCCCCTTTTAAAAATTTACGTGACTATTTCAATCACATCAAATTTGTATTCCTATTGAAAAAAATTATTAGGGTGTAGGTCAGCCCCTGGCCAACCTAGTCTATGACCTAATTAGTTTTTGTCAATTACAATACTAGGTTGACTGGGTCGACCTTGTTAGCTAAATTTTTTAAAAGGGTTTAAGGTTAGATCTACCTATATAAACACATCAATTTCACCATTCTTATATAGTATGTAAGAGTTATTATTCATTTGTGCTTTTTTACAATCTGCTCTTCTACCATTATACTTGAGGAGTCTTAGCTTAGGGTTTCTACTTGGAGAAGAATCTAGTCTCATAGGGAAGTCTAGATGCTTTAGCCTTTCTTAGTGATCCTTACAAACCATAACAACCTCTTTTGAAGCACCTTTGGCCAAGGGAGAGATATAGTCTTGATAGGTTGATCTTCCAGGTAAGTATCTCTAACTTTGCTCCTCTCTTTAGTAGGTAGAAGTAGCATAAGCAATGGATTTTGAATAATATTCTCTCTCTCTCTCTCTCTCTCTCTCTCTCTCTCTCTCTCTCTCTCTCTCTCTCTCTCTCTCTCTCTCTCTCTCTCTCTCTCTCTCTCTCTCTCTCTCTCCATACATTATGGCTTTACCTGTACGTAGCTTAATTAGGATTCTCTTAAGCATGCTTAATTTTATGTTTTCTAACCTCCAATTTATGCCACAAGAGTTGGTGAGCACTATATTAGACTTTTGATTTACTTATTATTAGTATAGTGAATATGAAAACATAGGGCCTAGTTAGGTTTATTGCATAGTTTTTATTGACTGGAGGCTTTAAAACCCTACCAGTGATATTATTTTGGTAAGAGATCTATTGATTAGGTCTAGTAGATCCATATTGGTCATGATCTCGATTATCTAATGTATCCCCAATTAGAAGTGTAAGTAGGATCTATCTTTTTTGAGCTAGGGTTGATTTGTAGATATGTTACATTTCACATTGCATACATTTTGGTGAACCTGAAGCAAATTTGCCCTTGCAAGTTTTATTTCACACTTTTCATTTATATCAATTTATTATTTTTCTATATTTTTGATATGAGGTCGACTAGGCTGATATAGTTCTAACATCTATGTGTAGCTTTAACACATAGTCTCATCAAAATGACTATTCTTTTTGTGTAGGTCTTCATTAGATATAGGTTACTAGATTCAATAGGTCAACATAGTATTCCTATTCAGTTATAGATAAAAAAAACTAAGTCAAATAGGTTGACTTAGTCTCCTAGTCAACATCCAAAATAGTAGACTATATCAAATAGGTTGACATAGTCATCTTAACAGGATTTAATAAACAAGGTTTCATAGAACTAGGTCAACCTAGTTGACTTAGTTGGTAGAAATTGTAGCAACATTCAAGACACTTCAATAGAAAATTTGAATTCCTTAACATATTCCATCCCACTAAGGTTCCTTTCTCTCTCTCTCTTTCAATTTAGTACTTCATTATAGTTCTACTTTATGCAAGTTTGTAGTCTAAAAAACTACAATCTTATAATAAACTAAGTCGGCTTAGTTTTATAGCTTGTCTTGTGTCAAAAAGACTAAGTCAACCTAGTCAACTTAGTTCCTAAGGAATCTTGATTCTATGAAATGGTAGTGACCCTATCAAATTTGTTCTATAATGTTTGCATCTAATGTCATCTAAACCGACTCTATACCATTCTTAATTTGGGAATTGATAATTATATGCTAGTAATATATTCACACTTTCATTTTCAACTATTTTCATGATTAGAGTAGCTCTCAGTCTAATTAGGTGGTTTTTCAAAAATAACATTTAATTTAACTATTTTTCTATTTTTGCACACACTACAAAATTACACAAATTTCAAAATTAATTTAACATTTATCTTCCTAAGGCCTACCTACTTGTATTTCATCACCAAAGGGGAAGTTGACTTGGTTCTAGTCAAGTATAAAAACATGGTTAATGGTATATATTGGAAAATCACCTAATACCCTTATCATTATAGGATTGTGAAGTGAGGGGGTAGGCCCCAATATCAAGCCAGTGCCATTACCAATATAGATCACTTTTAGCCTAAACATCCTGAAACCATCCATTGATTACTTTCTAGTTCTCTATTTTCAACCAACTTCCATATCACACTTAAAATAACACTTTATAATAGTCTAACAATACTTAAGATGACCACTTAGTATTTAATTTTTAGTTGATTGCTTTCTCTCTAATCATTTTATGTTGTATTATAAAAACATGCATTTGCTTGCGTTGGTGTAAGGTTTTGTGTTGTATGTCAATTGGATCATTCTCATTGACCCAATAATTTGTGTGTTTGCTTTCTTTTCTAACTTCAATTACATTACAAAATATTTCCCTATTTTTCATCACACTATCATTAGTTAAGTACAAAATGTTGGGGGACAAAAAGTGGCCTACCCATGGACATGATTTTCTTAAAATGTCATAAATTTCAGATTTTATAGATAATTTGAGATATCTACAATCCAAGTTTGAAGATGGTGTAAGAACATGAAATGTATCATTTCAAGTCTAGTTTATAAAACACTACTTTTTAAAAAAATGGATAAGTATAACTAGGTCAAACATCTAAAATTTGAAGAGTAACTCCTATTTTTTCAAAAAAATATAGTAGATAAATGGCCGTATGGTGCACCATTTTTTGAGCATCATTTATTATTATTTGAAACCCTTTAGGGAAAATTTAGATAATATCTTCTAGTTTGTGACATATATATATATATATATATATATATATATATATATATATATATATATATATATATATTAATGAATACATTTTTTTATGATTTTTTCAAGTAAATAGATCTTGAAAACTGATAAAAATGGATAGCCATCTGTGCGATGCACCTAACTACCTCAAAAAAAATGAAAATCAATTTTTTTATGAATGTGTGTATAATTAGGCCTAGTTTGTGACCATATAACTTGTTTTTCACTCGGATAAATTAAATAAAAATTATATTAACATGTATAGGCATGTATGTTTGCAACATTTAGCAGCCTAAAGAAGGTATAGTTTGAAATCAACATAGTTTGAAACCCTAAATTAGTCCAAAAATTATAAAAATAATATTTTTGTAAAGAGGGGAGCATGCTTGTCATGATGGTATTAATTTTTTGAATTTTAAATGTTGAAATTATTAATTTATTTGGTAATCATTTTTTTAAAAAATCATAACTCTCAAAACTTGGCTATACATTGATAGTTCAAGCCTTTGGCTCAGGAATCCAAGCCATTCTCAAGCCAAAAGGTGTGGAAATTAAATTAATATTAAATAGAATGATCACATTAATAACACAATCATGCTATTAAATATGTTAGTAATGTAATCATGTTACTTAATAACGTGATCATGTTATATATTTTCAACATCGTAAAACTTGAATTTGCATTTTGACCTACTAAAGGAGCCATAGGCCTAGTAGTCTTAAGATCAAAGTTTGGTTGATTAAGATTGTTGTTTAGGAATAATTTTAGTGTCAAGATTTGATAAAATTTAATGAAAATTGGAGATGTATTAACCTATGAATAAATTTATTATTCATTTGACATGAGTCTAATCTTCCTTAAAATGTAGGTAGTCCTAGTTCATTTTTGGTGATCCACTAATCCAAATCACTAATAATTTGGTATATTTTATTTATATTTCCTTTTGAACATGATTAAATAAATTATATTATCCAGAAATCAATTGGAGTAAAAGGATCCTTTGACTGAGTACTAACAGACCTAGAGTATTAGGTTTGAAAGAGAGTTCAGTGATATTATAAATGTTTGAGGATTAGTTATTTGAAAATTGGTATTTGAAAAGGAATTTATAGTATTCATAATATTAAAATGTTGTTTTTTAACAACAAAAAATAAATCAAGGGTCATTGTATTTTGTGTCAAGAGTGTATACAGTCCTAAAAGAGGTTGAATTTGGTTAAACAAGGCTACATTAGTTTTTGTGGATAATTGGTGATGTTTTGAACTTGTAAAAAACTTTTATAAACTTTGTAGTATTGTTTAAGTCTCTGATAATAATATTTGAGTTAGTAAGCAAAGTTATATAAAAATCTATTTTCAATGTATATCAATGCGTCAGTACCCTATTTTTCATATAAGAAGTTGTCTTTTGTCAAGTTAAAAGATGTCATAAAAATAAATGACAAAAACATACATACTAAAAACATAAATTCATTATAATATAGCTAATTTTATCATGAGATTTCATAAAATGCATTTTTTAAACCTATGGCCAAAACTTAGCCTTTGAAGTACCAATATAGCTATGCATTTAAAGTAAATTGGGCTATTTCAAGCCCCTTCAACCTAATTGCATGACTATAAAATGTGTTTTGGGGGTTGATCAGCTCCACTTTCATTATCTTAGTTGAATTAAATAAACATAATTTATTTATATGTTAGTTCTACATGTATAAAATGTGGTTTTAAGCTCAATAAACTTGAATTCATTTGTAAATGAATGTAAATGTTGATTACTTTAATTATGGAGGTAATTAGGGTCAATATGAGCCACGTGAACATATTTTAAATTATATATTCAATGTGATTTAGAGTGAAATTAACCCTAATTTCATGTCATATTTAATTAACCAAAGAGTTGATTCATTTAATCTAGGAAGCATTTGAGGCTAATTTGAACCCTTGAAAGAGCAAGATATGATTTGGGAAAAAATTAAAAGTTTGATTATATCATGAATTGATCCAATTAGTCAAATTGTGCAATTAGGGGCATGATTTGGGCAAAATCAATCCCCTAAACCAAATTTATTTCTCAATAAATTGTATATTTCATGTATGCAACATGTTTGTCTTAACTAACCCTATTTTTATCAAAAATTCAAAAATGTCCAAGTAATTATCACAAATAGGTGAATAAGTAGCTCACATTTTCTTTAATCACCTTAGTGATTAGACCCTATATCTAATATATTAAACCCTAAGCCCTGTACCATTTAAATTAAACCCTAAAACCTATACCATTTACCTTAAACCCTAAGCCATAATCCCTAAACCCCAAACCCTTTAAAATATAGACCCTAAACCAATAAATTTATCCCTAATTAACATCCTTTATATATAGTAAGAATTAGGTTCATAGGGATGAACTTGGTTAAAATCACATCACTCATTACCATAATTGACTTTGTAGGCTCAATTTGTGATTATGTGGGGGATAATTGATCCCAAATTCACATTCTTTACTCACAAATCTAGGTTCAAGGAGCTTAAATTTTCCCTAATGACCATCATGATTATACCTTATAGACCCTAAAACTATACCATAAGCCCTAATCCCTAAAATCTAAACCATTAATATAAACTCTTTAAACCTTGAAACAATCGTTTTAGCCTAAATTAACATCATTTAGACTAAAAATTAAGTTCATAGGGATCATTTTGGCCTAAATCACATGACTGATTACCCCATTTGAGTAATTCACTCAATCTATATGATGACTTGGGGTATAATGACAACCTAAAAACACATTCTATAGTCACAAATGGGTCTAAGTGATTCAAATTGTCATCAATTATCTTTTTGATTGACCTTATGTACCCTAAACCATATATACATTAAAACATAAGCCCTAAACCATAAACCCTAAAAACTATACCCTAAATTGTAAACCATAAACTTTCCCTATTTACTAATTAATTTAGTCCTAATTAACATCCTTTGTATAAGAATTAGGTTTGAATATGTCATAGAGTGATTAGACATTATATACAAGTCCTTAAACCTAAACCTTATACCCTAATACCTAAAACATAAATTGTAAGCCCTATGCCTAATGTCCACTGCATGCCACAAACATACATGCCTTATGATATAACTAATTTTATCATGAGATGTCATAAAATTCATTTTTTAAACCTATGGCCAAAACTTAGCCTTTGGTGTACCAATCTAGTTGTGCATCTAAAGTAAACTGGGGCTATTTTGAGTTGGGATTCAACCTAATTAACCAAAGAGAAAGCTAGTTGATTATTTTAATTAAGGCATTTTAGGCCAATTTGAACCCCTTTAAGATCAAAATATGATTTGGGGAAAAATCAAAATATCCATTCTATCATGAACTGATCCAATTAGTCAATTTGTGTAATTAAGTGCATGGTTTGGGAAAAATTGAGACCCTAAATAAAATTTATGGATCAATCAGTTATATGACATGTATGCAAGATGTATGTGTCATAATTAACCCTACTTTTTTTCAAAAATGCAAATATGAAAGTAATTATCATAAATAGGTGAACAAGTAACTCAAATGTTCTTCAATCACCTTAGTGATTGGACCATATATTTAATATCTTAAACCCTAAACCTTGTACCATTTAAATTTAAACCTAAACCTTATAACATTTACATTAAACCCTAATACATAATCCATAAACCCTAAAACCTTTAAATTATAGACCCTAAACCCTAAAAAATAAATTTAGCCCCAATTAACATCCTTTATATATATAGTAAGAATTAGGTTCATAGGGATGAACTTCATCAAAATTGCATCACCCATTAAACCAAAATTGACTCAATTGGCTCAATAAATGATGATGTGGGGACTAATTGAGCTCAAAATCACATTATTTACTCATAAATATAGGTTTAAAGAGCTCAAATTTTACCCAATTGCCTTCATGATTGTTACTTATATACCCTAAAACCTATACCTTGAGCCCTATTCCTTAAAGATCCTAATCCATAAACTCTAAACCATAAATATAAAATCTTTAAACCTTGAACCAATCATTTTAGCCCAAATTAATATAATTTAGACTAAGAATTAAGTTCACAGGGATTAGTTTGGCCTAAATCACATGAATGATTGCCCCATTTGACTAACTCACTCAATCTACATAATGATATCTAAGGTATAATGATAACCCAAAAACACATTCTATAGTGACAAATGGGTCTGAGTGATTCAAATTATCCTCAATTTATTTGTAATTTACCTTATGTACCCTAAACCATATTTACATTAAAACCTAAGCCCTAAACCTTGAACCCTAAACACTATACCCTAAATTTTAAACCATAACCTTTACCTATTTACCAATAGAGTTAGCCCTAATTAAAATCCTTTGTAGTAAGAATTAGGTTCACATGTCATAGATCAATTAGACATTATATACAGATCCTTAAACATAAACCCTAATCCATAATCCCTAATCCCTTATCCCTAAAACATAAATTGTAAGCCCTATGCCTGAATGCCCACTACATGATGTAAACATACATGCCTTATGATATAATATATTTTATCATGATGAGATGCCATAAAATTCATTTTTTAAACCTATAGCCAAAACTTAGCCTTTGGAGTACCAATCTAACTGTACATCTAAAGTAAATTTGGGATAATTTGAGCCCCCTTCAACATAATTACATGACTATAAAATGTGATTTAGGGGTTGATTAGATCCAATTTTCCCCAATAACCATCATGATTATAACTTATATACCCTAAAACCTATACCCCAAGCCCTAATGCTTAAAGTTCTTAATCCCTAAACTCTAAAACATAAATATAAACTCTTGAAACCTTAAATCAATCATTTTATCCCAAATTATCATCATTTAGACTAAGAATTATATTTTTGATTGACCTTGTGTACCCTAAACACTATACCCTAAATTGTAAACCAAAAACCTTCCCTATTTACCAATCAATTTAGTCCTAATTAACATCCTTTGTAGTAAAAATTAGGTTTACACATGGAATAGAGTGATTAGACCTTATATACACCCTTAAACCTAAACCCTACATGCCCTAATCCCTAATACCTAAATACTAAAACATAAATTGTAATACCTAATCCCTAAACCCTATGCATTAATGCCTTAATCTCCAATCCATAATCCCTAATCTATATTAAGTATAATGAAATCACATTATTTAATAATGTAATCACATTATTATTAATATAAAAACACTCAATTTTCAATATCAATTTCTAACCCCAAATGAGTATTAATAGTAACGTGATCACGCTATTACATAATGTGATTGTGTTATTCTTAA
Organism: Torreya grandis; assembly: GCA_037957365.1. NCBI lineage: Eukaryota > Viridiplantae > Streptophyta > Pinopsida > Cupressales > Taxaceae > Torreya > Torreya grandis. The sequence continues at coordinate 2,349,543 of JARHVA010001131.1, forward strand.
TAGATGCTTCTCAATATGTTGGATGAAGAAAACCCTGGTATAACAAATAACATGATCATGTTATGTAATACTATGATCATGTTATATAATGCAATAAAGTTATTATTATTATAGACTAAGCTGAGTTTTCAACATTTATTTTTAACCTAAATCAAGAAGTATGTCCCCACAAACATTATTTGTATACTTCTATGGGATTTACGGTATCTGTGTACTTGACCCTACCTTTGAAAAGTTGTCAATTATCCTTGATGGGTGATGGATCACATTCAAGGAAGAGGAAGATTTTGAAGAACAAAACACCATAGGAATTATAATATTTAAGAGAGACACAAGATACAAATGCAAAAACTTCATGTTGAAAAAGGTACAAACCCTAATCTTGATTAACCAAATACCATATATAATGAGCTAGTTGATAATACTAAATCAAATAATGATGAAATTTACCATAATGAAATGAATAATAATTAAATTGAAAATAATGAATTAGATAATGTTGGAAGTTTACATTCAAAGTTACAAGTTTTTTATTTTGATAATGATGAGTCTATGCATGATGCTTCACCCACAATGAATGAACAAAATTTGATGGAAATAAATAATGATGACATTAAACATCAAGAAAAATTCATGGGAAAATATAATGAAACAAATGTCATACCACCTCTAAATAATGAAAGTAATAATAATTTTAAAACACCCTCTCAACAAATTCCACCGTTAGTAACACCTTCAAGAATTGTGCATAGAAAATACAAGTACTTAATTGAAGTCAATGAAAATATTTTTGAACCAATACATAAAAAAATGTCTGATTACCATTCAAGAAGAGTGGCTCAACAAAATTGGGATACTTTCTTTCATAATTTGGATTATGATAGTCAAAGATGCCAATTATTTGTTTCATTAATAAAATTGATTAAGATGAGACCTATAATATACACATTAGGACTAAGAAAATCTAACATGGATGATGAAAAAAATGAAATTATTGAAAATATACATGATGCATATCATACTGTAAGCCCAAAATCATGCACCCAAGATTATAATTATGCCCATCGTATACTTACAACTTGTGTATTAAGTGACAAAATAGGTGAAAAATAAATGTTTTCCAAAATAAGCTAAACACTTAATATAAATAGAAAAACAATAATGAAATCAATTGAAAGATGTGAAAGACTTAATGAACCTACTACCAATGAACCATAGGCTTCCTCTAGTATAATTCCATGAAAGGACAAAGTCGATACTATGAAAGAGTTACTTGCTCAATTTTAGAAAGATAATATAAGAGTTTTGCCCAATGCAAGAGATGTTGTGAAAAGAAGATTTTGTTCTCATAAATATGAATCGCATTCAAAACACTTATTGGATATGACTCAAACACAATTGTACTCTATTTTTTTTTAAAACATCCAAAATTATATATTTTTCAAAGATATTTTGAGATTGTTAAATCTTTTTTATGTAAAAATAAATCACACACACACACCACTTGTTGTTGTAGGCAACATGTTGAAGTTTTATTGCATTATGATATTTTTCACCATATTCATTATATTTTGCATACTAAAAAATTTTTAAATGAGTGTGGCAATGAATTACCACCAAAATCAACTAGGGAATTTATTCCAACTATCTTTTGCAAAAGACTAGATGGACACTTATTTTACAGCAAATCATGTTTAAATGAAAATTGTAGCAGTTGTAGTAGATTGCCAAAATTAAAAAAATGTATCCATGAGGAGGTTACAAGTACAATTAGACAGTAGTTAGTTGTTTTAAGCAAATATAAATTAATGACTTATCAAGTAAAAGATGGAAAATAATCTAAAAGGTGTGTAATTGTTACAAAAAAGATACTTATTTTCAAATTTTTGGTCAAATTTAGGGAGAAAATTATTTATGAGTATACAAGGTACACACATAGGGCTAGACGGTTGGATGAACATTTCAAGATAAGTAAGGATACATTCCTACTTGGTTTGATTGTTTCAGTAGTTGATTTTGCTGAAAGTTACACATTCAAATTCCAAATGGAAGTTCAATCACAGTATTATAACTCATCATAAGTTTCCATATTCATGCATATAACATTCATGTATGCATCTGATAGTATAGAGTAACAATTTAAAATATTAAGGAAGTACCATTTCTATATCAAAAATGATTGATCATATTATTCAAAGTATGTACAAGGTTGTTTTCAAAAGTTCTATGAATAGTTGAGTTAGAGAAACTTTACTTTAAATCAACATTACATTTAGTCAGATAATTACATATCACAATTCAAAAATGCATGGATGTTTTATTGGTGAGCAAGATGCATGTTACCACTAGTGTAGAACACATTTGGAGTTTCAATAAGGCTTTTCATGGAAAAGGGGACCATGATGGTACCGGAGCATGTGTAAAAAATATATTACAAGGGAGGAATTGAAATTTAAAGAGGGTGTTCATTTGAAAAATGTAAAAACTATGGTTGAATGGTGTAATGAGAACATGTGTCATGATTATCAACCAAATTCTACTATTCATAGACATTTCTAGTTAATGGAGGAAGAACACTTGGCAAAGTATGAGGATTATATGATTCTAATGGGTTCAAGTGACCTCTACTCATTTGATAGCTCAAATGCAAGTTCTTGGGAAATTCATATGAGACTCTTGGCATGTTTCTATTCTACATGTATGGACGCTATTTGGAATGAGTGTGAGTCAAAAGAGTGGGTGGATGATTAGAGTTCCAAACCTCTAATTACAATCAACACATATCAGGTTCCAACAACATTGTAACTTTTAAATATGACATCATCAGATGACTTTGACAATGTATCTAATCTAGTGTATCTAAGTAGAATATTTTTCACTATGTATAATTTATTCTCATTACATATCTTCATATTGTTAGTAAAATGGTTTTTATGATACAGGGCATGTTTTTGTAGTTATTTTGGATGGGGATAATGAAGAGGGCACTGATTACTACTTGTGTCAGTATGTAGAGAGAAATAAAAAATTGACTTCCCTAATTATAGATGGAGAAAACATTGACTATCCCATTGGGTCAGTGGTAGTCACTGGAACTTGGTTTTGATGATATCCTATAAAATATTTAGATTAATAGTTTTGTGAAGAGTTTGAAATGCACATGAAGATACTGTATTATTCAAATTTGATTCTTGTAATTAATATCCAATTACAAAAATATCATGGGAGGCCATTAAACTATAACCTATGGAAAATTTAGGAGTCAGACCATGAAGCTATTCTTAATACTATTAAAGTTAGAGCAGATCCTAGTGGTTCATTATATTGAAATATGTAGGTATGTTTAATTTTCAAATGTATACGTAATCAATTTTACCAAATATTTTTTATTTTTAAGTTAGTATATATAAATTTCATTTTTAATTACTTACTAATATTTTTTTATAGGTTAGTGGTGCTAGATAAGCTTCCACATTCACATGGTTAGCACTGTCAGCAAATAATTAGATAATCTTAAAGATAAGAGAAGATCAAGTTGGACATGATTGAATCTCAAGTTGGATTGATTGAAGCTCAATAAATGACTTACAAGTCTTATATTATGGGTGTTTGAATTTGGGCTAAAAATTTGTATTTTTATTGTATTGGAAAGGGTGTTCCTGAGGCCAAAATAGGAGGTAGATTTGTCAATTATGCCTAATGAGAGGCTAAGAACCTAGTAATAGATATTATCTACCCCCTAGATGTGTTGGTTTTGATATTTTTTAGTTAAGAAGCATTGAAACTAGAGTTCTGCAACCACAACTTAAACTTTGACAACATTTTTTGTCAGTGTTTTCACACTCTAAAATGGTAGTAAAAATGCACTTTCAAGTGGATTTTAAAATCATGGAGGTTTTATAACATGTAATTTGCCTATCTAAACATGAATTTAGTGATATATTTTGAATTGGAAGTCTCAGAGGTAGAAATGCCAGTTGGAGCTCAAGAAGTTGCTTGTTTACTACCAAAAAGTTGCATTTTTAGTCATCTCACTACAACTTTTCCAATAGATTTCTCTCAAATATTTCATTTGATTTCTTTGGGATATGATTAGAGGGATTAAATAAGTAATGAATGGATCTATAATTTCATATAAATGACTTATAGTTTTAGTTTTATGCATGTTGAAAATTAGGCTAAAAATTGTATTTTTCTTCTATTAGGAAGGGTGTTCTTGAGGCTAAAATGGGTGTTATGTTTATCAATCAAGCTTGATGGGAGGCCAAGAACCTAGTCCTAGACTTTATCCATCCCCATGAATGTGTTGGTAGTGTCATTTTTTAGTCAAAAAACATCAAATCTAGAATTTTCAATCACAACTTAAATTTTGACAACCTTTGTTGTCAATGTTTTCACACTCTAAAACGGTAGTGAAAATGCACTTCTAGATGGATTTGAATGTCATGGCAGTGTGATAACATGTAATTTTCCTATTTGGACATGATTACAGTGATAGATTTTGAGGTGGAGGTCTCAAAGGTAGAAATGCTAGTTGGAGCTCAAGAAGTTACTTATTCACTACTAAAAAGTTGTATTTTTGGACTCCTCACTGCAACTTGTCCAATGGATTTATCTTGAAGATTCCACTTGAGTGATATAGGGTATGATTAGAGGGATTAAAGAGGCATGAGATAGATTTTATAGTTCATGGAAATGACTTACAAGTTTTATTTTATGCATGTTTTAACATAGGCTAAAAATTGTATTTTTCTTGTATTGGGAAGGGTGTTCTTGAGGCCATAATAGATGGTGGGTTTGTCGATTAGGTTTGATGGGAGGCCAAGAACCTAGTCCTAGAAGTTATACACCACCTTAAACATGTTGTTAGTGTCAGTTTTTAGTTAGTAAGCATCAAAACTAGAGCTCTTACCTATTGTTAAATTTGGAGATTGATAACACAAACCTAAGGAAGGTCTTAGGTTCTTTTAGAAGGACTTAAAACTAAAGAAAGTGAATTATGAAGCCTCTCAACCTCTACAGATAGGCGACTAGGGTTTCAAACCCCAAAACCCTATAACTCCCATTCCAACCATGTAAAATTATTGAAATTTTTTATTCTAACATATTTTGATGCCCCAATAAGGATTAAAGTGGTTTAGACTTTGTACAGTATGGATTTGTATGGTTTTAATGATTGTGTCATGAATTAAGGGCTAGAAATGCCTAATTGGACAAGGGATTATAAAGGAAAAGGTAAATATAGAGAGAATTTAAGAATGGAACTTTATGGAAATTTGTACCAAGATATATGGTGGTCTAAAATGATTTTGGATATTCAGGGGAGTTGATAGATTTTGCAAACAAAGTGAAAAGGTAAAAAAAATGCTACAAGCCTAGTGGGGTCATTAGTAGATTTGAATGTGAAAATGAGTATTGAAATGTGATTCAGGGTTTGAAAGAGGTTAAATTAAGTATGATATGATCATACAAGATTATCCATGATAATAAATTATACTCATTAAACCTATATCAAGATTTGGTACTTGAAACCTAAGAGGATTGCCTAGTGAGAAGATAGTGAAAGAATGGGAGGAATTTTGTGAATGGAATGAATGAAATGAGTTAGAGAATGAATGTGAGAGGTTTTTAAGAGGTATAAAGACACAAAAAAGTGTCTCCAAAGTGTACAAGAAGTAGGTACAAAGAGAATAAGGCCATTAAGCCTAAGTAATAAGAGTGTCATTAGTCATTTCCACTACACATAATGAAATAAAAACTTTAATTTAAAAAAATATGGGAGATCCAAGATTTATAGCCTTAAAAAGAATAACATTTTAATCCTAATTTGTGTAAAAAATTAAATATGAGATAAAAAAAACTATACAATAACACACAATGAAATAAAAAGTGAATATAAATTAGATAGATTACCATGATAGGCATACAATATAGGCACATGTGTGCAATGTCAATAATACATAGATTGCCATGATAGGCATACACAAAATTACATATACCATCATAGTATCTAATGTTAGGTGAATGTCATTTATGCATATACAATGCCAAAAATGCATAAATTGTCATATATACATACAAAAAAGTACATCTTATGTAAGTCATCCTATTCATCAAATCGCCTCCCTCTCTTTACATTCCTTGAAGAAGACTCTCCATGGGATGCCCTGCTAGTAGATGGATAACCCTATAATGCATTGGATTAATCCAAGGTCCAACTATGGGTCCTACACTCATAGCTCACTTGTAGTTGAACCTATTCAAATACAAGAATTATTACAAAAATTAACATAAAATAAATTCAACTAATTTTTAAGAAATTAATTTTAAACTACAATAAAAAATAATTTAAACATGAACTTATTACAAGATCATGATATTACTCAATATATTTTTCACACTCAAATAAGTCAATGACATGATCAAATATTCAAATAGGCATCTAAAATATGGAAGAAACATGAAAATTTTCCTTACTTATCATCTAACTAGGACTATCAGATGTCATAGGAGAAACCTACATAGGCAATACATTTACATAAGTTATATTTTCCCGAAGTATGTAGTAAAATTATTAAAATAAGTCTATGTTTAAAATTCAAAATTATAATTTAATATATACCTCTATTAGTGCCTGTGTAGATGACATTGCAGTAATAATGCCTATGTCTATCTTAGCTCATAGAGATGGAGGAGTGTCTACTTGAGCCATCAACTATTCATGTAAACAAGGTTTCACGTAATTTTATATAAAGTATCAAATATTATATATGTAAACCATGCATATCATGAAAATATAATGTAAACTAAGAATCATGGAAGTGTAACTATTGTACCATGTGCATATCATGAAAAGACAATGTAAACCAAGAATCATGGAAGTGTAACTACCATGCAATATACAATGGCCAAGAATATCAAGTATTTTGCATGTTGGAGGTAATATAAAAATTGTAATACATGCAGGAAGTGTGAGTGGAAGAGTAGGATTTGTAAATAATAGTATCACTTCAAAAAGGCAAAGATAGGGAGAGAAAACTTGGAATAAGAGACATATCAAGAACTCTTTACTTGTAAATCTTCTTCAGATAAAGTAAAATACCATTATATATTTACTAGGTAAATGTTGAGATACACATATATGTCTATCATCCTTATATTGTATGTGTGATATCAATCATTTGTATATCTATATATAATACATGGATTGATATCACATTCATTTATAATAGATGGATGACAAGTGATTTTTGGGAAAGCACCCAACCAATATAAAGGAGTGAGCCACAGTGAATCCACTTCTTGGTGAAGGTTTGTGTAAATAGCATTATACCAATAGGTCAAGGAAGGGATGTCCTTGTCCAATATATCAAGTTTTATACATCTAAATATATTGTCTTCTTTTGGCTCAAGAGAACAAAATTGGAAAATAGTTTGGATGTTGAATTGGAAGAAACTACAAGGTGTAATTGTTGAGTCTGGCACATATTTTAGTACCAAAACAAATGGTGTCTCTTCCTCCAAACTTTTCAATGGGGATACAAGTTTTTGAGAACTAATTTAATGTTTTGTATCATAAGTAATGTTGATTAGATAGGTTGTCTACCCTTTATAGCTTTCTCATAGCCAAAGAAAGAGGTGTAATGAGGCATTATAAGTTAAATCTAGACCTTTGTCATGGCCAAATAAGAAGGTGTAATGAGATATTACAATTTAATTATCATGTGTATTATAAGTTTTTGGCTCAAACATGATAAGGTAATATTGATACCAAAATTTGAAGTCCCCCTTTCCCTAACTTCACCCCTTCCTACAAACCACATCTCTTAAATCGGTCATCAAATATTATAAACATTTATAAGATTTTGTTATAAAATGAAGCAAGATTTAAGTCCTATTATCACTATGTCTTAAGTGAAGTCACTTAATAAAATATAAATTTATTTAAATAACTATTTCATTAACTTTATTTAAATAATTTAATTTAATGTTGGGGCCCGTGTCATGGTCTTTTATGTCTAAGAAGACTCTTGTAGTTGCATTGTTAAGTTAATGATCCACTATGTATGTTTGTTGATGTTTTAATAATTAGTGATCAATTTTAAGGTTTTAATTAGGTCTACATTGATATTATTTGAAAGTAATTATAATAATTTATCCAAATATTTTCATTATGGCTATGAGTATGTCTTTATTCCTAAAAGAATTTAAAGTTCAATTAATTGAATTTTCAACCTATTTATGAGTTGGTTATAGGTAGGTTAATAGTCAAAATGTTTCAATTAGGTTGAAAGTTAGTTAATTTGGGTGGATTATATGCAATATAATTAGTGGTTACATCAACCAATGAAATAAAACTGCATTATATAAATAGATATGGAAGTAATGGAGAAAGGGGTTGAATTTACGAGTCATCTTGACATTTGCCCACTATGATGGGTCTTAATCATGTTAAATATAATTCCTTCTATTTTTACCCTTCATGCACATTTATTCTCTTTTACCTTAAATTCCATTGATATTATCACTCATTTTCAAGGGTTACAAGTGGATTTATGTATAATGGTAATGGTGACATAAGTCAAAATGAGAATATGACTATATTGAGCTTAACAACTTCATTTTCAAGATAGTGTTACCTATAAGGACCCCTAGATATGTGTTCTTAATTTTATAAGTTTCCTCATGGAATGTGAACTACCCTGATCTAATATTGAATGAGATTATTCATGGGATATTTATGGGATTTCCCAAAATTATTTATATAAATACTGTTGAACCCATTCTCATAGTTTGCAACTATTGTGGTTCCTCTTTAATGGTTTGTGATACCTCATAACAACTTTCAAAGGTTCACAATAACCCCAAGATGATCAACCCATATCCAAAATTTGTGGACATATGTATTTTTATAGGAGGAAGAGGATTTTGAAGGTTTAAAATTGATTTGAGTCTATATGGTATGATTTCATAGTCAGCAGCCTTTAATTAGGCCTAAGACCTAATTAGTCATGAGGGGTGTTGAGTTAGGTGTTCTCCAAAGAGATTTAAATTATGAAATTACCTACATGAGGTATGTGATGTAAAGGGATATCTAAATGTGGGTTTGGTTTGGTTGGTATCTTTGTAGTTTACTCAGAACAAGGAGGTTTGCCTCAAAAAAGGGCTAGTAGAAGGAAGGTGTCAAAGAGGAAAGAAGAATTAAGTGAAGATTTGAAGCTTGGGGGTTGTGTGGAATGGTTATATGAATGAAATGAGATGTAATTGAGTAGGTAGATGATTTTATGAGTATTTTTTAAGGATAAAATCAAATTAGCATGTAGACCTATGAAAACACATAAGAAGATTGTAAAGAATAGAGTAAGGATAAAGAGAGAGAACATGAAAATAGAGTATGAACTGAGGACATTGATGTTAAAAGGAAATATTTTATATACCTAGTTGATTAATAAAATGAATTCAAGCAAAGAAGGAGGATAAAGTGAATACACGGAGGCTTAAGAGCCACTGAGTAGGTAAGAGTGAATAAGAAAGACATAGTAAATGCAAAGTGATCAAAGAGATAAAGAGGTTGAAGATAGAAGACAAAGAAGGATAAGAAAATATTAGAGTTGGGTAATTGGTAGAGGTAAGTGTGTGTTTTTATCAATTTCAAGGAACATTTTTAGAACATATGCATCAAAATAATTGATAAATAAATTTCACTTAAACTTACAAGGCAAATATACATAAAACATAAGATTAACTCAAAATTTTACCTATATATAATCAAATGGTGTCACCCTAATAAAGACAAATGTAGTAGTGAATGGGCCAATAGCTAGATCTAAATATGTAAATGATGATCATGATAAAACAAATCTTGTAAATGTTGACTGTGATGATGAAGGTGTAATCATACTTCATGTGCCCCTAATCCTCCCTATGATTACACATTAGCTCACATGCAAACTACCAAACTTGTTTATCCTACTTGGAGACATTTTACACTTTCTTGGACCTTTCCTGCATAATATTCTCATCCCCTACACATCCTTAATACATCTTAGTCCTTTCTCATGCTAGACAGGCTCTATAGGGACCCCTAGGGGCCCTTTTAAAAGCTTTTTGACCACCCTAAGTGGCCTCTAGGCCTAGGTCATGGCTTAGGGAAGAAACTTGTGGTCTAGGACACATGTTTTCTTCACAAAATCCATGGCCTAGGTAGAATGCATGAAAACATGCCTTGTTTGGGCCCAAACGGCTAATTTTTGGCTTATTGGTGGATTAGGGTTGAGATATATGTCATTTTACTCATTTATTTGAGTCTTCTTCTCTGATTGATCTCTTTCATTCTTTCTCTAATCTTCTCACATGATCATCACACTCAAATCTTGGTTACCTCCTTGAATCTCTCTTGGTTCTTTCTTGGCACAATAACTTTCCTTATGGCAGGGGATGCCCTACTCTATTGTAGCTATTCTTGATGATTTAAATTACTATATAAAGTGTTCATTACGTTTTTGGGCTGCTCCTTTCTCACTCAAGACTCCATTACACCTGTCTCTTGTGCTCCTTACATTGTCTCTTCCATAGATTGGCAACTTCTCCTTTACCTCTTTCACAACTTTTGACTCTTGGTCTAGACTCAACTCACACATAGGTTGATCCTCTTTCTCTCTTAATCCCTACCTTGGATAATTAGTTGGTATAAATTATACACATCTCTATTGATTTTTATATGAGGATAATTTTCTATGCAAAGTGAAACTCTTTATTTATTTTTTATAATATACATGCTAGGTTTTGATTTATTTTAGTGATTTAGCTTGATAGGGCATTGACTAAAATAGTTTTTGAAGTTTATTTCATTTTTATATGGTTAAAATATATTCATTGATTGAAATATCCTATATTACATGTCATTCTTTCTTTTGAAATATTTATCATTACATATTAGAATTATACATGCTCAAAACAAACTATACGACTTTCTCAAACAATCTCTCTTGCTAAACTAGAATATTACATTATTAGAAAATAATAGTTATGAAAGTAAAAGATAGTTCAAACTTATATTAGGCATGCTCTTGAGACATTTCTTGAAAATGTATTTATTTATTAAAACATCTTTAATTTGACATAAAAGTTTCTTTGATTCTAATTTTACATATTATTTGTTAGCTCTCTTTACTTGGCATTATTATTTTTGTAATTTATATGAAATCAATTTTCTAGTCTTAGCTACTTGATTTACTATGGTTAGACCTCCTAAAGATACCTACATCCTTTGTGCACTTCATTATGATAACCTTAACCTATTTTACAAGTCTATTTATAGCTTGGTACAAGCTATCAAATCGGATATCCACTATATATCTCTTGTAGCCCATAGAAGCCTTGATCCTTCTAGCCTCTTAGTAGTGTGTTTTAGTACCTTGTGTACCCCCTACAAAACACTAGTGGTTTAATTAAAATTCTTGTAGCTACATTATGGCACACCTTGTGGGACCTCACACATGGTCTCACTCTAGTTCTATCATGTTTAGAGATATCTTAGCCAACTCCCCTTTGTTAATTTTTAGGCTTTACTTTTAGTTGAATTTTGACTCTCACCTTGGTTGTTTTCTCCTGCTTCAATTTTGTGTCATTATCCCTATTGGTTATCCTTTGGTTTTCATTTTTTATTTCTCTTACTTCATTATATCCATGGTCTATCTCCCACCCTTGGGATGCCAATCTCGTCAGAGTCAGGGTCTCATCCTTGAGCTCATTCAAGAGCAAGTTACTACTGTAATGGAATGCCATAGACACCATAGGATCCAGAAGGTTCCCTTGACTCAACATGGTAATCTACATCCTCTTGTATTAAAAAAGGAACAATATTGGTATGAATATAACCAACATACTCAATCTTATTTTCACCAGTTTGAGCTTCATTAATATGAGGATGTTTTATCACATCTTCATGTTTCATCTCATTTACCCATTTGAGGTGATGAGGACCCCCTAGCACAAATAGGGATTGATGAACTATGTGTGATCATTGATGATTTTTGTAGATGCATTTATGTGCATGAAGAGCATCCTTATCCCACTAGGATTTGATGACATGCCTCCTTTGGAGATAGAGATTGCACCCACTCATTTTTGAGTGCCTTGACTAGTTCCCACATAAGTTCCCCACCTCTTTCTTGGTAGGAGACTCTATATTAATAATAACCTCATGTTTATGATATGGTCATAGGTATTTACACTTAGTGAGGTATCTTCATCACAATTATTACTCCCATCCTACTAGCCCTTTAGAGTTTTTGATGAGTGCACTAATTTTAATTGCCACCTATGGACTAGAGATTTATGGGATGTTTATCCTGAGCATCAATACCCATTAGTTGACCCTTGTCTAATGGCACATGCCTAGAATCATGGAGACTTTAATCATCACAAATGATTCCATGAGTATGATACATCTTCCCATCATCCTTTTGGGTAATGTTACCTTTCCCATGATCATTCCCCACCTTATGGTAGAGATGATTTTCACCATGAGCATCTATAATTAACTTGGTATCATCCCTTTCATGATCATGGTCATGATGATGTATATGGGCATAAACAACATCATTTCGATCATAATCCCCTTCTTGAATCTCATCATCATCCTATTATCAACTATGCCTATGAGGAGCTCCATCAAAATCATGTATCCCATTGGGTACGTGTTATTCCCCTTCCTACTCCTATCCCTAAACTGCCTAAGTTCAATGGGACTCAAGACTCTAATTCCATAGAGCATATTATGACATTAATGATGGTGTGTATGGATTGGTAATAGGATGAAGGCATGATGTTGAATCTCTTATCTTGTTATCTATGAGATAAATCTCTTGTTTGGTTTTATAATCTACCCCTAGATTCTCTCTAGTTTCTAGCTCCTTCTAGATGACTTCCTCTAATAATTTGATATCTCTAAACCCTTTAACCTTAGAATCTAATCACTCACCTCTATATCTCAAGGATGAGTTGAATGTTTATTTTATGCATAAGTGACATTTAGTTGTCCATACACATAGAACAAGGTTATTAGATGATCAACTTTATGATATGTTCATGTGAGCATTAAGGTAGGAGGTTCACCTTGAGGTCCTCAAGTGTGATCCCACCTTATATTATAAATCTATTAATTGGTGTCTAAATATTGAATTATTTAAGGTGTGTCTATGCATGTGGCTTATACCAACCCATAAGTTATCCTCTTTGTGTGGTCATAACCATAATATAACTAGTGATGGTGTTATTGATTTTCCTCTCAAGAAAAAGGGCAAGAAGGATAGTTGTGAGATGAATGCTTTGAGAAATAATCTAGATGGAAATAAGGATTATGAATCAATCACAATAAAATAATAAATGATGTTTCCTTATGACCCCACCAAGTTTTTCAATTACCATCACATGAAGGGTCATGATGATGTCAATTATGCTAACCAAAAGTCTGGTGCACAAGCCTCACCTCCATCTTAGATTTCTCCTCTTATGGAACCCAACCATAAATTTAATGTGTTTAAGGATCATCTACCTAAACACAACTAGGAGAAGAAGAACAAGAAAAAGAAGAAATCAAAGGTTAAGGCCCCTCATTCTCCTTATTTCTCTTATACATCTTTTAACTCCTCTTCTCAGGCTGACCTAAGAGGGAAATCCAAGTACAAAAGTATCAAGGTTGTTGATTCTATTAAAATAACCTCTATTGGGTATGAGTGTTTTGTCAACTCACGCTAAGGTTGGTTCATTGACCTTGTTGGAGAGACTAGTGGTGTTGGGCCTCCTATTTAGCCCATAAGGGTAGGGAATCCAAAAGTTAGATTTTAATTTTGGCATAACATCCCTCCAAAAACTAGACAACATCTTTACTCCATCATTGAGGAGTTATATGGCCTCTCGGTTGGGATCTCCATTTGGGACCTTCTTCACCTTTGCCCTAAGCAAAGGGGTCTTGTACTTGATGATCTTGGTCTCTCTCATGAAGGTCAACTATAGGATGATGTTGATGTTTTGTTCAACTTTAACACATCTGATCACCCTCACCCTCCCATATTATCTTTCAACCATGCCTCTTTGCCAAATGATTTAATTCCTATAAAGAGGGCTCGATTCCCTCTCTATATTGAGACCTTTGTGAATGAGTATAATGTTAATAAATGAATCATTTATGAAGGAGATACATTTAATATCATGCCCCTACATATGTTCAATGAGCCTGGGATTAGGCAAAAGAAGCTATCTAATTCTCATCATAACTATGTTAGTTTTAATAATGACACAATTACACTGGTGGGGAACATGAAGCTTTAGGTCAAGTTTGGCCCTAAGATAGTTAAGATTGAGTTTAGTGTGTTAGACCTTCAATTTTCATAAAACATAATTCTTAGTCATCCTTAGATTACTACCATGTAACTTATTACATTAGCCATGTTTTTCATGGTTCAATTTGTATACAAAGGTGAGGTTCATACCATGGAGGTTAACCTAAAACCCTAAGAATTACTCTACACAAAGATAAATCCCTTAGGTCTCCTCATGGGGATATATATTCTCACACACCTCTAGCTTTTGAGTCTCATTTTCTCAAGGATGAACATTTTGTTCTAGTTGAGTATTAAATAGTGTTTATTCCTTTAGAGTTTGGGATGCATCAACCAACACCCTCTCTGGTTCTATGAAATTAGGCTATCTCTTCCCTTCTTGGATACCTCTTTAAATATTTTCCTCAAATGTTGAGTTTCCCCTTACATCATGATTCTCCCATCAGAGTATCATCTCTCTTAATGCATCTCCTACAGAGTTTGCTAGAGTAGCTGAGTTTGATCTTGAGTGTTATTCTATCTGTGGTATAGCATGAAACATGATTAATGATAAAAAATATTATAAAAATATCATGCATATGTATCATATGTGATATCATCCTTTTACTTTTTTTGGTTTAGAGGTCTCATTCACCAATGATGACCCCACCTTTGGTACTCTTGTGTTTCAAGTCATGACTAGTGAACCTAAGGATATGGATTCTCCATCTCCTTCTTCCCACCTTATCCCTCTTGTTTTTCCTCCTCATAGACTAAGTATTGGCCTAACTTAGGGTTAGGCCTCTGGTTAGAGGGAAGTGGTGGCCTACCCTTAGGGGCAAGCCTAGGCTTATGGTGCTTTGATGATCCTTAGAGCTTATTAGAACACCCTCCTCAAGCCCTTGTTTGTTGGATTACCCATCTCATGGCATCCATTATCAAAAAATTTAGGTCTTCATAGCTATTTATCTTATACATTCCTCTTTATATGCACCTCAAGATAGAATCAAATTATTTTACTTATTTTAGTCAGTTGGGATACTACTTATAGGTAGATAACCCCCTATTGACTCCCCCTCTCCTTATTTGTAATTCTTGTAGGTGATATGGGTTAATGGTTATGGTTGCTTATGGCTTGATCTAGCCTTCCATTTCTATTCTTATTCTATCATGAGATTCCTATGACCCCTCCTCACCTCTCATTGTAATTGGCATTGAGGTAGTCTCTCATGGTTGGCCACTATACAAAGTGGTGGATCTACTGGCTGAGATGCCTTTCCTACCTCTAGCACTCTAACTCCTCCTCACATTTACATGAGAGAGAAACATGAACTTGGTTTATTCATGTGATAAATGGAATAATAAAAAAATGTTTTAAAAAGCTCATAAACATTGTTTTCTTGTTTCCCCTTTCTCATCCTTTCTAGGCAAGTTTTGAGCCTCATCGAGCTCCTTGGTCTTGTTTTTAGCCCTTTTTGGCCTAGGACATTAGTTTCTAAGTTAATTCATGGCTTGGTAGTGGACCAAGCCATGGATCTCATGACTTGGTAGTGGTCTAAGCCATGGGTTTACCCAAGCAGGCTATGGCCCAGCCCAATAACCTTCTTTTTTCCCCTTTTAAGCCTCTATTTTGCTCTATTATCACTCTTAGAACCCTAAAACCTTCATTTTAAAGGTTTTGGCCCATTTTTGATGTAATAGTGGGGTCCATTTCTCCATTTTAGGCCTTCTTGTGTGTGTTTTAAGACTATTTTGGTCTCTTGGACCCCTAGGTCCTCTATCTTATCAAGCATGTGTACTCCTTCTAGATACACCTTGGGATAGAAATTGATCTCTCTTCTTCTTTCACTTAGTAGTTTCTCATCTCATTCGTATTTGGTCCCTAATATCTCCCTTCCCCTCTTTCACTATGGTTTATGTAGGTATGGGTTCATGGTTTTAGTTACTTTGAGACTTGCTCTATTCTTCACTGATTAGTCTTCGTCTCTTTATAGACATCCTACCACCCTCCATCACCTCATCCCATATTTAGTGTTGGTCTTCACCCCTTGATTGTGACTTGATTACATTTTTTATCTCCCTTAGGTAACTTGTTTTTCCTAATCCATGTCAAGATAATCTTTCTAAAGCATCCTCTTTCATCGTTGACCCCCATCATGATACACCTTTTAGTGATGATTCATATAGATGATGATAGTCGAGGTAACCTAGAACTTACCACTGTTGTTTGGATTATTGATTACCCATGGGACTATGAGCTTGTTGTAGCTAACTATATCTTTACAAGTAAGATGAATAATACAACCAAGTATAATGCAATCATTAGTGCCTTAATTGATGCCTTTGAGTTAGGCATGTGCTATGTATAGTTATTCTCTGAAACAATCTTATCCATGTCTCAACTCACTGATGTCTAGGTTATCCTTAGCTCTAAGTTATTCCCCCTCTTTGAGGTGACATGCAATTTTCTCTCCTTCTTCAAGGACATCCAGTTCATTGATATCCCTTACAAGGAGAACACTAGGGGTGGTGCCATTCTATATTATATGGTTTGATTTGATATGATTTTTGTCCCTTCTTCATTAGAGATGGAGCTAGAGTTGGATTTGGATTATGTAGTATTTTCACTCTCACTCATAGATTGCACTGCCAATTTCTTTTTCCACCATCCTATCTGGTAAGTGTAGGTAATGTTATCTTTTATCCTTTTAGTTTTAGATTTCCTTATATTTTGTGTGGCTTCTAGGTACTACACAACACTCCTTGTTCATTTGAACATCTATTGCTTGTACCTTGAGGACATACGTAATCATACTTCCCTTGACCCTACTCCTCACTATGATTACACATTAGCTCATGTAAAGAATACTAACCCTAGTTATCCTACTTGAAGAAATTTTCCACTCACTTATACCTTTTCCACATGATATTCTCATCCCCTACACATCCTTAGTCCATCTTGGTCCTTTCTCACACTAGATAGGCTCTTTAGGGACCACCTGAGGCCCTTTCAAAATATTGTTGACACCCAAGGTGGCCTCTAGGTCTAAGTCATGTCTTGGGGGGGAAACCAAAGCCTAGGCCACGTGTTTCCTTCATAATATCCATGGCCTAGATTGTAGCCTAGGCAAAATGCATGAAAAAGTGCCCTATTTGGACCCAAAAAGATAGAAACAACTAGTTTTATGCTTGTTGGTAGATTAGGGTTGAGATATATGCCTTTTTCATCATTCATTTGAGTCTTCTTCTCTAATCTATCATTTTTATTCTTTCTTTGATATTCTCACTTGATCATCACACTCAAATCTTGGCTACCTACTTGAATCTCTCTAGGTTCTTTCTTGGCACAATAGTTTTCCTTGTGACAAGGGATACCCTACTCTATTATAGCTATTCTTGGTTATTTACATTGCTATCTAAAATTTTCCTAAATATTTTGGGCTCATCATTTCTCCCTCAATACTCCATTTCCCTTGTCTCTTATGTTCCTTGCATTGGCTCTTCCATAGATTATTAGCTTCTCCTTCTCCTCTTCCATAACTTTTGGCTGTTGGTCTGGACTTAACTCACACACAGCCTAATCCTTTTCCACTCCTGCTTCCTATCTTGGATAATTATTGGGTATAAAATTTTCACATCCCTCTTGAGTTTTATATGAGGGCACTTTTCTATGTAAATTGAAACTCTTTGTTTATTTATTATAGTTTATGTTATACTCAAATTTTTCTTTATTTCCTCAAGAAGAAAGAGTAAAATTGAAAATAAGGGTAAGGTTGGTATAACTTAGATTTAGTTTGTGATCCTTAATCTAGATGGTTGTGAGATCTCATCTTTGTCTTGGTAGGATGACCTACATAAGAAATAGACTAAAGAAAGGTTGTGCTAGTTAGGTAAGAAGGTGGATTGCCTAGTAAGCTAGATCCAAGATGCATATGCTTCCTTAGAGGCTATCAATCCACATTTAAAAATAAGTTAATGCTAATAAAAGAGGGTTTCATTAAATATATGAAAGTAATTAATCTATGTGGAATAAATATTATTCAAAAAGAACACTTATAATAACAAGATAACATTTAGGTGAATGCTAAACTATCAAGAGGAGGTCTATGTCATGGTCAAGTTGGTGTTTTTGGTCTATGTTGTGACAGGGGCCAAGAAAATGAGGTTTTAGTTGAGTTTGGTAAGTGATAGGTGATTACTAGTTTTTGTGTAAATAAATATACATAGTGACCATTGGTGGTTAGGGTGATTGTCGATGGTTAGGGTGACTATCGATAGTCAGGATGACTGTCGATGGTTACTATTAGATTAGGCAATTTGTTAAAAAGTTTGGTCAAGAAATCCACATTGGTTTTGGTAGTTAGGTTCAAGTAAAAGGTTGGTTGTGAGGTAGAGGGTAAAATTTTATAGGTTTGGTTCAAGGGTCAAAGGTAAAAGGTTTGGTTTAAGGGTCAAGTGTGTAGATGGTCAAAAGAAATTATGGGTGGATGGGTGCAAGGTGAAAGGTTGAGGTTGAATCTAAATAACTAAAACTTAAATAAAAATAATACTTAACTTGTAGTTGATGGTTGATGATGGTTTATTATAAGCTTTCCTATAAGTACTTAAATAATCAACTGATGATTATTTTTAATGTTCCACTCTTGATCTATGCGCTTACTCTTCCTTAAAGTTCCCCTCTAAATTTATAGATGTCCCAATTTCACCTCTTCCTCCTTTCTTTTTATAAGAAAGGGGGAGAGGATAAATAAGATGTTAAACAATAGGTTCAATATGTGGTGCTAAAATTAACTTGATCATGCATTCATTCATGAATAAATTAGGATAGGAAGGCAAGGTGAAGTGGTTTGCATGTTGGTGGTGGTTCAAGTGATGGAACTTGACCATCGATATGGTGAATGTTAGTAGTGATCTTGATCATTGATGATTGAGGGCTAAGGTAAAAAGGTGGTTAAAGGGTGGGGGATTATTTAGTTGGTCAAATTGACCATGGCTAGGTTTGATTAAGAGTGAAATAGTCAAATTGGTCCCAAGGGGGTCCAAGGGTATGTTGATATTTAGAACTATAGCGTGTAGATTTTTGGTGTCTACATTTTCCCCCCTTTTAATATGTAGCTTTAAATTAACAAGATGCAAAAAAATGATTGTTGGTCAATGGTCTGGTTTTCTTGAGTATGGGAGGAGGTGTTCCCCCTCAAACTGAGAGTCATTGAGGTTTAAAAAATTGAGTGCAGGTTTATGTAATGGTTAGGTTGGTGAAAAAGGTTGGGCAAGATAGGTTGATGAAATTTTGTGAATTAAAGTGCAAATAAGTGCATGAAATGTGACTAAGTGTGATAGTCAAGATCGTGTATAGATAATATTGACATTATTGGTAAAAATTAGAGTCGATGCTAAGGGACAAGTGCCCAATGTATGACATGATCATATTTAGGTATGGAAATTAGGTACACCTATTATTATCCTAAATAAGGTCAATGTTTATGTGGGTATCTAAATCAAGAAGTGCTCTTGTGGAAAAAACAAATACGGTGGTAGGTTGTGTGTAAGGTGGTATGAGTTAAAAAATGTTCAAGCATGGCAATGTAGTTGGTGCAGTTAAAGAGACCAAGGTAAGGTCATCAAAAAATATGTGAAAGGTTGGGCCAAAATGGCCAAGTCTAAGTGAGGTATATAACGCTGATCTTCGATGGGTCTATGGTGGATGGAGAAGGTAATCTCCAATGGTTAGGTTGATTAATCAAAAAGCTTTGGTTGGTATAAAAAAGTAATCTCCAATGGTTAAAATTTCAAGGAAAAAGGTGATCTTCAATGGTTAAATGTTTAAGGAGAAAGGTGATCTCCAATAGGTCAAGGTTATAGATAAAAGGTGATCTCCAATGGTTAGGTTTAAGGAGAAAGGTGATGTCCAATGGTTGGGTTATGTCGTGTACAAATAGGTTGTCCAATTTGGTGTACCACTTGGTTTGGAAAAAGGTGCCTCATTTCTTAGGGAAAAGGTGTAAAAGTTGGTAGCTAGAGGTTCAAAGACTTGAAAATGGAATACATACATTTGGATGAGTATCATGAAAGGTAAAAGGAGGAGGCTAAATAATCTAATTGACAAAGTCCCAAATGGAAAGATGGGTGGATTTATAAACATAAACCCTTCATGTTTTAATTTGTTAGTTGTTTATTTAAAATAAGGTAACTTGGTCATGAAGTGTCAAGTAAGCTCAAAAATCCCTTGATTTGATAGGGGTAAGAAAAAAGAAGATAGGTGAATGGGTGGTAGGGTGACCTTATTATGGGGATGGATTATCCCTTCTCTAGGTAACCTAAGAACCATGATAGACAAGCCCATGCTTTTATGATGGGTGTCGACTGATCAATATGGGAAGTCTATGAATGCTATTATGAAAGTTGATTGTAGATTTTTTGGGATTGCTTTACTCTTTTTTTTTGGTGAGGGGGTATTTTGATTTCTTTGATTTGATGGTTTGGGGAAGCTGATCGATGTGGGAAGCTTCTAAGTGATTGATTTCTTGACAAATTTGACTTAGCCATCCTTCAAGGGAGTGGTATAAGATTTTAGAGTTGTTCATGTTTGATAGATGTCCTTCAAGGGAGAAATCTATTAATTAATTTTGATGGTTTGGGCAACTATCCTTCAAGGGAGTAGTCTACATGCTAGAGATTTGATCCAAATGATATTTGATATCTCAAATTAATGTTTATGATGTTTTAGACATGGCCAAGTCTATATAGTCCTAAGTATTTATTCCATGGAGGAAAACCCATAGCACAAGAAGGTTGATGATGGGTAAAATAGGATCAAGTGATAATGACCATGGGAATCTACCTTGCAAAGGTTGGAATGTACCATGAGAAACATGCCATGGGTAGACCCATGGTACCCATGTTTAAGATTAGGCTAAGGTTTTAATAAATAATCACATTATCCATTCTTAATCAGTTGTCCTTAAAATAAGGGATGAGATTAAGTGAGACACAAGATGATAAATAACTTGGTTTAACCAAAGAACATGATGTAATTGCAAAACAATTAGGGTCTTAGGTTTGAATAATTCCCCAGATCCATACTCATGCAAATGGTTTAGGCCAATTAGGGGTGAAGATTTCCTTAAGTTAATTTTTGATGTTTGATCAGATGTGGAAAAGAGAATTATAGATTGACAATGGTCAGTGACAAGGATAGTTAGGTGATGGTTGGTTTGGTTGGTGGAGAAAAAAGATCTTCAATGGTTAAATGGTTGAGGAAGAATAAGCTACTCCCTGATAGGTGGTTGGTTATTCAAAAAAGTTTGGTTGGAAAAAGGGTAATATATAGGTTGGTTGGTTGGTTGGTTTAAGGAGGATAAGCTACTCCTAAATAGGCTTGTTGGATGGAGAAAGGTGATCTTTGATAGGTCAATTTGGTTGGTGGAGAAGGGGTGATCTCCAAAGAGTCAGAGGTTGGTTTGGTAAGAGTTGTGGGGAAAGGTGATCTCCATGGTTCAAAAGGTCAAGGTTGGGTTAAGGTCACTTTCTAAGGTTAGGTTAGGTTGTTAGAGCCTTTTGGAGGGAGAGTTCCCCTAGTTTCTCTTCCCATAAATGGTTGAGGTGGGGAAAATATCCCAAGACAAAGGTGTTGGGTAGCAAAGAGGGCTTAAGAGGGATGAAAATAAATCCATCCATGCCCCAAGGGTTTTTATTTTTTAGTTGTTAGTTTTTAGTGAGTGAAAAGGTCAAGTTAAAGTTGGTGGTTCAGGTGAAATGTTGGGTTGATGGTGGTTTGGGTTAATTGATTTGGTTCAAAGGTTGGTTTGCTTGGTTGAAATAGGTAAGATAAATTGTTGGTTTCATTCATTTACTTGGTTTAATTAGTTGTTTGGTTTGTTGGGTAAGGTAAGATGGCAAATATTTGAACTTGATCTAGAGGGAATTAAACCAAAGATACTGCCATAAGGTAGATAAAAGTAAGTAGGCTACAAAATAATTGGGTAGCCTTGGTTGTAATTGATGTTAGATTGACTTTAGGTGAGGTTTGATTGGTTGGAGGTTGATCCACTAAAAGGTGAAGTGGAGTAGGTTGTTTGGGTGGTTGATCCACTAAAAGGTGAAGTGGATTAGGTTGTTTGGTTTCAGTAATTGTGGTTTTTAAGGAAAATTGTAAAGGTTCTACTTGGTCAACAAGTGGATTGTTTAAGTTTGGTGCAATTATAGTTTCCTTAGTTATAGGTGTACTAAGGGACAAATATGATTGATGGACCTCATTGTGTTGAGGGATTTGGTCATGGTTATCATCAATAATGAGTGAAGGAAAAGGTTTAATGATTGATTACTAGGTTATGAATAACACAAAGTCTATCCTTGGGGACCTCTTTATGATCAACAAGATTTTGGATGATCATCTTAATAGTTGAACATCTATCTATGTCATGTCCATGTGTGTGATGATACACTAAAAATTCATTCTCTATGAACCAAATTGGTTTTGGAAGAGAAGTGTTGATAGGCTTGACTAGAAGAAATCTAATAAAATAAGCCTCCAAAAGTTTGTCCAAGATTGAGGAATATTATTCCCCCAATAGGGTATACTACCTAAGAAGAGGGTATACCAATTTCTCTTGAGGTGGTGAGCTAGTTAGTTGGTTTGATCAAATTTATTAGTTGGGTAAGGTTTTTTTATAAGGTAGGTTGTTTTGGTTTGATTGGTTTAGTTGATATGATAAGATGGTTTGGTTTGATTGGTTGGGTATGTTTGGGTAAGTTAGTTTGGTAAGGTAGATATGGTTGGTTGGTTTGATAAGGTTGATAGGTTGGGTAAGGTAGTTAAGGTTGATAAGGTAGGTTGATAATGAGTGGTTGATAGGTTAGATTGATAGTTGTTGGTCGATAGGTCAGGTTGATGGTTGTTGATTGAGTGACCAAAAGGGTAAACCAAATCTTGGTTTTGAGATAAATAAAGTTTCCATAAAGTGGGTTTAAGTGATTAATATGAAGATTAGGTTAGGCAGTCAAAAGTTTGATGAGTTTGAGGTAGTTGATATGATGGTTGGGATAGGTAACACAAAGATTAGTTAGGTTGATTTTGACAATAATTAAATGTTTGTTGATAGGTTGTTGGCTGGTTAAGGTGATGATCAATTGGTTGTTGATGGGTTGTTGATTAGTTATAAGTGGTTTTTGATTGATTATTGGTTGGTTATAGTTAAGATTTGATTGATTGTAGCTGAAATTGGGAGTAAAAGTGGCTCATGATGTAAGATAAGATGATAAGGCAAGAGGGTTGTTTAGAAATCTAACAAAGTTAGGATCTCTATCTGAAAAGATAGGTTAGCTCCCCATTGATCAAGGTAATGAAGATAAGGTAGATGAAGGCCAAATGGTATAAGGTAACCAAAAAGAGGTAAATTTTCCAATAACTCAAACATAGATAAAATAAGAAAAAGTCAAGAAAGATAGAACACACTCTAAAGCATGTTAAATCTTAAGGTTATTTTTAGTCTCACTTATGGCTTATGCCTTAAGATTTGAATCAAATTTGGTTTGGTAGAATGGGTACTAGATGTGAAATCTATGGTTAGGTTTTAGGTAGTGTTTAGGCAGCAAAAGGAATCTGTATTATAATCAATACATGGCTTGGTATTAGGGCTTACCCCCTTCACAATTGTAATGATAAGGGTGTTGGGTGCTTAGCCAATGTATATTGATTTCTAGATTTTATACTCAATTTGAGAGTTGAGTTGGTTCTTCCCTTGGTAGTGAAGTCCAAGTGGGATATCTAGAAAAGGGTAAGGTGATTGCTAGGCAATGAAGTCCTAGTTGGGCCTTATGTCAAGTTGTTATGATATGTGATTGGTTAGTGGTTTGGTTTTTGAGTGATAAGAGTGATGCTATAGTTAATTACTTGATTAATTAAGCTAGTGTGAGCTAAACATGCAAGTAAATGATGGATGCAATTGATTTTAAACCCAAAAAGAAATTTTAATTCTATTTATGAGCATAGAATAAAGAGAGAGCATGTAAATACAAACTATGAAAATGGAAGAAATGGTGGGGTCCCACCAGGCATGCGAAAAATGTTATACTCAAATTTTGATTTATTTCCTCAAGAAGAAAGAGTAAAATTGAAAAGAAGGGTAAGGTTGGTAGAACCTAGATTTGGTCTATGCTCCATAGTCTAGATGGTTGTGAGAGATCCTCTTTGTCTTAGGAGGATGACCTACATAAAAAAGAGACTAAAAAAAGGTTGTGTTAGTTAGGTAGGAAGGTGGATTTCCTATCAAGCTAGATCCAAGAAGCATAGACTTCCTTGGAGGCCATTAATCCACCTTTAAAAACAAGTTAATTGCTAATAAAATAATGTTGCATGAAAGATATGAAAGAACTTAATCTAGGTGGATTAAATACCATTCAAAAGGAATACTTAGATTAATAAGATAACATTTAGGTGAATGTTAAACTATCAAAAGGAGGTTTGGGTCATGGCCAGGTTGGTGTTTTTGGTCTGTATTGTGATAGGGGCCAAGAAAATAAGGTTTTGGTTGAGGTTGGTAAGTGATAGGTGCTTATTGGTTTTTGTGTAAATAAATTTACACAGTGATCATCAACAGTCATGGTGATCATTAATAGTTAAGGTGATTGTTAATGATTACTATCAGACTATGTAGTTTATTAAAAAGTTTGGTCAAGGAGGTGACATTGGTTCTAGTAGTTAGGTTTAGATCAGAGGTTGGATGTGAGGTAGAGGGTCAAAATTAATAGTTTGGGTTCAAGGGTCAAGTGTTTGGATGGTCAAAATAAGTGGGTGGATGGGTGCAAGGTGAAAGGTTAAGGTTGAGACTAAATAATTGAAACTTAATCAAGAATAATACTTAGCTTGTGGTTGATGATTGACTACTGATGGTTTATATTGGTTTATTGAGAAGCCTTGATAAAAGTACATGAATAAGAAACTTATGATCATTATTGATGATCTACTCTTTATCTATGCACCTGCTCTTCCCTAAATTTCCCCTCTAAAGTTTTGGATGTCCCACTTTCACCTCCTCCTCCTCTTCTCTTTATATAGGAAAGGGGGAGAGGCTCAATAAGATGTTAAATAATAGGTTCAATAGGTGATGATAAAACTAAATTTATCATGCATTCATTTATGAATGATCAAGATAGGAAGGTAAGGTGAAGTGGTTTGCATGATGGTGGTTTAGGTGGTGGAACCTGATCATCAATGGTCAGGGTGACTATCGGTGGTCATTCTGACCATCAATAGTTGAGGGCTAAGGTAAAAGGGTGGTTAAAGTGGGGGCTTAGTCAATTGGTTAAACTAACCATGGTTAGGCTTAGTTAAGGGTGAAAGGGTCAAATTGGTCCTAATGGGGTATAGGGGTGTTTTGACATTTAGAATTACAATGTGTAGATTTATGGTGTCTATAATATACATGCTAGGGTTAGATTTGTTTTAGTGATTTATCCTTATATGGAATTGCTTAGAATAGTTTCTGAAGTTTCTTGCATTTGTATATGGTTAAGATATATCTTCATTTCTCTAAATATCCTCTACTACATGTCATACTCTCTTTGGAGATATTGCTCATTGTATATTAGAATTGTACATACTGAAAACAAAATATACAACTTGCTCAACCAATCTCTCTCTAAACTATAACACTACATTATTAGAAAACAATAGTGTTGAAAGTGAAAGATAGTTCAAACTTATATTAGACATGCTCTTGAGCCCTTTCTTGAAAATGTCTTTATTTCCTAAAAAATATTTCATTTGTCCTTAAGGTGCCTTTGCTTCCAATTTTACATGTCATTTGTTATCTCTCTTTAATTAGCATTGTTGTTTTCATAATTTGTATGCAATCAATTGTCTAGTCTTAGCTACATGCTTTACTATGGTAAGATCTACTATAGATACCCACATCCTTTGTGTGCTTGATCATGCTATCCCTAACCTAGTTTACAAGTCTATTTATATATTGGTGTATGATAATAAAATAAATAGCCACTATATATCTCTTGTATCCCATAGAAGCATTGAGCCTTCTAGCCTCTTAGTGGTTTGTTTTAGTATCTTGTGTACCCCTTACCAAACACTAGTGGTTTAGTTTAGATTCTTGGAGCTACAAAAGGTACCATCACCTCCTAAAACATAAAAAAGACATATATTATTCAATTTATATGTAAATTAATTGTTAGATAACTTAAATTTGAATATATAACTTAAATTTAACATGACATTTATATAAAATATACTTGAATTTGTGTAGTGGTTGATGTCTGCACACTAAATGTGTGTGCCAAAAAATCATCACTCATAAGAATATTATCTAGTCCTTATAAATTACCAATGCCATCATCATCATCATAAGGTCCATTACACATAGCTCCAAAAGAGCTAAAAGGGTATGGTCAGGTATGCACACTAGGTGGTGTATCTCTAGCATCACTCTGTGAGAGCCTACTCGTATTTTGATTGAATGTATCGGTGAGCAAACTAAGATCATGTAGATTGTCGATCTCCACACCTTGATGAACTACAGAGGGGATCTCAGGCTCAAGTGGCTTTTGGATATGTATTTGTATAGGCCAATTAGGTGCACAATGTGTACCTAGTCAATCCTACATAGAGCCTTTCCTTCAACCTTAAAACTCACTAAAATCAAAATAGTTTAAAATCTCATTGAGGGTAAACTCAAAATAGAGTTTCCTCAAAAAATATAATAGGAACTCATGGTTGTTACATAATGGATATTCAAACACCATCCACCATCGATCTCAAAAATTGGTTTTGATTAAGTTATGTATGTAGCAATGGATTAGAAAATGTTTAGTGGTCATGGGAAATGGGGCATTAGTGGCTAGGTCAATGAATAGGGTGAAAATGGAAGATTTTGATATTTATTTATTCTTGTCTTGAAGTGCTAATAATTTTTTAGCATAATAATCCCTACAACTATCCCTATATGAAGTCCATCTATCAATTTGACTCCTTATAGAGTCAGTTTGATCTAAAAATATCTCTAGGGAATTGGCTAGCTAGGTGTAATGGGGGTTTGTGGAAGTGGGATCCCTCATTCTCCCAATTAATTCTTCAATTTCAATTTTATTTTCCATAATGTTATTAATTAGAATCTCTTGACTGCTAAGGGGTTTTGTGGAACTGTAGGAGGGTTAGGTGGAGGAATATGAGAAGGAATAAGAGGGTTTTGTGGAGGGTTAGGAAGAGGAAGAAAAAGAGAGTTATATGGAAGGTTACAAGGGTTATCAGGGAATGCTATTCAAAACAAACAAATTACAACTAAAAATTAGGGCTAAATAATGAAAATAATGAAAAATTAGGTTTAATAAGTGTATATTTCTATCACTTACCTATTTTACATGCTGACATCATTGATTAATAGCTTCTTGGGATGAATTTAGCATCTTCCTATCACTCTTTTGTCTATCTCACCCAAAATGCAATCATGAAAGTTGTAAGAGAGCAAGGAAAATTGAATGCAAAATGAGGATTTTTCATTTGTGTTTCACTTTTTAATTTTTTTGTGACATAGGTAATGCGATCATATTATTGAAAATAATAATATGATTGTATTATTCTTTAAAATAACATGATCACATTATGGCTTGGTAACTACCAAGCCATAATTTAAATAATGTGATCATGTTAATTAAATAATGTGATCATGTTAGTTAAATAATGTGAACATGTTACCTAAAATGTCCATAAAATTATCCCCAACTCTGTGTATTTACCCCTATTTTGTTCAACATAGTCTCTTATAAACTATCTTTTTCCTCTACCAGTAGTACTAGGTTGAACTAGTCAACTTTGTACTCCTCTCATCCCCTTTTCCAATAGTACTTAGTTGACCTAGTTGAATCTGTACTCTTCTACCTACTTTCTAGCAGTATTCAATTGACCTAGTCAACTTTGTACTCTTATCATCTCCTTTTTCAACAATACATAGTTGACCTAGTTGACCATGTATCTAATTCTTGCCTTAGTTCTCCTATATGAACAACTTAGTTCTTTATTTCTTATTCCTCAACATTCTTTTAATTTTCTCAAAACATCATAAAGTCCCCTATTAGAATATTTTTAGACAACTTAAATCCATGTAGACACTATATGGGCTATTCATTTCTCCCTTTCTTTACTGCTCAAGAGAACCCTCACTCTTAGAGTACCTCTTCCACTCCTTCATATGTGGCATGTAACATGGTTCAAATCACACATCAAGATGAAGTAGATGGATCTGATCCTTTTTTAACCTATCAACAAAATTTTCATCTTCAAGATTTTCAACATAATGTGGGAATAAATGAAACAAGTCTATCCAACAATCCCACTGGTAATCCACCTTCCAATCACCCTCCCCCTAATACCAATTTATGGAGTTCTCCTACAAACACCATCCCACCAATTTATATGACTCAACTTCTTGCACAATTCATACAAAAAATGAACATAATGCAAACTTCTAACACCTCTCAAATGATGCAATTACAACATCATTTGATCAATATGGCTAATCAACCTCTAGTTCTCAATCCTCAATCCAGTCCAAATTTTATTCTTCCACCTCATAGAAATGCCTCAAGAAATGTTATTCCTCAACCTATCATGAAAAATAAGATGCTTTGAAATATCCAAAATGATCCTTTAGATCCTTTCATCATGTCTATTGATATTTGTAATATATCTCCAACTATCAAGTATGATGGGACTAAAGACCCTACATCCTTTCTCAAAGTATTTTACAATATTTATAAAGAGTGGATTCAAACTAATATTTTTGCCATGACCAAACTCCTAGTTAAAACCTTCACTGGTGATGTATTAGAATGGTATAACCAACTTCCCCAACATTCCATTTGGCAACTTGAGGGTTTAGTCAATCCTCTAGTTAAAAAGTTTCAATATAATGACCTTCCTAAAAACCACCTTATCCATTTCATTAATGCTAAGCAATCTCCCACTAAATCAGCTCATGATTTTATTAAATGATGGAAATATCTAGCCCACAAGGTTGATAATAACATGATTGATGACAATTTATTGAAAATTTTTATAACTACTTTAACTCCTTCACTTTAATATAAGGTTTAAAAATTTTCTCCTCAAATACTTAACAAAGATCTTGACAAAGCCAAATGTCAAGACTTCCTCATGAAGCAATTTGAACCTAATACTAAATTCCTTAAAGGATATTTTTAGACTTCTACCAATCCCATCATCGGTAATACTCCTCAAACCAAACAAAGAGTTGCCAAAGCTAAAAATCCCCCATCTTTTCACATACCAATAACTATATATAAAATGAAATAATTCTTACCACCCTCTAAACCCTTTACTTATCCTAATAATAGTCCTAAATGGTATGACCCTAATCAATTTTATTGGTTCCATGCTGACATTGGTCATTCCCAGGAAACTTGTTAAAGGCATACTAAATTTATTGTCTCCTACATGCTTGGTGATTCCTTCAATCATGAAACCATGATCCAACTCTATTTTCAAGAGTATAACACTTCTAAAAAATGACAATCTCCTAAAGCTTCTTCTTCTAATACCCAAAAATATTTCTCCACATCTAATCATCAAAAAAATACCAAGGATGTTTGTGTTATTGATGCCAACTATGACCAATATTAAGAAAATTATCAATATGCTAACATAGTTAAGGTCAATTATCATTGTAAGCCATATCACAAATATCCTATCACAAAACCTAAGAAACCGTCTTTGGAAGAACAACTTCTCAAAAATACTATAACCATTCTTTTAGCTTTGGAAGCTCCTAAAGAACCAACTCCTCGTTCCAAAACCCAAACAACTTTCATGCCTTCAAAATATAGCTTACCCAATGAATAATTATTTGAAGCTTTCCTTTATGTTCTTGATTTTCTTGATGAATACCATCTTTTTTATTTATAACATAATCACCAATACAAGGCCCGTATTGACAAACAACATAAAAAATAACTTAAATTTCACATATTTAATATTGGTGATCTTGTCCTTAAACTATATTACACTCATGAAAAATAGGGTTGTTTCTCTAAAATTTTCACTAATTGATTTAAAGGAAGGAAGAAACTAAAGGTTAAGGTTGTGGGTTTGACGTTACCCAAATTTAGTGTGCACCGTATCCAAGCATTGTGGGAGCTCCTCTTTGGCTATGGAGGAAACACTTGCAATAAGAAAGAGACTCAAACAAGGAAATTGTTAGAAGAAGATATGGTGGACTGCCAAGCTACGCGCTCGATCCCGGAAGTGTGAAGCTCCATAAGGGATGACAGTCCACTATTTAAAGAAAAGAGTGTTGTATAAAAAAATGATAAAAGACTCAAAGAAATGGAAAGTTAGAATGTTGTGTACCTATTCCCTATAGTTTGTGAGTCTCAGAATGTTACAAAAAGCTATCCAAAGGTTTTGTCTAGTCTATGGGCTATTTGGATAGGTTTTTCTGGTTTGCATAGTCACTGACGTCAGTTTGTCTGCCAAGGTCGATGGGGAAATTGTACCGAAATCAGTTTCATTGCTGATGTCGATAGGGGCAGTGGACCTTGGACGGGTTTTAGAGTATTTTTGTGATGGATAGAAGAGTTTCTAGAAATTAAGAGGTTTGTGTAGGGTTGCAGGAAAGTGAATAAAGTTTGAGGAAGGGTAAAGGTAGAGGATAGGTATGAAAAGAGGGTGAGAATAAAGGGAAGGCTTTTTAGCCCCTCCACAAAAGAAATCAGGCCTCTCAATAGTGTTTAGAAATATCAAATTGAAACTAATTAATAGTGTATTCTAAAACTTTAAAATGGAGACTGAAATACTTAGCTCTGTTAGGTGAAGAACTAGAGGTGTCTAAATGCTTATTCTCATTGTGGCTGATGTTGAGGTCCTCGTACAATGTTTCAATCTAGTCTCTGGAATGACTTGTGTAGAGCTTTGGTAGCTAGGAGGATGATAGTTGAGTTCTAATGCTTTAGGTCTCAGAGTGTGTGCATCAATCTGCAAGAAGGTAGGGGGTAGCTCAATGTTTAGAGCTTGGCTTATGTAATCGACGTCAGTGATTCCATTGGTGTCAGCCTCAATTGACTAATGTCAACTGATGATTGATCGATGTCAGTGGAGAGAGAATAGTTAAGAGGGCT
Organism: Torreya grandis; assembly: GCA_037957365.1. Classification (NCBI taxonomy): domain Eukaryota; kingdom Viridiplantae; phylum Streptophyta; class Pinopsida; order Cupressales; family Taxaceae; genus Torreya; species Torreya grandis. The sequence continues at coordinate 2,381,009 of JARHVA010001131.1, forward strand.
ATTTTTAGCCCTCTACCCATTTCTCCACCTGCCAATTGCCTTTTCTATTGGAGAATAGTCAAAACATGGGCTTATGAGGCACGGGAGTTTGTTAGGGAGTGAGAATAGGTCATGAGTAGTTAGGATGAGGAAGACCTAGTCTCAGGGTGACTCATAGGCTAATAAATGGTCTTAGAGTGAGGTGTCTAGGTGAGGTGTCTAGATGAGGTGTCCAAGGTGAAAGGGGTTCAAGTGTGGGTTAGGAGTGTTAACATTTAGAAATGGACCAAGGGGGGTTGACATGATATTGGTGTCTACATTTGCCCCTTTTTATCTTGTGGTTTGTTTTGACAAACTGCAAGACAAAAATAGATGTAAGTTGCCCCAGGTATGAGATGAGGTATTCCCCCTCAAAGTGGTAATTGAGAGAAGGTAAGCTGAAATCGAGTGCCAATTTGATAGGCAGTGGATGGGTAGGATGATGTTGGAGTGTGAACACTGCAATAGTTGAAATTGCATGTATACCACTTCACATGATAGGCAGGTCAAATTGTCGCAAGCAAGGTCGAGGAGGACTAAAATTGAAGTAACTGATCCCCAGCTTATTAGTGGTAGCTAATTGGGTTAAACGATCAAAGCTATAGCTCTAATGGTCAAAGAGGACTAAAATCAAAGTAATCGGTCCCCAGCTTATTAGTGGTCAATGATTGGGTTAGATTGATCAAAGCTGTAGCTCCAATGGTCATCGTGTTCTAAGTATCCAAGCTAGGAAGTGCTCTTGGAAAACATGAAAATGTCACAAATATTGGGGATCAACTTGGTCATGATCCGTCAATAGGTGTGAGGGTCATGGATAATTTGCTAACTATTCATGAGGTAACATATGCAATCAAAACAACTAAGGCAAAGTTGTCTCGAAAGTGGTCGTGGTCCAAGGAGATAGTCACGATCTTTGAGGTCATTTGTCGATTCAGGTTGAGATATAAGTGATCTCAAGTGTTTTTTGTCATGGTTAGGGAGATGTATGTGATCTCTAATGTGCCCCATGAGAAGTATAAGGTGACTTCTACAGTGTCAAGGCTGGTTATTTGGTCATGATTGTGGGTAGTTTTAGAGAAGACTTATGTTTTTAGGTTAGATAGTTGGTCCATTAGGTAGACGAATGAACGAATGGCCGAGTTAACCTCAGAAGACCCCATGTCAACTGAGTGCTACCTACATAACCCTTATTTTAAGGGCCTCAGGCCAATGTAGTTCTCCCAAAAAGGGAAAGCAGAGGGTAGGTTATGGATTGGGTTTGACTAGGTTAAGTCATGGTTAAAGGTGAGATGGTTAAAAATGAGGTAGTTTAGGATAGGCAGTGAGCCTAGGGTTCAGGGTAGGCAATGAGCCTTGGGTTTAGATAGTTTGTCCATTAGGTAGATGAATAAATGAATGGTTGAGCTAACCTCAGAAGATGCCATGTCAACTGAGTGCTACCTACATAGCCCCTATTTTAAGGGCCTCATGCCAATGTAGTTCTCCCTAAAGGGAGGATGGAGGGTCAAAGAGGTTGGTAGTTGGTTTGGTTATGTTAGTGTTTTTATTAGGTCCCATATGTTTGATGGTACATGATTGAAATGATGAGTGTATGATGATGTTATAGATTTTTCCATATTGTGTGATGGTGTATGTTGTAACATAGGTTATGTGGTTTTTCATCCTTAACAATTTTTCCATATTGGTGATGGTGTATGCTAAAAATGAAATGAGTTCATTTATGCTTCAGTAGGTTTCCATATTGGTGATGGTATATGCTTGACATAAATTGTGTTTGGTTGATAGTTTCTATGTGTATTGTTTTCCATAAAAACTAATGTGAATGGGCTATGATAATTTATATAACACAAATTGGTATTTGCATTAAATAAACCATGATGTTATGTTGGTGGATAGAAAATGTTTTGTTGTATTGGCATGTGATGAAGGTGTGTAAGAAGTGAAAGGTGCATTGCTCTTTCATTGATAAGGACCATAATGATAGCATAGATAGGGTTTTTGCAAACAAAAGACCCATTCATGCATTACATCGTTGACCATTGGTTGTTAGAGAAGTACCCTAATCACTTGACATTAAGTGAGCTCAAAATCCCTTGGGTATTTTGGGGTAATAGGTATGATTATGTGATATGTGAGGAGAGCATAACCCTTTTTAGTAGGGATAACTTTGCCCCTTTTATAGGTGACCCTGAGAATGACTATAGGCAAGTCCATGACTTAATAGTTTGTCAGTCATTTTTTTTAGATTAATCAATGTGGGAAGTCTACTTGGGGATGTTGTATTATTTTGTGGTCATGTGAAGTTGATCGATGTGGGAAGCTTCTGAGAGGGTGCTATTTTTGTAGAAAAATTTGGGCATAGCCATCCTTCGAGGGAGTGGTCTATATTGTGCTTTGTATGTTTTGGTGTTTGTGAATAGCTATCCTTCAAGGGAGCAGTCTATTAATTACAGCAATAATGCAGTTGTCCTTCGAGGGAACAATCTACATTTATAGTTTATGACCTTTTAATATTTTGTTAGGCATCCCAATTTTATTTTATTTATTTTTGTTGACTGAACTTTTAGTCATGGACTAGACTATAGAGGTTGAGGGGTTTCCATTTTATGAGGACAAAACATAAATGCTTAAAAAAAGGTTAACTTATTTTTGTAGGGAAAAAGGGTTGAAAGGAATAGGAATGAGGATGACAGGGGTTGCTCAAGGGATGAGCTCAAGTTAGACATCAAGTGAATGATTACCTGATTAACAGTAGAATGGTCACAGATGCAAGGCATTAAGGAGCTTAGGTTCTGGCTGACCTTCGAGGGAAGATAGATGATATGTGCCTAATCCATACTTATGCGTTATTATATAAGGTTCGAGCCAATTAGGAGCAAACTTGCCTCATTTGCTTCTTTTCATATTGGTCACGTGTTGGTTTTCTTTAAGGATGAAATCTTTGATTTTGAAATCTCGCTCTTTTAGATTTTTGTTGTAGGCACGTTTGATGCAATTTTGGTAGAGATTAAGAGTGACATGGCTAGGGATGTGAAGTAGGTTAGCATGTTTCTGGCATTTGGTACAATGCCGAACATAGTCATTACAGTCTTGGTTAAGAGTGGGCTAATAATAGCCTAGGTGGAGGATGCGCTTTGCAACTGAGTTACCACTAAAATGTCTTCCACAAATCCCATCATGGGCTTGCTTGATGGCATGGGCTATCTCAGTGGTGGTTAGACATCAGAGAAGGAAGCCATCAAAACCTCATTTGTAGAGAAGACCCCCTAGCATGGTGTATCGAGCAGTACTCTTGATAAAAGCCTACCATCTATTGCTAGAGAGGTTAGGAGGAATGATAGAATAAGTCAAGTAGTCAAAAAGTTGTTTATACCAAACATCATGTGGACTAGAGTCGATATTGCTAACAAAGTTAATGGCATTTGGTTGAGATGTGCCCAAGATAGAAATCTTGGGTTTTGGTGGTGGAAAGGGCTTGGTGAATGGATATGTCCAAGGGGTAGAAACTTGTTCTTTTCCTTTATCCTTTAGGGTTTGGGACCTGGTGGCCACATTAATAGTGCTGATTTCAAATAAAGGGGGAGAAGGTGGTAGAGGGAACAAAATCTCACGTTGAGATCTTGATTTAATTGAGGAGGTTTGGGAGGCATGGGATGGTGTTGGTAGTTTGTCAAAAATATGGTTAAGAGAATCTTTAATGAGAAGGGTATCCTTTTCTAGGTGTTGGCGAATGACAACCTTAAGGGTGCAGCAACACTCAGTATCATGCCTAGGTGTGTGATGATATAAGCAAATTTGAGTGTCATCGAACTAAGATGGTTTTGATCCAAGTGGTTGGTATGGCTTAATGGGTGGGAGAACGATGCTAGAAGACTGCAACAATTGATGTAACAATGAAGCATAGGAACCTACTAATGGGTCTCCACTTGTTGTTGCAGTAGGGGTTGACAACTTCTATTTAGGAGTTGTAGGGGGAGTTTTTTGTACCACCTTTTTGGTTGGTGGTGTCGCCACACATGTAGATGGCACTTTCTTGATGAGAGGTGTTGAATTTATTTTAGGAAATATGTTTTTGATGGGTAGAGGGAGTAATGGAGGTAGTCTGTTTTTGTGAGGTGTTGGAGTAGGGAGCACTCCTATTAAAGTAGAAGGATGTGGACCCAAGATAGAGGGCAATGGTGAAGGTGGGGGAGGAGTAGACTAAAGTGGTTTATTAGCCTTCTTTATTATGGTGCGAGGACCACTACTATGTGGGGTGAGGTTCAAATCTACCTTCACTTGTGGGTGAGTGAGGTTTGATACAGGGGAAACACCGAGAGATTTAATCTATTTTGGCATGGTGGACTCTTGTGAGGGTTTGGGTTCAAATGTGGAAGGTTGAGCTTCTAAAAATTTAGAAGTAAAAACCCGCTCCTCGTCAGAGACTTTGGGGTAAGTTGTCGTAGAAGGGTTACCAGTATAAGGCAAAGTGGGATGTGTAAGATAAGGAGCCTTAAGTCACTCCCATAGTGCCTCATGTTTTAGGTTCCTAGAATGGAGAAATCCTAAGTTTTTTGCCAATTGAGAGAAGGGTTTAGATGACGTTGTGCAAGGCTTTACAGTCGATCCTTCAGAGGATTTAAGTGGTTGTGAGAGCAAAAATGTGTTGGATGCAGTGATCTCGGGGTAAAGGTGAGAGAGAACCATCACTGGATCTTCTTCAACTGATGGGTGAGGTGATGAGTTGCTCTCTTGGCAGAGAAGGGATTGGAGAATTTGATCTTCAAGAGGATAGAGTGTAGGGATGATCATGCCTTCCACGTGTGGTCTAGGAGTGTGGAAAGTATGTTCCTCCATTGGTAATAAGAAGGATGAGGGTGGGGCCACCGGCATTGGTACCATCAAAGCATCCTCCAATATGGGAGAGGTCAAAGTAGACTCTCCTACATGTGAAAGGGGTGTGGATGGAGGACTATCCTCCATTGGTGGAGGCAAAATAGGAGAGGAAGGCTCCTCTAAAGGGTGAAGTAGAGGAATGATGGCCCCTTCTACATGAGGGCGTGGGGTATGAATGGTAACTTATTCCAATGGTAGAAGAAGAGGGAAGATGGGGGCAAGAGGAATAGGTAATACATGATCCTCACGAGGTAAAAGAATGGGTAGAGGAGGTGTTTGATGTTGTGGGGGTGATACAGGTGAAACGGGTTCATCAACATGAGGAAGAGGGCAAGGCAAAGGGAGCTCTTTGTTGCATGGGAGTGATATGGGTAAAATAGGCTCTTCTACCCGTAGTGGAGAAATGGGTTGACTAACCTCTTCATATTGTGGGAAAGGTTGGATAGGAATGAAAGGAAAGACCGTGTTGACCGTGCATATATTGCATTCTTGAGAGTCATCAGCCATGGTCTGAACATTGTTCTGACTTGGGGGATGGTTAGGAAATGGTTGCCTAAAGACATCTATGTTTTGGTTGGCTAGTGCATTACGATTATCCAAAACAAGGTCCCCTTTGTCTAACATGTCTTGAACAACATTTTTGAGGGTTTTGCAATTATCTGTGTCATGACCCTTGACACGATGATAGTTACAAAAGTTATTTTCCCTATACCATGCAAGGATGGCTCGTGAGGGGTCAAATTGGATAGGTCAGATTTGAGGGAGGTTGAGGACTCCCTGCTTCACTAATTTATACAATACAGAAGCATATGATTCTCCTATTGGAGTGTATCATCGTTGTTCATATCGTTGTTGGAATTGTCTAGTGATGCTTTATGAAGTGGAAGGCTCAGATTGGTTGGTTATGGTAGAATATGGTGACCTAAGGACTACAACGTTCACCAATCCCTTGGACTTGGAATGGGAAGGAGAAGGTTTGGAAGAAGAAGGGTCATTGGATTTTGTGTTGGTATTTTTTCTATGCAATTTTGCCCTGTCTTCGTTGATTGCGTAGAGTTCAAGCTTTTGGGGCATAGTGAAAGCTTCATCAAATGTGTGAAAAGTTTGAACCCACAGAGTGGATGAGATGTGCTTGGCACATGCTCTTGAAAAGAGCTCAATGAGCTCAAGTTGAGGTAGTGAGAAGGAGAGTTGGTTGATTAAAACTCTCCAATGGGCGACGAAGTCTGCTATTGACTCATCGTCAAATTGTCTAATGGAATAAAGGTCTGTGATGGAGACCTTCTTGGTAATATTAATTGAGAAATGGTTAAGGAATATCTGAGTGAGTTATGTGAAGGTGAAGAGAGAATGACTGGTAATGGAGCTATACCAGTCAAGGGCAGTGCCATAAAGTGACATAGGGAATGTGTAAAGTAATAATGCATCATCGTGTGCTATGAGGTAGCAAGTGTGTCTAAACACTTGTAGATGTTGTTGTGGGTCTTCTTTACTCTAAAAGTGAGTAAATTTTGGGAGTTCCCACTAGCTAGGGTATGGTTGAATAAGAACTGAAGGGTGGATAGGTTCATTATAGATTTGTTCATATGAAAGAACACTCCTTGAACCTAAAATAGATGTCTCAAGGTTAGACATCTTATCCATCAACATCTTAATTAGATCGGTAGATGGATTGGCATGAGGGGCACCCCCTAAGTTATAGGGTACCTGAAAGGCATTGGGAGGGGTGTATGACATACTTGGTTGCATTTGAGTGGGTGTAACATATTGATAGTTCATCATAGAGGCCAATGTCAAGGCCAAGGGGGTTTGTGCCACAAAGTTGGAGGGCACAACTTGACTAGATGCCGCCAAAGGTGGTTGAATGGTGGTGACACTAGTTAAAGGGTAAGTGGTCACTCTCATGTTTATAGTTGCAAGAGTGGGTGGGATAGAGACAATCAAGTTCTGGAAAGGTGTCAAACTTGGTTGAATTGTTTGCAGTTGAGGGGGTACAGAAACCCTGATGGAGGTAGGGCCAAAAAGGATAGAAGGGGAGGCCAAATTTTGAACATTGGTCATGGTTGTGTTACTAGTCAAGGTAGTGGTCTGAGTGACCATAGGTTGGGTAGCGTATGATGTTGATATCATTTCCACTTCAATCAAAGAAGTTGGCATCCCATAAATAGGGTTACCTAAAGGATCTCGCATTTGGCTTCTAGGGAGATAGTGTTGGAGAGCCTTGATGTTGTGGTCAAGGAATCTCTCAAATTCTTGATCCCCTTTGAGAACAATAGGAGGTTGATCAGGGGTAGGTTGAATAGGAGTATGCTCGGTGTCTGAAGTATACTCCATTAGATGGCTTGGTACGAAGGGTGAAGGTGGGAGTCATTGTTGACTCACGTGGTCCATAAGTAATTTGGCTTGACTGCATGTCAGAATCATCCAAGGTGAAAGGGGTTTAGGTTCCAAAAACTATGTGTTTCAATTTCAAAAAACCAAAATTTGTGTTTAACAGCAAGAAAGTTGGGTTTTAAGCTTGCTATTTGGAAAGAAAATTTATTGACAGTGACTGATGTCAATTATTTAACTGATATCGGTTATAAATATTGTTGACGTTGGTCAGTTGACCAATGTCGGTGAAGGTTTTGCTTATGTCGGTGGAGAAACTGATGTCGATTTCTATGTAATTCTAGAAACACAAAAAATTGATAGTTTTTGAAAGAAGAAAATATTTTGAGTTGTTTTAGACTTCAGAATGGTACGACCTTACCAACTCAAACACTCAAATAAAAATAGCAGAATGGATGATTAGGCAAGCAACCTCTAAAACATTAGATTCCTAGGAATGAGTTTTAAAGTCATGGTGGCTTATGCCTTAAGAGAATATGTTGGGAGTTGGGCTTGTAGAACAGGTCATAGAGAGGAAGTCTATGGCTAGTTTCAGGTTGTGTTATGGTGCTCAAAATATCTATATTAGGTTTAGTATGTGGCCTGCTGCTGGGGCTTGCTTCCTTCACTTCACAAACCCAGAGCCGAGCTGGGCTGCTTAGCCAAAATATACCTTCCCTATAGTTTATACTCTACTAGAGAAGAGAGTGGGTCCTCCTCTTGGTGGTGAAATCTAAGTAGGATCGCCAGGTGGGGTAAGGTATCCGCTAGGTGATGAAATCCTAGATGGGCCTTTTCTCAAGTAAGTTTAAGTGTTTGATTTGAAGTGATTGTGGTTTGGTTATGTAACATTTGTGCACTACGATTCATTTATAATGCTTTAATTACTAAGTGGGCTAAGTATGCATCCAAGCAAGAATGAAATGTAGTAGTTTTTAACCCAAATCAAAATATGTTATTCAAATGCAAAAAATTGGAGAAGAGGTAAAGAGTATGAGTTTTTCACTACTCTATGATGCATGCAAGAAGTAACAAGAATAAAAAGAGATGTTCTTTTTAAATTCTACTAATGGTTTCCTTTTGAAACAAAAATATAGAAGAGGGGATCTAAAAAGATAATGCTTTTCTAATGCATCTATATGAAAGTTTGATTTTTTAGAAGAAGAAGAATGAACCCAAGGAAAACTCCAAGGGTCCCACCGGGCATGCTAGAATGTTTCTCTAAATTTCTCACTAATTGATTTAAAGGAAAGAAGAAACTAAAGGTTAAGGTTGTGGGTTTAACGTTACCCAAATTTAGTGCGCACCATATCCAAGTGTTGTGGGAGCTCCTCTTTGGCTGTGGAGGAAACACCTAGAATAAGAAAGAGACTCAAACAAGGAAATTGTTAGAAGAAGATATGGTGGACTGCCAAGCTACGCGCTCAGTCCCAAAAGCATGAAGCTCTGTAAGGGATGACAGTCCATTATTTAAAGAAAAGAGTGTTGTATAAAAAGAAATGATAAAAGTCTCAAAGAAATGGAAAGCTAGAATGTTGTGTACCTATTCCCTATAGTCCATGAGTCTCAGAATGTTACAAAAAGCTATCCAAAGGTTTTGTCTGATCTATGGGCTATTTGGATAGGTTTTTTGGTTTACACAGTCGTTGACGTCAGTTTGTCTACAGAGGTCGGTGGGAAAATTGTGCCAACATTGGTTTCATTGCCGATGTTGGTAGGGGCAATGGGCCTTGGACAGGTTTTGGAGTATTTTTGTGATGGACAGAAGAGTTTCTAGAAATTAGGAGGTTTGTGCAAGGTTGCAGGAAAGTGAATAAGGTTTGAGGAAGGCTAAAGGTAGAGGGTAGGTATGAAAAGAGGGAGAGAATAAAGGGAAGGCTTTTCAGCCCCTCCATAGAAGAAATCAGGCCTCTCAATAGTGTTTAGAAATATCAAATTGAAACTAATTAATAGTGTATTTTAAAACTTTGAAATGGAGACCGAAATACTTAGCTCTGTTAGGTGAAGAACTAGAGGTGTCTGAATGATTATTCCCATTGTAGCTGATGTTGAGGTCCTCGTACAATGTTTCAATCCAGTCTCTGGAATGACTTGTGCAGATCTTTGGTAGCCAGGAGGATGATAGTTGAGTTTTGATGCTTTAGGTCTCAGAGTGTGCACGTCAATTTGTAAGAAGGTGGGGGGCAACTCAATGTTTAGAGCTTGGCTTATGTAAAAGACGTCGGCAATTCCACTGGCATCAGCCTCAATTGACTGATGTCGGTCGATGGTTGACCAACATCGATAGAGAGAGAATAGGTAAAAGGGCTATTTTTAGCCCTCTACCCATTTCTCCACCTGCCAAGTGCCTATTCTATTAGAGAATGGTCAAAACACAGGCTTATGAGGCATAGGAGTTGGTTAGGGAGTGAGAATAGGTCATGAGTAGTTAGGATGAGGAAGACCTAGTCACAGGGTGACTCATAGGCTAAGAAATGGTCTTAGGGTGAGGTGTCTAGTTGAGGTGTCTAGATGAGGTGTCTAAGGTGAAAGGGGTTGAAGTGTGGGTTAGGAGGGTTAATGTTTAGAAATGGATCAAGGGGGGTTGACACGATATTGGTGTCTATAAGGGTACATACACCCAAAAATGATGGGGTCTCTATCTAGTTAAAGATGTTCTTGGTCCAAGTACTATTTTCATGCTTTCTATATGCTATTTGCCTAACACTTTTTTTAGGATACATATACGGGTCACACCCAATCAAGGTAATATTTTAAAATAACCCTTCAAGAATTATTTTGCCTAAATCCTTCCCTTATTTTCATGCTTTATATATGCTATTTGTCTAAGATTTTTTTTTAGGATACTTATACGAGTCACACCCTCTACAATAGTTCTCTCTTTTCACAAACCTTATTCCTTCTTTTTAGTCTTTTGGTTTCCCCTTTTTATCATGAGTTACATTGTAAAACCATGGATAGGACCTGGTCTTCCTCATGATGTAATTTTATCCTCTTTTTTTTTTCAAATTTCAACACTATTTGGCTTCCTTTGAGTTTCTTTTTTGTGATTTGCAGTGTAAGACCATGGATAAGACCCAGCCTTCCTCATAAATACCATCTTTTTATTATCCCATTTACTTTTCCAATACTTTTTGGCACCCTTTTGGGTTTCTTGTTTATGAGTTGTAGTGTAAGACCATGGATAGGACTTGGCCTTCCTCTTAAAATTACCATCTTTTCACTCCTTTTCTAGAATGTGTTTATCACTACTTACGAGTTCTTGATCTTTGTTCTCAGCTTTAGTTTTTTCTTATTTTGATAGATGAAGTTTGAATAACAATATATGTTAGCATGTTTTCCTAAATTTACCTCATTATTATGATAAGGAATCACACTTTTTTATCAATGTATCCCTTTTTCACCCTTTATCACATTTTTTTATAGTCTAAATTAATTAAAATTGTTTCATGTTTCATTCCTCTTAATTTCCTTTCTTTTCACTCCATATCGGATAAAACAAGGTTTAATTCAAGATAACACTTTTATTCCACCTAGATTTACAAGACTCTTAGACACCATGCTCTTTGAGTTCTCTCTTGGTAACCAATTTCCAAGTATTCAAATGAAATTCATCTTTAGCACCCATGATTGGTTTTCCAAATTCATAGAGAGGAGGGATAGAAAAAGCCATCAAGAAAGTTAAAAGCCAAATCATTTGAAACAAAAGGAAATGATATACAAAAGGCAACATATAAATTTCAAAAGTCAAAATCACACCAAAAGATGTGATTACCAAGACATCTCCTATCTCTAATCAAAGCTCAAACTCCACAGTTGGCCTCACAATAGAGTCAAGGTCCATTGGGGTGTGGTAGGCTAGTAGATTAGAATATAAAAATTCAACAAACTCTATAGTGATACCTACTTTCTCATGCAATTACCTAATCTTCATAGTAGACTGATGGCTCTATAAGGAGTCTTAAGGAATAGATAACACATTATGAGAAGGTAGGTTCATTTTAATTTTCATGCATATATACTTCATGGGATGATATAAATACTTCATTTGTTGACCTAATACTTGTGTGGCTAAGAGAAGTTCTTCAGAGTCCTTAAGGTTGAAAGTCCTTTTGTTTTGACAAACCTAATTTGAATGTTTTGACTTCAATAAAGAGTCCCTCTACCTTGTTTTTTCCTTCATTCTCTCCCCTCCACCCATTTCATTTCCCCCATTGATAGGAAAATGTGTGATTCTAGATCTATTTTACCTCTTCTCTACTTCCTTCTTCTTCACATCTTAAAAACATGCTAGTATTAATTTGTTCAATTTTATCTACCCTTAAAACAAAACAATATGCTTGAAAATTTATGAATTTCTTTCTTTACACCATGGCTTTACATTTCTAGATATGCATTTATTTATTTTTACCACTTATCATTATTGTAACAACCTTTTTTTGGACACCTAAGTCCATTTCTACTTTCATGTACCTTTTTCATTGTTGAGTGAGATTGGCTTGTTATTTTAGAAACCTAAATCTGGCCATTGATAAATTTCAATTAGGATTTTGGCCAATTTTCATCTAGAATGCACAATTTGGAATAAAAATACTAAAACTTGATAAATGATGTGAAACTCACATATTAAAGTGCTAATTTTGGTTATGGTATCCCTAAATGGGGTAATACAATTTATGGCCCAGCTAACTTTGATTAGATCAATCTGAGTCAAAATGCTAATTTTGCACCTAGGTGCTCTGGATTGCTCTTTTCTATAAAATATTTTGCACAAGACACATGCCTTTTTTATTTTTTTTGGTAACATCCTAAATGGGAATACAGTTCCAATGTAACTAACATCACCTTCTAATTTGAATCCAGTCAAATTTTGGACCAATAACAAGGCATTATGATCAATTTGAGTAATTTGTGCATTAAGTGCTTAATCATGCTTAAGAGATAATTAACCCAAATTAGAGCCTAATTAATAATTCCATGGAAACTTGCTGAATACTTATTTTTGAAATTGGATATTGAATATTTGCATCATCAAGTGACCTCATTTCTTGGGAAGGCATCCCTAGGCCATAAATGCCTCAAATATTAGTATTCATGCCCTCCATGCCTCATCAATTCCTTCCATGATAACATCCATGCATCTTAATTGCCCCTTCTTCAAATGTCATGATGAGGATAATTACAAACTTAATTCCAAAAAATTAATTAATCCTCAATCACACATCTCAATCTTGAGATGGATGGTTCAGGTTGATTCTAGACATTTTCAAAAATCTATAAATAGAGATGCCATGAACATCATTTCTAAGACATGATTATGCAAATTTATAATGTAAAATTAGTTCTAAAAGCCATTTCAACTAGTGTTACCATGCCAAATTGATTCCAAGCCAAGCCAAGTGATAAGCCAAAGGTGCCAAGGAGAGATGGAGGTAGCCAAGGACTTCATGAGCACAAGTCAAGAAAGCCACCACTATAAAGTCATTTTGAGCATCTAAGGAAGGTGAAATAATTCTTGTGTTTTATTCCTTAATTTTTAGTTGTGTTTTTCATTTATTTTTGTTAATCAAGCTCTCCCTAATGTCTAGGCATAGATATGTTATGTTATTAGTGTGTTTCTTTCATTTTGTTTTCATTTTAGAACTAACACCATACTAACCATCCTCTCTTGAGTCAAATTCTTAGATCACATAATGGCATGCATAGTGGGACCAAACGCATCTCACACCTGAAGAATATCATTTTTTAGCTTTAAAATATTCATTTAGACCCTTAAAACTCCTGTAAATTGATTTTCTAACTTTATTTTGCTATTGTTTGTTTACCATAGTTTTACACAGTAACTAACATTGACAAATAAGACCAACATCAGTTTCATAGCTTAACAAACATCAATTAGCAAAATTTTCATCGGTTAGATACCTATCAAGATGATCACATTGGTATAATTGATGTTGGTTAGATAACTGACATCAATTAACCAAAGTAACCATCATCGGTTATATATAATTGACATCAATCATAGTATTTTTCTTAAAATATAGACCCAAGAGATCTTTTTCCAAAGTTCATTATTTCAAACCAAAAAAAACTTCAAAGCTAAAGGACATGCTAACATTTTTGTTGCAGGATCGAGCTTGACATTTTCTTAAAACATGTTTAGATCACCCTTTGCAAGCTTAAAAATCAATTAGCAACTTTTTTTTAGTGTTTAATAAAAAATTTAGATGCTTAAATGAATGTTTTCAAAGTTCACAATCTTAAGACCAAGGGGTCAAATGAGCACCACCAAATCTTTCATTTGGGCTTAAAGTTGAACACACTTGTCAATTTTTTTATTCAATGGTTGTTTGATCTAATTTTGTTTAGAAAAGAGAGGGGTGTTGTGTGTATGCTCTTCCATTTGTCCCCTTTAGTTAACCCTTGGAATCAAAATCACCATTCCTATTGAAAAAATCTTAGTCCAAGGCTTAGAAAGAATGTCATCTAAAGCACTCCTCAAAAACTCATCAAAGTTTGGGTGACCTTGAAAATTACCCTAAGTCATTCTATTAGTCTTTTATTTTCATGAAAACTTGGCTTGTGAGGGGGACGTCATTACCTCCCATGAGTTATTTAGGGAAGCTTTGACCCAAGGTTTCATCTCCTAACATTAACTTTAATTACTCTTTTGAGTTGTACATGGGATGTATCTACAATTGGACATCACACTACATTGAGCAAACAATAGAATGTAGTGGTTGTAAAAAAGACTAGACCTTTTTACAACTAGCTAATGCTAAGGTCACCCAGTTTCTATGATTTTCTTTTACATTGTTTGGCATGAAAGTCATTGTGTAATTGATTCCCCTAGATCATTCAGAAACTTGTTATATCTTAGATAAATCCCCAATTGTCATGGAAGTATTTTTGGTAAAATTTTCACCTTAAGGTCCATGTCATATTACTATCATTTGAGAGAAGGGGGTATAAAAACCTTACTATATAATGTGAATTTACTTTTGGATGAACACTTAAAATCCTCTCAAATGATGTATATTAATGGATTCCAATAATACCAAGAAACCTTGTCATTTTAGGATCTAAGGGTGATTAATTAGTTGGTCTTGTCCTAGTTTAAAGTATTGTTTGAAGTCTAAACTTGGTGTAAAAAATAATCCAAAATAAAACACATAGTCCAAATTTACCTTTGAACAAAGAGGTGTTATGTTGCCTATGTGAGATCATCAATTTTCCTTGTTCAAAGTTCATCAAAAGATTGAGATTCATATCATCCACTTTGGCACAGTTATGCTTCCCAATTGAGTCTAGACCTTTACCAAAGTTGTTTAAGTCCTTCACTTATAGTCTAAATTTAGAATTTCACCTTTACAAGTTCATAAGATTGATGTGTTAAGTGGGTTCACCATTTTCACTAGACTTGAGGGAACTTAGGTTTAATTTCCAATTTCAATTGAAGGCCATTTAAGACTCATAATAATTTTCATCACTTGATAGGCTTAATCCATTTTATGCTAGTCTATGATTCATAACATTTTGAATCAAGAAAAGTAGTGTTATGCTATCAAAATTATGGGAAATTGACTTTGCCTTAGAGATTTTTTGAAACAAATTTTTTTTTCACACCTTTTGGGTAGTCTAGCATCATTATACTACCCAAAACATTTAAAATATTATTTCATAAACCCTCTTTCATAGAGTTCCAAATTTGTTCCTACATTTTCAGGCCAATCCAAGTGCACTTTTGTGATCCTTTATCTAAAGCACAATTACACTATTCACTTTTATCTAGATTATTTGTCAAAAGAACAAAGTTTTATACCATTATTTATGAGAAAATAAACTATTCCTAAAGTGCCTTTTGTTTCATACCTTATACCTAGTTGATCAAGTTCATGTCTAAGAATCAAATGCCTAGTGTTTGTTAGAAGTGTTTTAAATATGTTAGATTAAAAACTTTCATCTATTTCAAAGTCTATCTTTTTACATCGTTTGGCAAAGAGTCCTAACACATGCCTTGTTTGAGCCTAGATTTTGATGTCATGTTTGGCCAAAAGACCTAGAAGCTTTTAAGTTCCTAGATTAGACTAATTTGAAACACTTTGACCTTAGAGTTTGGCATTTTTATTTTTGGTCCATTTACTTTCTTATCTTTGTGTGAATAGTGAAATGTTAGATACTTCATGATAGCTTGTTTCCTCACAAATATTTGCATAAAACTTTTGATATCTTTGACAAATCTAGACCAAGTTGAAGCATCATTTGTTTTAGATGTTGTCCTTTTGAGAGTTTGTAGAACTCTTTGACCTTTTATTATAAAGCATTGACTATGGATCCCAACATGTATTCCTACACTTGTAGTGGACTCATGTACAATCTATGGATTAGTAATGTAGTTGCATAAGAAGAAATGGTGCAAGACCCCTATGCAGATAATATTGCTTATGAGATGGATTCTTATCCCTCATATAATACTCAATCAGGGGCATAAAACCAAGATCCATTGGCTAACTATTTGGTTAACACATTTCCTTATTCAAAACAAGACCAATAACAAACTACATAATACCTAGCTATGATACCCATAGTGGACAAGCCAGTTCTTCAATAGTCATATTCTACTAATGCAGCTTCCACGTATGATCCATTTTTTGTTTGAGAAACATTTGTTAAGAAAAAATATGAGATTTTGGTTAGAGACATAAAGGTAGGGGCCAAGTTTCTAGCAGACTTCCCTCATGAAAGTTTACCAAGTTTAGTAAGAGTTCCCCACAATATCATTTACAATCAACATGATTCTCCTATCAATCCTATGGCTCTAATCCAAACAACGTATCAAGACCCTAATATATCCAATCAAGTCAAAAACATCATGGAAGCTTACTTTAAATGAGTACAAATAGCATATCAAAACTACCTAAATTTAGCATGTGATTTCAATTAGATGAATATGGTGAGTAAGCCTCTTATTGACCTAGTTCCTTCAACAAGAGTGTTTATAAAGTTAACTGGACAAGAGAAACTGAGTTCTGACCCATTTGTACAAACTTCTTCGATAGATAACTTGATGCATATTCCCATTATTGAAGAAGTGTCTTCAGCCTCTACACTAAATAGTGAGCCAAACATAGTGGACAATATGCAAACAACATCCAATCTTGATCAAAGTGGTACTAACACACAAACAAATAGCCAACATCATGTGCCTATAGTTAATCCCATGAGTAGATCATCATATCAAGGAATAAGGGTTTCTACATCCCAGCCTCAACAAGCTACTTCCTTAAGTGTACAACCTATGGGATTAGGTAATCAACCAATGGCTAATGTCACACCTCAATGATAGAATGTGATGAATCCCACTCCTCCTCAACAAGTAATGAGTAGTATTCCACAATAATAGATGAAATCTAGTGTATCAACATAATAGATGATGAATACATTTCCACCTCAATCAAGGGAAAATAATGTTCCACCTCACCAGGTAATAATGAACATACCTCTTTAGTCACAGGCTAATATGCCAAATCAAAACCAAGCAATGACTAGTCAACAACATGTAAATATTGGTCAGTGATAGATGTTGAATCTACAACCTATTTTCACTTTCTCATAAGGATTCATGCACCAAAGAGGTCCCCATGTTTCTCAAGTACCTAGTAGACAACCATTGGTTCAAAATGTGCCATAAATTTAGAGATAGGGTCTAATTACACAAGTTTCCACTATACAACAAGGTTCAATTAGTCGGTAGCATGTCCCTTTTTAACCATAATAGGCATAGTATAGTTATATCCCTCCATCCTAACCAAAAAATTATCCAAGGTAAACCTTTATCGCCAACCCAAACTAGAATATCATGTAACTAATTGTGTAATTTCAACTATATCCTAATCCACATATGCGTATTCCTAGTCCATTCCCCAACCAAACCAATACACCCCAACAAGTATCTCCATCATATCCAGGTCAAAGTGTCCTACTTGTGACCTCCCAAACATCTACCTAAACCAACATTCTCCCTCAAACTAATGGTCCTTCCAGTTTCCTATCCCAATAATTATAATAGATGAAGGATGCAATAGGTACCATTTAGGCTAAGAAATAGACTAAAAATTTAAAATTAGATGACATGTGTTCCTATCCATTCAACATGGAGTATTTTTTGATACCATTTCCTCTAAGATACGAACCACCCAAATTTGACAAATAGAAAGGGAAAGGTGACCCTAAGGCTCATTTGACCAAATTCTTTGTCACATGTCAACCAATGGCATATAACAACATATACCTTTTGCTTTTGTTTCCAAGGAGCTTGGATGGACAAGCCTTGGAGTGGTTTTTAAAGTTTCTCAAGAATTTAGTAATGGATTTTGATGATCTTTCTGATAAATTTGTGCAACACTTTTCCTATAAGCTTGGGCATGAGATTTCATTAGTGGACTTAACATAAGCAAAGCAAAAGGTTGGTGAGAGTTTTCAAAGTTATAAACAGTGATGGAGAGCCCTTGAAAGCCATTTCACCCATAGTTTACGAGATAAACAATTAGATGTTATGTTGACTAAAAATTTGCATAGTGAGATAGCTTATCATTTAGAACTACAATGTGCACATACATTCAAAGAGATCTTTGATAAAGGTTTGTTGATCAAATGGGTAAGTTTTTTGATCAAGTGGGTGCTCATCAATAAAGGATTAATCAAGCTTAATTCAACTAATTAAAGTCAAGGTACCAATTAGGGAAATGTCCAACATCAACATCATATTAAAGCATAAGCATTGCAACTTACATAGGCCAATAACCAAGAAAGACTAAAGAAATTCAACCACAATAAGAATGTTGTGGGAAACAGAGTAACTAAATCCCATCATGTCTAGATGGTGCAAACATCATTTTCACCACCTTTTTAGCTTAATCCTACCTAGAAATCTCTAGAACCAATGTTGTAAGCTCAACAACCAAAACCTATACAACAAATATAGTAACCTTTACCATTACAAACCCCTCCTCCTAGGAGAACCATGCCTACACATCATATCTTTAGTGACCTAGGATAACCTATTGAATCTATATTTCATAAGCTTGTTGTCACTAATCTGATTTGTTGGCCAATACCAAAGCATTATCCACAAGGCATTCCTTATCTGATTGGTACTATGAAAATGAATTCTATGACTATCATCGTGTCAATAATCATAATCTATGAAGATGTGTCCAAATCAAGCATTTAATTGAGAATATGTTGGAAAATGGGGAAATAAAATTGGATAATGGTGATTCCACTTATAATCAAACTCTTGGGATTTAACAAAACCCATTTCCCTAACATAACAATTAGTAGAAGCAAAATAATTAGCAGTAGAAAAATAATCAACAATGACCAATGCAATAATAAAATCAATAGAATCAAAATCAAAGGCCAAACCAACAAAATCAACAAAATCAATAGCAAAACCCAAAATGATAGAACAATGGACAAAACCAAGGTTAGAATGGTAGCAACCAATAAACCTACCATGTAGTTGCACATGACTATAATAGGGTTTTAGTTCATATTATAGGGGGTAGCATTAATACCATCTCCATTAATTCTAGACTAAACACTAATTAGCCTAAACCATTGTTAAACAATAATATTCAACCAAATTACACGAATAATCCTTCTTTGACCTAAGAGTGCATATAGGCAAACCAACAAACTAGGACTTCCCCTTTTGGACCTTATATCGACAACTCATTCTTTCCATGTGACCATATGCAAGTGCACTGACAATTGAGACTTGTCCTATCTAGTCCCACACCATTTCCAATATTGGTTAACAATAATGATCTAATATTTAATCTTGATTGTGTAACCACAACTCGAAGGTCAAATATTATTATCTTAGGCCCATAACCATCTACCTCTTTGCCTATCATCCAACCAACCATTCAGCCTCAGAATAAACCATTCACTACTGACCAAGACAAGCAGTTTGATATTGTGGAATAATTGTAAAAGACTCTAGTACAAATTTCTATTTTAGATTTGTTACAAACATCAATAATCCACAAGAACATCTTGAATGATTTTTTGACCCAATCCATATTGCTAGTGAGATATCTCCTAATAAATTTCAAGCTTTGGTTAGACACCTAGCTCTAGCCCAACAAGTCACATTCAACCAAAGTGATATGTCTTCCCTTGGCTCACTCCATAATAACCCATTATACGTAGATGTTTATATAAGATGTCATAAAGTGAAATTTGTCCTTATAGATAATGGATCTATCCTCAACATAATGCTTTAAAGTTCATCAGGCTTCTTGGGTACATAATGGTAGATCTCCAACTAAAAATAATAACTATCAAAGACTATGATAATTAGGAAAGAAAATCATTAGGAACCATTAGTTTTCTAGTTATCATTGGGGACTTGACCCATGATACACTTTGCCATGTGCTTGATCTTGAGTTATCATATAATATACTTCTAGGTAGGCCTTGGTTACACGAGATTCATGCAGTCCCATCAATGTTGTACCAATGTATCAAGTTTTCCCACTCAGGGATGGAAGTGAATATTTCAGGAGATTTACACCCATATGAACCTTGAAAGCATCTTAAAGATAAATTTAAAAGTTATAATTATCAATACAACATGAACCCAAGTTCCAAGTAGGATAAAGGAAAGGCTATACTTATTGATCCTTCACTAGATAATCACATAGATCCTAATACCTTAGATTCCCTTTCCCACATGATACCTCTTAAAGCTTCTAATCATTTCACCATTTCAGATAATAGATCAAGAGAGTATGTGACCCATGTCACATTTCATATTTCCAATCTTCCTCAAAATCTAAAAACCTTTGGGTGACCTAAAGTCACCCCATATATGCATTGGCAACGAAGGAAGAAAGATAAGGGACCTATCACATTTTTACCAACATCTAGCCTAGAATCTGACCCTCTTGAATGGGATGAATCATGGTTATACAATGATAACCAAGCTGATTTTTATAAAATTACAAAGTATCATATTCCCAATAGGATCATGGAGTGTCACAATTATGAAGGGAGAGGCCTCAGATCAAATAAATAAGGAACCATCAAGATAATTTCTATAACTAAATATGAAAGACCTTATGGACTTGGATTTAAACCACCTGAGGGTGACCCCACATATCTTATTCAAACTCTGTCACCATTGACTACTGATGATGATGCCAATAGTGAATTAGAGTTTGATCATAGCCTCACCTTTGATAACCTAGCTAAAAATAACCTGTTTGATAACAATTCCATTTGTACCCTTACCCTAGCCACTCATCATAACCCATTAATATTATATTATCCCTAACTGATAGATTAGGACCGAAAAGAATCTAGTGTGCCAATTGATGAGTTCCAAAATGATGAGGCATTATGTGACTTTTTAGACCTTAGAGACAACATTCTGATGGGGGATCATAAATCAGGATTTTCAATCACATTGGATCATATAGACTATTTTAGAGAGTGAGTAAACACCCTTAGCCAAAAACAAATAAGTAAAACATTGAGGTCCCAAAATGAAAACCTCTTTGAGGCACTTTTTGACCAGAGAAAAAGCAAAGATAAAGGTTACTCTAGTGGTGAAAACTTGTCTCAAGTGTAATTAGATGGGGGTGTTCAATCTTCTTCAAATTTAGACCAAGAAACCACCAACAATGAATTTTCCTATGGATCCAAGTTTAGCTTTGAGCAATAAGTAGTTGATCAAATTATTCAATAATTTCTAGTTATTTTTGTCACATGGCTAGATCTCCCATTAGGGGACTCAGATTCATCATGCCTAGGAGAAGTTGAAGAACAAGTCCTAACAGAGGACCCTGACATAATTTAATAGTTTAAGTCATTGCCTACTATCCTAGAAGATGATTCGACCCTTCTAGTTGATGATACAAAAAAGGTAAATATCAAGACTCCATCAGACCTAAAATGGATAAAATTAGGGATGTCCCTCACTTAGGAGGAACATGACATATTTACATCTCTATTGAGAGAATTTGTAGATATCTTTACATGGGCCTATTTTGGCATGCTAGGTTTAGACCCTGCCTTGCTTCTACACCACTTTGTGGTTAATCTTGATTCCAAACTAGTAAAACAAAAGTTATGTAAGATGCATCCTTGTATTGGTAAAGAGAGAGTTGGAAAAAAAAATAGGATGTATTCTGTAATGAAATTACTTCAAGAATTAAGTATAATAGCAGAATTATATCCAAATATGACTGAAATATATCCAAATATATGATAATAGATAATCCACTTTGAGGGGGAAACCTCCACAAGCTTTACTAAGAGCAAAATTCACAATATGATGATAAATAATTACCCACTACCTCCTATATATAGTCTATCTAGGCCATGGTTACTCCATAGGCTGACCTACTAATCAAAAGAAAGCATAGATAAATGTAATATAAAATCAAATAGGGATAAGTAAGCCACAATTTAGCTAATACTATCCTCATACATGTGATAGGTTAGGGGCATGGCATGCCCTTTCCCTTCAAACCAACATTGTCCTCAATGTTGAACAACTCTGGATGTTGTTGCAAAAAATCTTCACCTTCCCAAGTTGCATCTTAACTGCTTTAGTTTTTCCACTTGATCAAATATTCCCTAATCTTTGGTTCTCAACCTCTTAGTATGTGTTTATAGGATCTTCTCTGGTTCCAAACTAACTCGTCCTTCTTCATCTAGTTCTGGGAGCTCTGTCTGGGTGGAAACTTTCTATCCAATGACCTTTAAATAAGAAACATGAAATACTAGGTGTATGTGAGATGAATGAGGTAACTCGAGCTTGTAAGCCACACTTCCAATTTTTTGTAAAACTTGATAAGGGCCATAATACTTAGGAGCAAGTTTGTTGTCCTTTTTTTTATATTTAAGGACATCTGATTGTAAGGCTACAAATGAACAAATACCCAGTCACCCACCTCAAAAATTTTATCACTACAGTGTTGATCTACTTGTTGCTTCATCCTATTTTGTGGCAAGGCCAAATTATCTCTCAAACTATCCAAAACCTCTTATTGATGTTGAATGTACTCTTCCACATCTCAAACCTTGGTGTGCACCTTTAATGAAGAAGTGATGGAAGGTGGATGGTAACCATATAGTGCTAGAAATGGAGACATTTTAGAAGAGGTATGGAAAGATGTGTTATACCACCATTCTACAAGTGGTAGTCATTTAACCCAATGTTCTTATTTATCTGATACAAAACAATGGAGATACCCCTCTAAACATTTGTTAACCACTTCAGTTTGTCCATCAGATTAGGGGTGGTAAGATGAGCTATGAGCTAGCTGAGTACCCAAACAAGAAAATAACTCAGTCCAAAAATTACTAGTGAAAATAGGATCATGATCACTTACAATTGTTTTTTGGGTTCCATGTAATTTGAGAATTGCTTCCATAAAAATAGCCGCTATTGTACTTGCTGAAAATGGGTGTGAGAGAGCACAAAAATGGGCATATTTTGTAAGCCTATCCATAATGACCAAAATAACATTCTTACCTTTAGAACAAGGCAACCCAGTGATGAAATCCATGGAAACCTCCTCCTACCTTTGATTAGGAATTGCTAACAGTTGTAACAGACCTGGGTTCTTAACTGTTTCACCTTTATTCTGTTGGCATATCAAGTAGTCTTCCACAAACTTTTGTACATCTCCCTTAAGTCCTTCCCAAAATAATTCTTTCTTAAATCTATGATAAGTTTTTAAGAACCCTGAGTGTCCCCCAATTGGAGATGCATGCAACTCTGCAAGAATCTTATGCTTAAGCTCTAAATTTTTGCACAAGTATAACCTACCCTTATACCATAAGACATTACCTTTCCATTCAAATTTTTCAGAGGATAAATTACCTTGCTATAGATTTTGAGTCAGAACCTGTGTATCCTTGTCTTGCTCCCATTCTAACCTAGCTTCATCCACCCAATCTGCTTGCAACATGGACATTACACAAAGTAATGCTTCTGTGGATGCATCCCATCTAGATAGTGCATCTACTACTACATTATCTTTACCCTTCTTGTAGATGATTTCAAAATCATAACCCAACATTTTGGTTACCCATTTTTGTTGTTCCTCAAATGATAATCTTTGCTCTAAAAAGTATTTGAGACTATCATGATCCGTTTTTGCCTTAAAGTGTCTACCCATTAGATAAGGCCTCCATTGTTTAATTGCATGAAGAATAGCCATCATTTCTTTCTCATAGATAGGTTTTTGTAGATTATTACCTTTGAATTTATAAATTTCAAATGTAATGGGTCTTCTTTCTTGCATTAGTACTACCCCCAATCCAAACCCAGAAGCATCACATTCAACAGTGAATGTCTGTGAGAAGTCTAGAGTAGCCAAAATTGGAGTGGTGCACATAGTTACTTTTAGTTTCTCAAATGCTTTGGTGGCATCATCATTCTAATGGAAATCATCCTTCTTTAGCAATGTAGTGAGTGGAGCTACTATGCTGTCATAACCTTTCACAAATCTTCTATAGTAACTTGTTAGTCCAAGGAATCCTCGAAGGTTTTTGAGAGTTTTTGGCATGGGCCATTCCATTATCACTTTGAGCTTCTGGGGATCAACTTTGACACCTTCATGGGAAACAATGTGACTGAGGTACTCTACCTCTAGTACTCCAAAATCACATTTAGATGGCTTTGCATAAAGTTGGTGCTTCTCCAAAACTATCAACACCTGTTTCACATGTTGCAGATGTGCTTCCCATGTCTGACTATAAATCAATATGTCATCAAAGAAAACTAGCACAAACTTCCTTAAAAAAGGCCTAAAATAGTGTTCATCAAGCTCTGAAAAGTAGATGGTGCATTTATAAGACCAAAGGGCATTACCAAAAACTCATAATGGCCCTCATGTGTTCTAAAAGCAGTTTTATGAACATCTTCATCCTTGGTTCTAATTTGATGGTACCCCGAGCAAAGATCCAATTTTGTGAAATAATTAGCACCATGCAACTCATCAAGTAAATCATAAATTATTGGAATAGGAAACTTATCTTTGATGGTGTACTTGTTGAGTTCCCTATAATCTGGGCACATCCTCCATGTGTCATTCTTCTTCCACACCATGACCATTGGTAATGAATATACACTTTGGCTATGCTTGATGATCCCTACCTCCAACATCTCATGGACCATCTTTTCAATTTCACTCTTTTGTGCATATGGATATCTATATGGTCTGATATTTGGTGGTTAACTACCTAGAATTAGTTGAATGGCATGATCATGTTCTCTTTTTGGTGGTAGTCCTTTTGGCATGGCCCAAAAAATAGATGAGTGGTCCTCAAGAATTATCTGTAGATCAGGATGTGTAGATACTGTGTGGGATGAACTTCTATGGAGCATAATCATGTAATAATTCCCTCTACCCTCTTTTTTATCATCTTGGTCATCTAATGTGAACTAATCAATTGTGGAGATTTTGCATGTAATCCACGTAGTTTAATTTTCTTACCTTCAAAATGAAAGCACATGAATAGTTCTTGGAAGTTCATCTCAATGGTACATAAGGTTGTGAGCCATTAGACTCTCAAAACAATGTCTGTGTTACCCATGGGAATAGCAAACATAGGAGAGTCAAGATTGTACCCACCCATAGTAAGCTTAATACTATGGCATTTGCTTTAAAAATTAATTATGCCACCATCTACAATCATGACCTAAAATTATGGTGCTGGGTAAATGAAATAGTTCAATTGAGTGGCCAACTTTTGGTTCATAAATTTATGTGTGCTCCCTAAATCAATCAAAACTATCACCTTCAATTTCTTGAGGAAACCCACCACCTTAAGAGTTTGTGGAGTGTTAATACCTGCAAGTGCATGACGAGAGATTGTAGGTTGGGAATCTTTAGGTACCTCCTCTATATCTTCCTCATCATCATTGGAGGCATCATTTACTTCTTCATCTTCGTTTGGTCCCTCAATGTAGAATAACTTCTTCTCAACACATTTATGTCCTTTAATCCACTTGCTATCACAACTGAAACATAATCCTTTTGCATGCTTCTCTTCAATTTGTGAAGGGGTCAATCTAGTAGGTGGAGGAAATGTTGGTGACAATATGCTATGATCTTTGAAGTGAGTGAATGGCTGCTTCTTGTTGGCTATGAATTTCTCCTCAGCTTTATGTGTCATGATAATAGAATCAGAAATCTTAAGTGGAATAAAAATGCATACCTCATGTTGAATGTGGTCTTTGAGTCCACCCAAAAATAGGTCATTTAAGTTTGCTTCAGAAATTGTCTCCACACATAAGGACATGTTTTGTAAATGATGAATATAATTCTTGACAGAGACAGTTTGTCAAAATTTTGCTAGTTGGCTAAAGTAATTCTCTATCACACTATTTCCACAGTGTAATTGTAGCTCCTCTATAAAAATTGACCAGGTGACATTGAGAGTCATCTTTTTCTTTTGAGCACATAACCATCAATACCAAATGAATTGATTAGGATCAAGATACAAGGATGCCATGGTAACCTTCTATCCACCTGGAATCTGATGTAGGTCAAAAAAACTCTCCATTTGGTTGATCTAATTGAGTGGATCTTTTCTATCAAATTTGTGCCATCAAATTTGTGCATATCCACCTTTGGTAATAGGTTCCTCTATGGCCATGGAGTTAGATTTGAAGTAGATTGGTTAAGAGAACCACCTTAGTGGGTTTGTACAATAGAGTTAGCTTGATTATTTGACTAATTAACATTCAAATCTATCATGATATCTCCCAAACTATCTTTTATGGATTGCATATTAGATTGTATGTCTTGCACCTCACTCTGAATGCTTTACACACTATAGTCAAGCTGGCTCACTTTGTGATCTATGTTAGAAAAACCTAGTATAAAGGGTCTAGTACATCCCCCTTATGACTCCATATCTTCCTTGTTATGAGTTTTACCTAGAGTTTCAACACCCTTTCCTTAGCCCTGAGTTTGTGGACCTACCATAAAAGGGTTTTACGATGTCGACCCTTATTGGCACTTTTGACCCAAGTTTGACCAAGTGATTTTGGAATTATGTCGGCATCAAATAAAAATATAAAAAGAACATACCATATCCAAATTTTTATAAGCTTTCCAAAAATGTAAATACCTCAGAAAAATTCTTTGAAGTGCGCACTATAGAGCAATTTTATGAAAAACCATAAAATAGAGATAACGTTTGTAAAACAGATCCAAATGAGCTGAAATTTTAATGGAATCTTAATTTGATTATTTATCACATCTATTAAAAATTTTGCAGAGAAATTCACAATATTTTTTTATATATCTCAAAATTTAAAAATTTAGTGTTTCACCGACAAGATTGCCCAAATCGTAGCTCTACCACTTGTAATGAAATTACTTCAAGAATTAAGTATTATAGCATAATCATATCCAAATATGACTAAAATATATCCAAATATATGATAATAGATAATCCACTTTGAGGGGGAAACCTCCACAAGCTTCAATAAGAGCAGAATTCACAATATGATGATAAATAATTACCCACTACCTCCTATATATAGTTTATCTAGGCCATGGTTACTCCATAGGCCGACCTACTAGTCAAAATAAAGCATAGATAAATGTAATATAACATCAAAGAGGGATAAGTAAGCCACAAGTCAGCTAATACTATCCTCATACATGTGATAGGTTAGGGGCGTGGCATATTCGATCTATTGATTACTCAAAATGGATCTCTAATGTGGTATCTATTAGTAAAAAGCTTGAAGGGATCAAAATTTGTACTAATTTTTGAGACATCAACAAAGCTTATCCTAAATATGATTTTCCCTTACATAATATTGACATGATCATCAACTCCAAGGCCAATTATGAAATGTTTTCACTCATGAATGGCTTTTGAGGATACAACCAGATTAGAATAATACTAGAAGACCAACATAAAACAACATTCACCACTCCATGGGGAACATTTTGTTATTAGGTGATACCATTTGGCCTTAATAATTTTAGAGCCACATATCAAAGGGCCATGACAATCATATTCCATGATATGATGCATGATATTATTGAAGACTATATCAATGACATATTAGGAAAATCCAAAACTAGGGCCAACCATCCAATAGTGTTATGTAAGATATTTGAAGATTAAGAGAGTACAAAGTTAGACTTAATCCAAAGAAATGTGTGTTTAGTGTAGCTTTAGGA
This sequence comes from Torreya grandis, assembly GCA_037957365.1. NCBI lineage: Eukaryota > Viridiplantae > Streptophyta > Pinopsida > Cupressales > Taxaceae > Torreya > Torreya grandis. Next base: position 2,408,506 of record JARHVA010001131.1, read on the forward strand.
AAATTACTTGGCTTCATCATATCTCATATAGGTATTGAAGTTGATCTAGCTAAAGTGTATGCTATAACTGAGATGCCACCCCTAACCAATTTAGAAAACCTCTATAGTTTGCAAGGTAAGATCTAATCAATATGATACTTCATCTCTTAGTTATCAAACAAGTGCCATTTGTTTACACACCTTTTGAAGAAGGGAGTTGCATTTCACTGGGATGTTCATTACCAAATAGATTTTCAACAACTCAAAGACTATCTTGTTAATCTACTTGTTTTATTACCTCCTATGCCAGGAAAGCCATTTTTGTTGTACCTATCAGCTACTGACCATGCTATAGGGGCACTCTTGGCTCAACATGATGACAATGGAAAAAATCATGTTGTATAATACCTAAGCCATACCTTGGTTACATATGAACATAACTATGCACCTATTGAAAAAACTTGTCTAGCCATGGTTTTCATAGCTCAAAAACTACACTATTACATGTTAAATAATAAGACCATGGTCATTTCAAAGATAGATCTGCTCAAGTATCTACTATCTAAAATAGCTTTTCAAGGTAGAATGGCTAAATTGATCATGATTCTCAGTGATTTTCACATAGAGTATGTCAATCAATAGACAATCAAGGGACAAGTTCTTACAAATCAACTTGTTGAAGCACCTCTCATAGACACACAACCACTCATGTTTCAATTTTTTGATGAATCCATCATGACTACCATTAACACACCCCTTGAGGAGCAGCCTTGGAAGCTTTATTTTGATGGTTCATTCACTTCACATGGATCGGAAATAGGCCTATTATTTATTACACCATAGAGGGATCTAATCCTTAAATCATTTAGAATCAGCTTTACTTATATAAACAACATGGTTGAGTATGAAGCACTTGTAGGATTTTGACAAGTAGTGCATTGGAATATATCTCATCTCCAATTATATGGTGATTCTCAGTTAATCATCAATCATGTCACAAATCATTTTCAAACCAAAGATGATAAGTTGGTTTCATATAAAGCCATGGTTGACACTCTTAAACAATAAATTACCAACATTTAGTTTGAGCACATACCAAAGGCTAGTAATAGAACAACAAATGCCATGGCTACTATTGACTCTCTAATTTGACAAATAGATAAATCTATTCATTAGCTCAAGATATTCATCTCCATATGGTGTGGAAAGACCATTCCTATTCTTCTATCACATTCATTTTGTTTGTTTTCCTCAGTTATCACATTCTTCCCATTCTCTGGGAGAACTAAATTTGGCCTAAAGTTTTTTATTAGATATTACATCCATGGAACTATGTAGGCAATGTCCACTTTCCTAGTGCATATAGAAACAACTCAACCACCCCCTCCCTTTCCTTTTATTCCCCCATTTTGTTTGTTTTTTAAGTTGTCACCTATTTTTTAGGGGTGATGTTCATATGGTTTCTTTTACATTATTTGTTTATTTATTTCTACTTATTTTGTTTATCTATCTATTTTTTTTCTTTCAACACTGTTAACTTGATTCAATTTATGTGTGTTCATTGGGTGATTCCTTATCCACACTTATACTTGAATCTATCCATATTCATATGTTTATATTGTCATCATGGTTTCTATCATTGGTGCACTATTTTCTATTGAGTATTGGATTACATGAGTCAATCCTCATGCATATTTTAGCCAAGTCCTCATGATGTTATACCATGATGCCTACTGACATGTGATACAACAAACCTTAGCTTCAAGAAGTCTATTCAGCAATGGCTACATCTCTTTGGTACTAACATCTTAATTCCATCCTAATCATATCCCAAATAGAGTAATTAATCACAAAAGAATTTCAATCTTTATTATTTTAAAGGAGAATCTCCCTACTAGTAGGTTGTTCCAACTCATCATTACTCTCTATGTTAAGTTATCATCATCATTGACTAAGTTTATCTTGTTTACCATAATCAGGACCCAATGATTATAACCACCTATGGGCAAATCATTGCACACCATCCCACATGCATTTCTCAATGATTATAACTGCCTTTAGAAAAATCATTATGTTATCACCACTTTAATTTTTTTTCCCATATAGGGGCATGTTATTATTTTGTTTTTCTATCCTAACAGGGGAAGCTCCATCTTCTCAATGATTATAACTCCCTTTAAGAAAATTATTGTGTTATCATACCACATTGCCACTATCAGGGTACAATGTTTATAACCACCTTTGGGCAAACCATCCCACTTATATTCTCAATGACTTTGAATACTTTTTCAATATCATTGTGTTTACACCCCATCATCTTTCCTTTCTTTGGTCCCTTTGTTTCACTTCTTTCTTTTTTAGGGACCATTTGTCGACCTACTTATGCCAACCATTCCCTTGAGGGGGAATTATACAGTTAGTTCATCATCATTGTATTTGTAGGCACACACAAACTTTTAATTATTTGATAAGACATTATTATGCTTATAGCTTGCAATGCTTTCCTAAATAGGGGAAAACTATAGACACCTAAATCTAGCCACCGATAACCTCCAATTAAGCTTTTGGCCAATTTCCACCTAGAATACACAATTTGGCCTAAAAAAACTAAAACATGCTAAATGATGTAAAACTAACATATTTAAGTGCCAATTTTGGCTAGGGTATCCCTAAATGGGGAAACACAATTTATGGGCTAGCTAAATTTGATCAGATCATCCTAAGTCAAAATGCCAATTTTGCACCTAAGTGCTCTAGATTACTCTTTCTTATCAAATCTTCTACACAAGACACATGCCTTTGTTATTTTTTGTTGGTAACATCCTAAATGGGAATATGGTGCTAATGCATCTGACATCACTTTCCAATTCCAATCTAGTCAAATTTTGGACCAATACCAAGGCATTTTGATCAATTTGAGTAATTTGTGCACAAAGTGCTTAATCATGCTTAAGAGATAATTAATCCAAATTGAAGCATAATTAATAATTCCATGGAAACTTTTTGAATACTTATTTTTGGAATTAGATATTGAATATCTACATCATCGACCTCATTTCTTGAAAAGGCATCCTTAGGCCATAAATGACATAAATATTAGGATTCATTCCCTCCATGCCTCATTAATGCCTTCCATGATGCCGTCTATGCCTCTTAAATACCCCTTCTTCCAATGTCATGATGAGGATAATTACAAACTTAATTCCAAAAATTGAATTAATCCTTAACCACACATCTCAATCTTGATATGGATGATTTAGGTTGATTCTATACATTTACAAAAATTTATAAATAAAGAGGCCATAAACATCATTTCTAAGACATGATTATGCAAAGTTATAATGTAGAATTGATTCTAAAATCTATTGTAACTAGTGTTACCATGCCAAATTAATTCCAAGCCAAGCCAACCCATAAGCCAAAGGTACCAAAGAGAGATAGAGGTATCCAAGCTTCCATTGCCAAGGACTTTATGAGCACAAGCCAAGCAATCCACTAGTACAAAGGCATTTGGAACATCCAAGGAAGGTGAAGGAATTCTTGTGTTTTATTCTTTACCTTTTAGATGTGTTTTTCATTTATTTTTGTTAACTAAGCTCTCCCTAGTGTCTAGGCCTAGAGATGTTATGTTATTAGTGTGTTTCTTTCATTTTAGAACTAACACCATACTAATTATCCTCTCTTGAGTCAAATTCCTAGATCATAGTTACTTCTCACTCACCTATGTTGTTTTCCATTTTATGCACCTTTTTCAATTAATGATTAAGGATTCTTACTTATCACTCATCAATGTTGTTTTACCACTTTTTCTTACCCATCTTTGTTTAAGTAAGGATTGTTACTACTTTCACATTGATGTTTTATTATCATCTATTTTAACATGTATCCTTGGTTTGAATTGGTGAGTTTTAATTTTTTACATAAGGTTTAATTGTTTGAGTTTTTTTTATCTTTAGTAGCCTTGGATTTTTGGTTACCCAATTTAATCTAAATTTTGACTTGGTCATTTGGTTTAACATAGAAGTTGTCACCTTAGCTTGCCAAATTTACAAGTATATCTCATCCACATAACACCAATTATCTTGGATTTCTTACATTTGTTTGTTTTTACTCTTTAGTTTTGTATTCTTGGGTTTTTCAAAAGTAGTCTATGTGCCCATCACAATCAAAACTACAACACAATAAATAATCATCTAGAGATAAAGGTAAGTCAAGGTATGCATACATTTTATGTTTTTAGTTATTTCCATTTTAGTCATTTAAATTTAGTTATTTTTTCTTTAAAATACTACAATATTTTTTTTATCCTCAGCATTGTGTGTTGTTATGTTATTTTCTTGAATCACCATCCCCTATTGAACCTAAGTGACACGTGATGATCTTCTAGTGGGGCATATGTATACACAATATTTTCAAACTTTATCAATTATTGATGCTTTTTATCGTGAAGGAACCCATCGAGTCTCAATCTCTTGGAGCACACACCCTAAAAGGTACACTTAAAAATGGGTGGGTAGACCATTAGTGCTTCATAGGATTATTTTCCCTTATTTCTACTTATTATAAATCTAACTAGCTATTAAAAACATTCTCCTAAGCTTTGCCTCTCATTTTACACACTCCTCTAGTATTTTACCACCTTCATTAACCCTTTCCCTAACCTAAACCTCCTTTTGACAGTTTACATGACTATGTTGGCCACATTGACCTTGTATTCTTATTGACAAAGATTATTAGGGTCTACATCGGCCCCTGGCTGACCTAGTCCATGACCTAATTAGTTTTTATCAATTATGATACTAGGTTGATCAGGTTGACCTTATCAACTAAATTTTTTGGAAGGGTTTATGGTTATATCCACCTATATAAACACATCCATTTCACCATTCTTAGAGAGTAGGTAAGATTTATTATTCATTTGCACTTATTTATAATCTACTATTCCACCATTCTACTTGAAGAGTATTAGCTTAGGGTCTTTCCTTAGAGAATAATCTAGTCTTATGGAGAATTCTTGGATGTTATATCCTTTCTTAGTGATCCTTATAAACCACAACAACCTATTTCAAATCACCTTTATCTAAGGGAGAGATTTAATCTCGATGGGTTCATCTTCCAAGTAAGTATCTTTAACTTTACTTCTCTCTTTAGTAGATAGAAGTAGCATAAGTAATGGCTTTTGAATAATATTCTCTCTCCATGCATGAAGGTTTTACGTATACATAGCTTAATTAGGATTCTTTTATGCATGTTTAATTTTATTTTTACTAACCCCCACTTTGTGCCACAAGATTTATGAGTACTAGAGGACTTTTACTTTACTTGTTATTAGTATAATGAATATGAAAACATAGGAACTAGTTAGGGTTACTGCATAGTTTTGCTTGACTAGAGACTTTAGAACCATACCTAGTGATATTATTTTAGTAATACATCACTTGATTAGGTATAACAAATCCATATTAATCATGACCCCAATTATCTAATGTATCCCTAATCGAAAGTGTAAGTAGGATCTATCTTCTCTGAGCTAGGATTGATTTATAGATATGTTGTATTTCCCATTTCATACACTTGGTATGCTAAAATTGATCAATAATATCACCAATCTATGGATCAGGGTACCTATTCTTAATAGTTATCTTGTTAAGTTCTATATAATTAACATACATTATCCATAAACCATATCTCTTAGGTACTAAAACAATAGGAGAACCACATGAAGAATTACTAGGAAATATTACACCTTGATTACTTAAAAACAATAATTATTATTTTATCTAATTGATATCCTTCATGAACTACTTATGCAACCCAAGATTTAGAAGTAGATAGACTAGTAGCAACTGAATTTCATGCTCAATAGGCCTCACTATTAGAGACCCCCTGTGATCATGAATGACTTTAAACTATTGCACATACTCTCCCATAGGCTTATGATCTTTATTAGTAAACATGTTATAAGTGGGTTTAGGGACAACCACTTCTTTATCTTGAATATAGCTCAAAAGAAACAAATCAAACTTCCCACTTTTATTTATAAGCTTCTTAGCTTTATAGGTACTTGTCAATGATATTGTAGAATCAATTTTGTAGGTTGAAATGATGTAGCTCTTTCCATTCTTCACAATATGGTATTGGTTAGCTCTCTTCATGAAAATAACATCATGGGTATATAAGTAATGACTACCAAACACCACACTACACACATCAAGAGGCACAACATCCATTGTAACTTCATCAATGAAATTTGCATTATACCAAATGTAAATTTGCATTTTTTGGTCACCTTGATGTCTACACCTTTATTTACCTAAATCATTAGGCTTGGATGATTGTAAGTACATATATTAAATTTATCTATTAACTCCTTACCTATCAAATTTGTGTGTGAACAAATGATTAGTCAAGAAATTAACCAATATAACCTCTTTTATTGATTCCCTTATGCCAATACTAAATACTTAAAGTTGTATTCTATACTCCTTTCTATCAAATAGTACTAAATGAATTTGACATGCATATTTTTGGTGTTTTATGTTTAAAACTATTATTTTAATGAATAAGGTTGCATCACGTACTTTCAATATTATTTTGGCTCTAATACTAATTTGGTGCATTTAGATCTTATGGGTGAGTTATGAATTGGTAGGAACTAATAGCTAACCCATAAAAACTAGATAGGTTAATCCATAGTAACTCGGTAGTCTAAGCCATAAAAAATGGGTAGTGAACCTATAGCAAGGATATAATTCTATTCTAACTTGTGACAGTTGCAAACACATCCAATTTAACCTATAATAATTGTGAATAAATCTAGTGTACAACTCATAGCAAAGTTATAGAAGATGTCTACCATAACTTGTAAAATTATATCACAATTATTCTAGCCTATAACACAATTATAATAATTAATTACAATTATTTGTTATTACACCTAATGAGCCATAATGGTTAACACAATATGGAATATGGTTCCTAAAATCTAAGGAAATGTGGATCAATGTCCAATATGTCATTAACACTCTTTTCCCTTTGGATTGTGCTTCTCAACTATTACAACCATGAACCAACTACTATGTTTTGTGTTTTAACTGATTAATCTATCATTTAGATTAAGAAGGTTGATTTCATAGATTCTATTAAAGAAACTAGGGTAAAATACAAATTATTTTGTAATTATACCATAATAATAAAGAAAATGCCTTCTCTATTAAATAATAAATAGCAAATCATAAAGGATAATGAAGTTTTAAATATTGAAGTGAATAGTAGATAGAGAAACATAGTCTGAAGCTTTTTTAATATTTTGTTGTATAAATACTCACATTGATATAGGTTCATTTATGCAATGATAATTGATTTGAAGTAAAGTATTTTTACTCAAGGGAAGGATTAGAACTTAAATTTTATTGAGGGACCCCTTGCATGGAGTCCTAGTGAAGATCATGAACCGTTAATTTTTTTTGTGTGATCATTTATAGTTTCAATTTTGTCTATTTGTGTGTTTCCAAAATTCATAAATGTCATTTAGTATAAATAATTAATATTTATGTGATAAATATTATTTATATAACATGAATCTTCTAAAATCATAAATTAATAAAATAATTCCTTTTTGTAATTAATTTCTCACAAGTGTGATTTCATTTTCTGTACTTTCCATTCATGCAATTTAATTTATGTAAGTGTGTTTACCTATATGAAAATTATAGTTTCTCAACCTCTAAAAAAACTAGTGTTGTGTATATAATTCCAACATCTTGACAAATACATGCCTTGGGTTGAAAATTAGTGAAAGTAATAGGCTTAATAATCTAAGTGGATATCTTGTCCCATCATTGATCATTAAGGTTATATGTAAGCATTGATTAATTACGTTAGGTTAAATTGGTGGTTTAAATCTATTCGTCACCAAGTATTAAAAAAGATCCAATTTTTCTTTCTTCACATGATTTTAATATGGAAAAGATTATAAATTTCACTCCCTTAAGGACTACTACTACACAAACATACCCTTCTATTGATAAGGGTTAACAAAAAGTTTCATCCATATAAGAGTTACAACTAATATTATCACCTTGAATATAAGACAACCTTATTGTTCTTATTTTTCTTGAATGAATGCAAATATGGGTGGAACTTCAAACACTGATCCTCAAATGACTATCAACAATGCCCAAAATGCCTATAGTATCTTTTTTGGAAATGGAACTAACATTATTCTCAAATCCACTTTTTTTATTGGAAGTGTTGTAATAGGTAGATGAAGCCTTATTATTCTTGTCCATCTCTAAGTAATGAGATTAAGAGAAAACCTCATTTGCATCTATATTCTTGACCACTAGAACATGTCTCCTCAGATGGATAAGGATTCCACCCACATACTTCATCATGATGTCATGGCACTATAAATATTTTCCCATTTGGATAAACTTATTATGGAATTCACTTGTGTAATATTGCATGCATTGACCTTAGTTTTTCCTAAGATATTATCAATACATGGATCTATCTTCCTCATACCAAATATGATAGAACCACTTCTTAAATAACATATTAAAATGACACCAATAAGAGGAATATTATTTATTAGGGAATTTGAATATATATCAAACCAAGTTGGAGCATGAATGGTTAATTTTAACCTTGGAAAATGTTTTTTTGGCTCTCATTGATCTAATGCAATTAAAAATATACATCTAGTTTTGCTAAGAAATTATCAAGCCTCTCCACATTCAAATGTTTATCATATGGTTGAATCTCTATCTTCTATTTAGACTTGAATGGAGTATATATCAGTTAACATGAGGTTTTCTTCCACCTTCTCATAATCATGAGAATCCTTTTATACTTAAAATGCCTCCATATAAACACCAAGCTTCTCCATGATAATCCCCATGATGGAATCCTACTAGTCAAGATTGTTCATAGAGAGATAGTAGCCACTCCCTCTTAAATCTTTTTAAATCACTCATTTTATATATGAGCATCTTATTCATTAGAATGGATGATAAATTTGATCTCTTGCTTGCACTTCCTTATGGAAATGTAATCTAGAAAGGGCACTATGACACCTTGACACTGTCATTACTTGATCTAGTGATGAGCAAAATATTGCAATTACTAAGGAAATAAAATTGATCCTAACTCACCTTTGATACTAATATTATTTGTAAACTAAGTGGATATTCCACATTAGGATTCACCAACATGTATCTTATACTCATAACTTAATAAGTGATTGAATGAACTATTATTATAGACTAGTATGCTTTTTAAGATAGAGTGAGGAAGTGTTGGAAATGAAAGCATAAAATTTTGGACTTAAGAATGAAACATAAATTATAATAAAGACATAATAGGAACATGATAAATCTCCTAGAAAAACCCAACGTGGGAAAAAAATCTAGTGGCTGAGGCAATTGCACTCCCCTTTTCATTATGCAATTCAAAAAATGTACAAGTTATTATAAAAAATTGGCCTTCATGGATAGATCTTTCACTACTTCCTAACTAAATCTTGGACCTAATATTTGTCTACATCTTTTAAAAACTTCTAAAGGTAAAACAACACTTAAAAAACCACTAAACAACTAAGAAAAACATAAGATAACATGAACCAAGGCTCAAAATTTCTATCTTGCAATGTGAATCCAATTCCAAAACTCTTCTGATATCTTCTACCTTATACAAGACTTGTATTTATTCCCTCTCACTTTGGATTCTACCAAGAGGCCCAAATGAATCATGTTAGGGAATTGGGATATTTACAACCATTCCTCTTCAGGTTGTGTATCTCTTTGTAAAACTATTGGTTTTTATAGAATTATGGTTATACAATTATTGAGATGGTTTCACATCCATAAATAATGAACATTGGTGGTTATGCAACTGCCAACTACATATAAAAGTGGTTTCATTATCTTAATCAACCCCTCATTTACAAGAGTAGAAAAACATTGAGTTCATCACTATGAAGATGTATAGATCAACCTCACACTGACTCTACCATTTTAACTTATTTGATTTGATGTTTTGTACATAAAATTTTTTACAAGAGAATCTTATGAAATGTGAATTACATACAATTGGGTACAATGGAAACAACTAGTATACATGACTAGTATATTAAGATCTAAGTTTGGATTATGATACATGTTATGACTATCTCCAAGACAAATAGATTGAATATATGCATTGGTTTGAGGCACATTGGTATTTGAGTTGGTAGGTGGGATCATATAAACATTAAAAATAAAATAATAAATATAGGAGGGCGTGTTGTGTCACTAAGTAGAGGCATAGGAGGATTAATATAAAGATAGGTAATAACCTCACCATTTGATCTATAATAATTAGAACCATCTAATGGTGGTTGCTTAGGCAAAGGATCATTATTTTTTATTCTTATTTATGATCTTTTATAAATAATAAAATCATAACATGTAGCTTTTTAGGATTGTTAGTAATAAAATCACAAAAAAATTCTTCATTTATTATTTTAAAATTTGGCACATTTGTAGGCTCAAGAAGGGTATCATCACAAGAATGTTTAGTGTCCTTACTAGCATCATCATTAGAGTTGATATTATAGAAGGTTATATATTTTCTAAGGTAGGAAAAGTGATCATTAATGTTTGAAGGGGAGATGTCACAAGAAGATATCTTAGTAAATATTGACATTTTTAAAACATGGGTGGTATGCAAAATTAATTGTATCAATTCATAAGTATCACCACTCAATATTTCACTATGCTTAATAGGATTAGAGAACTAGGCATACAATATAAGTTTGAATATTAAAAATGGAGAAATGTAAGAGTCTTTAAATAAGAACTAAATCTGAAAAACATATTTAAAATAAGAGGACCAAACCCTAGGTAAGCTTGAAAGATATATGCAATCAAGGAATAAAGTTGTGTGCACCTAATTCTGAAGGTGGATGTAATTTTTAAGAAAAAATGGTTGAATATAAATTAGGGTTTGAATAAAAAGGATTAATTTTAGTGGCTAACCTTAACTATTTATCTAAAATTAGTGTTTGGTCCTCTTGAAAATAGTTAATTGTGTGAAAATAGGTATTGGTCGATTTGCCCAAATTTTATACAATTTCGTATATTTGCACTTCTAATTGCCTAAAAAGATATATTCTAACCTATTTTGGGAGATAGTTTCACTATAACTAATATGCATGTTTGGGCCTCATTTGTATTGAAATTATAGGAGACATGTATTAGTTATTTTTAAATCACTAGTTATAATCCTATGTGTGTCTATAAAATCCTTCTCAATGTGTTTTACCTTGTCATAAATGGTTTGTGAACAAAATTTGTGTGTGTGTGTGTGTGTGTGTGTGTGTGTGTGTGTGTGTGTGTGTGTCTTAAATAAATCTATATAAAAATGTCAATAAAAAAATTTTGCACTAAAATAATGTTGACCAAATTGAAGATGTTGCCACTATAAGTTATACCACTCCACATAATTACTATATTAACTATATTTTTATTGTAACCATATATATACTTTATATTTATTTTTTTATTAAATAAATATATCGATGAATTTCAATAAAAATGTAAAAAAATATTATATTAAACATAAATGTATAGTGCATGTAAGACCAAAAACACTAAACAAAACTGTTTTCATTTAATATTAAACTTTAAACCTAAACCAATCAACTATCTAAAAATATAATGGCTCAAATGCCAAGATGGATCAAATGAAATCTTGGCATTTGTCACATATCTATCTCCACATTGGGAAGATCCAATGGCTAAAAATAGCTTTAAATGGAAAAACATATGTATAAAAAAATGATTTCAAAGGTATCATTCAAATAACATTCAGGGAATCACCAACCTTACAATAATGCATCTTTTTAGGTGGGGAAGTGCATCAACCCCATAATCTATGAGGAAACTAGGGTTGTCTTGAAAATTTACTTTGGATACTATCATCAGGGATGGTATCATGTAATATAAATACACACACTACAAAACTATGATTACCATGGATTTGGTCTATGCCTTTAAGATGTAGGGAATGACTCTAAATATTCAATGGTTAAATGGATAGAAATCATTTTATCTAGTGTTTTCTAACACCAGTGTAACATGGAGTTATTTTTTCACTTACCCTTTATTATCGGTGGCCTTACTATGATGATAGGGTATAGGTTTTTGGGTCAAGTTCCTTGATTGAGTTTTAAATTCAAACATTTTTGGATCAGAGTAAAATTTGGTTTGTATAGTAGGAATTAATGAAATATATTATGATTTTTATTATATTTTGGGTGCATATAAATGAGTTATGAATTTTTTTGGAATGTAATGTATATTTATAATCTTTTTAGTCTATTAGATAATATTCACTTAAGTTATTATTCACAACTTTCATAAAATACTTATGGAAGATAAACATACAAACTTAAAAATATTATATAAACAAATTATTATTTCATTTAATTAGTTAAAGGTTTCTACTATTGATTTAAAATGATTAATAATTTACAATAGTTATAATTGTATTATTAATCATAAGTATATGAACAGTGAAAAACTTTAAAATATCAAAAATCTTTTATTACTTAAATTTGCATTTACTTTTTAAAAAAATCATATATGATTATATTTTGTTCTTTTCACATCTATACATTTTCAATCAATGACTTTCTAGCAAGGGCCAACCTTTAAATGATTTAATTATTATTGTTAATGTTTTATTTAAATGTCTATTCCTTATTAGTTATTGCTAGTTTTTATTCAGGGTTGAATTCATATCCAACAATTAGACCTTTTTTTGAGAGGGTTGGCTTATAAAACATAGCTAGTAATGATATGAGGTTGATGATTTATTTAATGCAATTGATAAGTATAATGAAAATGTCTTGGTTATCTCACTTTCATCACTTTTTGAAATCCTGAGACACACATATGATTGTAAAAGGTTGTGAATAATATTATGGTAATTGTTTATTTTTTAAAATCATCATAAAGAGGTGATAATATCCAATATTGAAATACTTGAGTTTTTATTTTGATATTCTATTAATATTATAAAATTGTTTGAGTATTGTTTAATAATATTTAGAAGAAGTGGGGTCTAGATTATCATGAAAAAAGAATTGGTAATTAGTCAAAGTAAAATAGACCCTTGAAAATGATGATTTTAATGTGAAATATACTTTTAGAACTTGTAGAAGGTGAATAAGTGCGTATAAATGAAAAATATGACACATTGTATGTTAAAATTAGAGATGAGGAGGTTGGCATCTCTCTTTGCATTGTTATTAAAATTACTCCATTAACATGTTAGAGATAAGGACACATTCAAATGGGATCCTCAAGAAACTCAAAAAAAATGAGGAAGTTATTAGATCCCATTAACACTTTTTCACTTAATATTTTTAGCTTGGCCATCCACACACGGTGAAGCCATACCCAATTGGTTCTTGCTCTCCTCTCACTTTTATTTTACATTTCAAGATATTCTTAAACTTATGGGTTCATAGTTGTTTTTAAATGAATATGGATTTAAGATCAGTTATTCAATGTTGATCCTCCATTATTATTATTTTTCCCTTATGAGCTACAATGCAAGGATGCCCCATCTTGGTGGAAAAATATTTATGTCTAGCAGGAAGCTAGTTTATTCACAACTTGGAAGTTTATTTTGGGTATGCGATGACTTTTAACATTATATTACAATAACTATTTTTTATTCTTCTTTTCCTTGATGGGTTTTGAATTTTTATTGGGTGAAAATATCAATTTCCATAGAGGCAATGGATTATGGGATATATTCAGTTGCTAATTTTTTTTCTTATAGGTTATGGAATTACTTAGTGAGCACACTACCCTCTTAAAATAGGTATTATTCCAAATTTAGATAAGGAGTTCATAAAATGTTATCAACTTGTTGGAATGGTAAGTTATATCACCTCCAAGTTCACAAATGTTGCTTAAAATAACTCATCTTCTTGGTCTTATCACTGTATTTTTTGAGAAATAAAATACACATTTGTAATTCTTAGATTTACTAGATAATATGCTACTTTGGATTATATTTTGGAATTATATTTATATGGCTTAGGGCATGACCATTTTCTAGTTCTCTATTAGTTTTTTTAGTGAATAAATAAGGCTTATACTTTTAATGCACATTATAAGACAATCTAATTTTTATTTTCATGATAAATGCATTATAAGTATCCAAAAATAATGAAAATATAAATTAGATTCATCTTATAATATACATTACAAGTACAAAAAGCTTTATTTATACACTAAACAAAATTATAGAGATCTAAAAAATGGTCATGGTTTGAATTATACAAACAAAATTTTAAGTATTATAATTATAATTATTATTAAAATCTTACACTATAGTCATCAAAAAATTTGTCAATGGGGAAAGAGGCTAGAGGGTGAGAAGCTGAAAGTGGAAAATTATATTCACTACTCTTCCCCTAACTGACAAATACTTATGGTCACTATGTGTTAAAGTGGGTCCTTTGCCTTATAATTATTACTACATGAGAAAAAAAGTAATTTGGTAATTGTTGTTACCTTGAGTTGTACCCTTTTAGGAGGTATTTTAGGTCTCCTCATTCAATTAACACAATGAGAATTCTATAAGGTTGTGGGTGACCTATGACTAAATAGAACCTTCAGAGAGGGTTGGCTCCCTTAATGCTACACCTAAGACTAACACTACACCTACTCAAATTTCAAGGAAAAGGGAGAGAGAAAATATGAAATAAATGACTAAAAGGGGTGATGCACCAAATTATAGTTCTTCTCTACTTGATTATGATTGCTACTATGGACTAAAACAAGACTGAAATTTGATTTCATAACTCCAAACAGTCCTTCTAACATAAGTGTTTCAATAAGGAGGTTATCGTTAATGTATCAATTAAGAGGGATAATAAAGAGGTCTAAAAAAAGACATCAGTGAATATTTCCACACTTAACCTTTTTAAAATTACTTGACACACACCATATGACCTACAAGAAGATGACTAACTCACAAAGAGGCAAGAATGAAAATGACAAATGCAAGGATGTTGAACACTATCACTACCATTCATAAAAAATTCATCATAAGAATAATAGATGCAAGATGGAGAAGGCATGAATTAGATTGTATTCAAATAAAAAGAAAGAATCAATATCAATTTTAGGAGGGCTACACCATAACCAGCCAGAGGATGTTTTTAAATTCACCTACAAAAGTATATATAGGAGAAGAGAAGGAAGAGAGAGAAGGTGGACATGTAGGAAGCTCATGATAGATCTCATCCAATCACGATATCATTTACAACTCTAATGGAAGGTAAAAAATAGTCATATGATTCTTTATTCAACATGTGTTAGCCTTGTATAATGATGACTTCATGAAAGGTGGCATAAGAGTCTCTTGATCTTCTGACTCATCTTATTTTCTTGAAACTAACCTCATTTCTTGATGTTAATAATGAAATATACTGAGAGGGTAGGGGGGTGAATAAGTATATTATATATCTTATTTCATAATCAAATTCCTTTTCTTTAACCACTTAACCACACATTCAAGATATGCAATAAAATTGAAACAATAATATACACCACACAAGAGAGAGGGAGAGACATCAAATTTTTATGTGGAAACCCAAAGTGGGAAAAACCGTAGAAAAAAATCTCAAGTATATGAATGAGCACCAACTCAAATTACAAATTTCAAAAGCACCAACTTGTAGGAATACCAACCCCTTTGCTGAGCACCAACATAAATTTTTTTTGTGAGCACCAACCCATAGGAGCACCAACCCCTCTTGTGTATAAAACACAACTATCTCTCAATTTTGCTTATTCAACAAATAATAGAACTCTACAATATCTCCTTAGTTTCTCTCTCTAAGAAAAAAACAAACCATGCACTCTTTTGCATATTACAAATGGCTTCTCAAGCCTTTATTTATATCTCTCTAAATGACCTTTTGCATTCACCCTTTGTGACCTTTCAATCCTCATGGAAAATGGCACCAAACTTGCAAGACCCTTTGTATCCTTACATTTGAAAAGTCATATGGTGACCCTTCATAAGCAAACGCATCATTTCCTCTTCTATCTTTATCTTGATGACTTTTAATATTCCTCAAAGTGTCCCTTCATGGAAAAATATGTCATACCCTCTTTTGTCTTCACATGGTGACTCTTAGAATTCCTCAAGATGACTCTTCATGAGAAAATGCATCCCATTCCTCTTTTGTCTTTTACCTCATGACTCTTTAACTTCTCCATGGGCCCTCTTTTGAATTACATGCAACCAAAAATATATTCATTAATATTGATAAATATTAACACACATTAGCCAAGATATGAATATTAAAAACACCATTAAATGCAATGGGGCCTTTATCACCAATAATGCTAGACCTTTGACATCAATGAAAATATTTCCAATAATCTCTCCCTTTGTCATTGATGGTAACCTCAAACTAAAACTACCACATCCTAAAACCTACACATACTACCATCTAAAAAACATACAGTAACTCCCCCTTATTGTAACAACCTATACCTATTCTCTATACCTATTCCTACACTTATTTCTACACTTATACCTATACCTATTTTTATTCTTTTCCCCCTTTGACATCAATGGCAAAGGGCCTGCTTGGATCTAACACTTATCTCACCCTCAACTGATGTTGAACCTCAATGTCAGGAAGTAAAATAAATTATTCTAACTTCTCCCATAGATACTCAAATGTGTCTTTTGGTAATGCTTTTGTGAAAATATCTGCAATCTACTTTGTAGTATTGATATATTACATCTTAACATGTTGATCTACAACTTTCTCTCTCAAGAAGTGGTATCTAATTGGAATATGTTTTATTCTTGAATTCATTAATAGATTCTTCAAAATATTAATAACACTTGTGTTGTTATAAAAAATAGAAATAGGTTTCATATTTTACCGTGATATCTTCCAAAGTTTGCTTTATCGAAAGCACTTGAGTACAACACAATACCGTTGTAATATATTCTACTTCAGCTATAGAAAGTGATACTAAATTCTACTTTTTGCTTAGCCATGATACTAAGTTATCACCAAAGAAGAAAGATCCTCCACTTATACTCTTTTTATCATCCAAGCATCCTACGCAATCTAAATCTGTATAGGCAACTAAAGTGAAATCTTTACCTATGAGATACCACAATCCATAATCTAATGTCCCCTTGATATATCTAAATATTCTCTTCACCAACTGAACATGACTATATTTTAGAGATGACTGATATCTTACAACCATATCTACTGCATGAATGATGTCTAATCTCAATGTTGTCAAATATAAAAGACTACCAATCATAGATCTATACAAATATTGATCTACAATAGGTGAATCTTCATCCTTGCTCACCTTATTTCCTATACACATTGGTGTGCCAACTGGTGCAAAATCCTCAAAATCAAATTTCTTCAACATTTCCTTGGCATATTTACGTTGAGATATGAACATTATTTTATCTAATTGAAATATTTACAATCCTAAGAAAAATGACAATTCTCCAAGCATAGACATCTCAAATTATTTTTTCATATTACTATAAAATTGTTTTGTCATCTTTTCAATGTTTCCTCCAAAAATGATGTCATCAACATATACCACAACAATAAATTGATGCTCACTTTCTATTTTGATGTAGAGATTACTGTCAACAAATCCTCTCTTGAAACCTTGATCTTGTAGGTACTTATCAAGTCTTGCATTCCAAGTTCTGGGAGCTTGTTTCAATCCATATAATTTTTTCTTCAATTTGCATATATGGCTACTAATATTTGAGATAATAAATCCTTTAGGCTTCTCAATATAGACCTCTTCTTCTAGATTCCTATTTAGGAAGGTAGATTTGACATCCATATGAAACAATTTGAAAATTTTAAAAACTATATATGCAAGAAACATTCTAATAGCCTTCAACCTTGCCACTGGTGCAAAAGTTTTTTCAAAATGTATTCCCTCAATTTGATCATATCCTTTACATACTAGTATTGTTTTATTCCTGGTCACTTCTCTATTTTCATTTAACTTATTTCTATAAACCCATTTTATTCCTATCACATTATGATCTTTTGGTCTAGGCACTAATTCCCAAGTATCATTCTTTTCTATCTAATTTAATTCTTCATCCATAGCCTTAACCCAATGCTTATTATGTTTAGCTTTTGAAAACATTTTAGGCTAAATTTTGGATAACAAAGAGAAATTAACTTGCTTAGATTCACTTACCATCATTCTTCTGGTGCAAATTCCTTCATTTATGTCTCTGATGATGTCACTTTCATTATAATTTATCTAAACATATTTAGAAGGTTTTTTGGTGTCATTTTTATCCTTCTCATCTTCATCTTATTATTCAAAATCTTCCTCTTCAATGATTTCAGGAATGTCTACTAGATCATTGATTCTTTGTGTTCCATCTTATTCTATCCTAACACTTACACTTTCAATAATTTTCTTGGTTATTTTGCACTTTCAATAGTTTTCTTAGTTATTTTTTTATAACATTTATAATATTTATTTTTTTAAGAATAACCAAGAAATATACCTTCATCTGCTCTAGATTCAAACTTCCCAATTTTTTCATTGGTTCTCTTTATGAAGCATCTGCTACCAAAAAATCTAAAATAATCAATTGTTATTGGTTTGTCTTTCTATAGATTATAAGGAGTCTTATCACTATTGACTCTCAATAATGCTCTATTATGAATATGCACTACTGTAGCAATTACCTCTCTCCAATATTTATTTGGTATCTTGGATTTATTTAGCATTGTCCTCACCATATCCTGAATTGTTCTATTTCTCTACTCAACTACTTCATTTTGCTATGGATTTCTAGTTACTGAATAAGGTCTCTTTATTCCATGGTCTTAAAAAACTCAATAAACTAATCTAACATGAATTCTCCTCCTCGATCTGATCTTAGAAACTTAATCTTCAAACTAGTTTCATTCTCAACTAATGCTTTAAAATATTTGAAAGCTTTTAATTTTTTATTTAAAAACATTACCCAAGTCATACATGAAAAATCATCAATAAGTAACATGAAATATTTCTCACCTTGAGTAATTTGAGTTCTCATAGGTCCACACAGATCAGTGTGAATAAGCTCTAGCATCTGAGTGGTTGAGTACTCTTTTGTTTTGAACCACCTTCTAGCCTGCTTCCCATGCTGATAAGGTTCAAAAAGCATGTTGGATGGCTTTGTAATCTTTGGAAGATTTCTAACTACTTGCTTATTTCTAATTTTGATAATATTTTCAAAATTTATGTGTTCCATTCTCTTGTGCCATATCCAAATTTCTTCAATCTGACTCAAACAACATCTTTGACCTTTGATGTCTGATAGCATATACAAATTATTACCTGGTCTCTAAGCACTGCAACAAAAACATCTAAATCTTTACTTCTATTTTAAAAATCCTCTACATAAAAATTTAGTGTCTATCCCTAATCACAAATTTGACTTACACTCAAAAAATTATGCTTAAGACCTTCTACATACAAAACATTTTCAATTTTAGTTCTACCATTATCCAAATTTAGTGTACCTTTTCCAACAATTCTGGTAGTAGTATTATCTCTAAATTTTACTATGCTACCATTGATCTTCTTCAAGATTATGAACTTTATTTTTTCTCCTATCATGTGCCTCAAACATCCACTATCAATGAACCATGGATTTTCTTTATTTATTGCATGCAAAGCTATTTTCACTAACATAGATTTTTTAGGTTGTTTTTCTGCCATGAACCTGTTTGCACTTTCTTCTTGATGAATGGAGCCTTGAAACTTTGGTCCTTTTTTACTGACTTCAATATGCTTCTACAATATCAAGCTATGTGTCCAAAGTTATTTCACTTGTAACATATTATGGCCTCTTCATTAAATCTTGATAGAGGAGCAAAAGAGTTGTGGCTTCTACTTGACTCTGCATGACTTTCCTTCTTATTTCTGAAATTGTTAGCTCTTTTTTGACATTCTATAATCTTATAACCATATCCATTACAATAAAAATAGTAACCATAAAAATAAGACCTGTTTATGTATCTCTAACCTGATTTTCTTTTATAGCTCTATTCTTTCTAGCCTTTTTTATTTGAGATGTCCTCTATATTTTTAACTTCTTCCCTTTTGATTTCCTCTTGTGTAAGATCTTTAGCATAGCTCTTTTCTTTTTCCTTATCTATGAAAGTAGTGGCCTCCCCTTTGTCTTTTTCAAATCTAATACCTATTTTAGCTGACATTGATCTTTGACTTTCTAATATCTTATTCAACATATTAATGATATTCTCAAATTTTGAATCATTGGCTACTCTATCATTGATTGCTTTATTTATTTTCACAAGCTCTACTTTTAAAGAAGAAATTTCAATAACATACCTTTCACATTCTTTACTTACTTTTTGTAATTGTGATGTTATATCTTCTTCATTCTTCTTGGCTTCTTCAAAGTGTGCTTATAGATCTTTAATTATTTCCTTTGACTCCTTTTCAATTTTATCAATCTGGAGCTTTAGTCTTTGATTCTTCTTCTCAAGATATTTTAAATATTATAAGTCACAAATGAGTTCTCCTTCTAGATTCACTTTATCTTCATCCTATTCTTCTTCTTAATCATCTATACTTTTACTTGCCGAGGCATCTTCATGTATGGCCATGAATAGAATATTTTCTTCTTCTAAATCACTAACTCCACTTTCTTTAGCTGAGCTAGGATATTTAGAATATAAACTCTTCTTCTCAAATCTTTTCTTGAATTTTCCTTTGAAATTCTTCTTGAATGTAGAATTTCCTTCTTCATTGTCACCATTACCCTTATCTAGGTAGTTATCTATAAAATGTCCAATCTTTCTACAATTAAAACATTTGAAAGGTAATTTTCTTTGATATTTACCTATGCCCTTTTTTGGCTTGAAAATTAATAGAGATCCATTGTCATCTTCATCATCGCTAGAACTGTCACTTGATTCTTGAATTTTAGCCTTCTCTTTCTTTGATGTCTGAAATCAACTTCTCTCTTTGAGGGTTTCTCTTGTTTAGTCTACATCTCATATGCCATAAGAATACCATGTAGCTCATCCATCTTTAGCTTGGATAAATTTTTCATCTCTTTAATTGTCAAAACTTTTGCATCATATCTCAATGGTAGAGATCTCAAAACTTTTTGAACCACAATTTATTCTTCTAGCTTTTCTCAAAGACCTTGAATCTAATTAACTATTTGATCAACTCAAAAAATATAAATTGCTATATTTTTTTCCTCTTCCATCTTCAAACTCTCAAACTATCTTCTAAAAGTCTGAAGCTTGGCTTGCTAAAACTTTCCATAAACTTTGTAAATATTCTCAAGTTTTACCAAAGTTTCATGAAAAGATTTACATTACATAAATTTAACAAATTTTGATTCACATAAACCACATAAAATAGAATTTAAAGGTTTAGCATTATTTTCACTTGCCTTATTTTCTATCAGAGTAGTTATAAGTGTCTATGGCTCTTCATATTCCTCTACCACTGCTTAGCATATGTTGAATCTAAGGGCCATCAAATAAGTCTTCATCCTTATGATCCAAGAAACATAATTTGTCCCATCAAACAAAGGTGCCTTATTTGTACAAAAACCTTCATGTGATCTAACCATCATGCTTTTTCGATCTACCTTCAAGCTGTAAAAAATTTTCAAAGGAACCTGCTCTAATACCAATGGTTAAGCATGAAATATATTGAGAGAGGGGTGAATCAGTATATTATATATCTTATTTCTTAATAAAATTTATTTTATTTAACCACTTAACCACACATTCAAGATATGTAATAAAATTGAAAAAATAATATGCACCACACGAGAGAGAGAGAGAGAGAGAGAGAGAGAGAGAGAGAGAGAGAGAGAGAGAGAGAGATCAGATTTTTATGTGGAAACCCAAAGTGGGAAAAACTATAGAGAACAATCTCAAGTATATGAATGAGTACCAACTCAAATTACAAAGTTTACAAGCACCAACTTACAAGAGCACCAACCCCTTTGCTGAGCACCAACACAAAAACTATTTGTGAGGACCAACCCACAAGAGTACCAACCCCTTTCAAATATTTATAATCACCAACCCACAAGAGCACCAACCCCTCTTATGTATAAAACACAACTATCTCTCAATGTTTCTTACTCAATAAATGATAGAACTCTAAAATATCTCCTTCTTTTCTCTCTTCAAAACAAAAAATACAAACCATGAACTCTCTTTCATATTACAAATGGATTCTCAAGCCTTTATTTATAGCTTTCTAAATGACCTTTAGCATTCACCCTTTGTGACCCTTTAATCCTCATAGAAAATGGTGCCAAACTTACATGACCCTTCATATCCTTGCATTTGAAAAATCATATGGTGACCCTTCATAAGAAAAATAATCCTTTCCTCTTTTGTCTTTATCTTGGTAAATTTTCATATTCCTCAAAGTGTCCCTTCATGGAAAAATGTACCATATCTTCTTTTGTCTTCACATGGTGACTCTTGGAATTCCTCAAGATGACTCTTCATGAAAAAATGTGTCCCATTCCTCTTTTGTCTTTTACCTCAGACTATTTGAATTATATATGGGCCTTATTTTGACTTATATACAACCAAAAATATATTAATTAATATTAAATAAATATTAACACATATTATCCAAGATATGAATATTAAAAACACCATTAAATGCAATGGGGCCTTTATCACCAATAATGCTAGACCTTTGACATCAATGAAAATATTTAAAACACTTGATTAAGGAGTTAAAATACATCCTTGAATATATATATATATATATATATATATATATATCCTTTTTCCACCTTACGCATGTTTGAGGATCTCCAAAATGATGTTACAAGGCTATGTTTATGTTTGAGAGTTCTTAATACCATGAAGCTAGTAGACTGCCTATGTAATTGGGCTTCAAATCTATCATTAGTTAACAAAATGATATTTTTTATGACTTGAATATTACTATAATGTTTCCATTATATGTCTATATGGGTGTATCAAATATTATTATGCCTTAAATGACCTTAAGAAGGTCTACAACTTCATTTCTTTAATGCAAGTGCGAGGGAAATCTTCCCTTGACTTAGTCTCTTACTTGAGAAACTATAATATCACCATGAATAATTATTTAATGGATTATTTAAGATTATTAAACCTATTCTCAAGATTTAAAATCTTCCCAAACTGGTCAAGAGACTCACACACACATAAACACCATGCAAATGAGTTAAGAACCTTGATTTTCTTTATGGTACAGACCTATGTTTTAGATTTTATCAGTATTTATTAATTATACAGACTTGATACCAATTTTTAAACTTAAATTACATAAAAATATACCTCTATGTACATTTTAATTAGGTTTTATTGAGTATAACACAAAATGTGTATTTTTTATGAAAACTAGGCTTGTAGGGTAGCAAACAAGCTAGTTTGCTATATTTTTAGATATAAAGGGTTAAATAGCTTATTATTTTTGTATTTTAATATATATTAACCCATATAAAAATTAAAATCACTATTTTTTTATGATAAAACACAAAAATATCAAAAACACTCATTTTCTAGTTTGCAACAACTTAGAAAGCAAAAATAATAGACCTAGAGAGAGAAATGGGCATATATTGAGTTTTATGAGGTATAAATACCTAATTATTTTTTTAATAAGACTTAAAGACACCATTATATATCCTAAAACCATTGTATTCATTCAATCAATCAATAACATCTCATAAAAACACCTTTTTATGCCTATTACAACTTAGAAATCAAGAATAATGGAGAAATCTTTTTAAATAGGTTGATGACTTCTTAGATTGAATTGTTTGGGTGCTTAAATTATGTTTAAGTATTTTTAAAACATATTTTTATATGTTTATATAATATTAACATGAACATTTAATTTCTATCTCCTTTGGAAACACTTCACAACCTCCAAATCTACTTGTCATGTCAAGAAACAATAAAATAATAATTTTGCTTTCCAATGGAGGTTTGATTAGGTTTAATTGATTGAATTTTGGTGTTTTAAGGACTATTATACCAATTTGTATTTATCTTTAAGTACCATTATGCATCCATCAAGTTCAGATATACTTCTAAAAGGAGAAAACTAAAATGTTGGGGTTTGCAAGGGTTTTAGAGGTGCTAAACTTGTTAGTGATTGCTCATAAAACCTTGCCCCTCAAACTCATAACTATTTCCAGAAAATTTTAAGGCATATGGATTACATTATACCCCTAAGAGTAATGGTCCTCACACTCTATGTCCTTCATGAACTAATGAGAAACTTGTTGACCTTCTTTACTTGTGAGTGACCCGATGGTGTTCTTGAGCAATATTTTGCATTGTTTGGGCTTGGACCTTATGGATAAATATTATTTTGGGACTAATAAGGATAGAGGATGATTTAAAAAATTAAAACCTAGAAAATACCATAAAAACACTCCTTATTTTTCTATGGAACCTACTCATTTGTTTTGGCATCTCAAAGAAGATACTTGTAATTGAATTTTTCTGACTTTAAACCGCCATCTCCATGTTAGAAAATGACTCAATATACCTTAACATATGTGTTTCAATGTACATGAAATTTATTTTACCTTTGGATTAGTTTACTAATCTTTAATTACATTTTCAAGACACTAAAATGATTTAAACAAGCAAAAACATTAAACTTTAACTTTTACAAATACCTTAAACTATGTTAAAGTACCTTAAACAATTCTAAAGTCTTCATAGATAACCATTTTCAAGGTTAGACAAATCAAAATATTGTTTGAACATACCATGATCAAGGGTGGCTAAATTAACCAATAATAATGATTACTAAAAATATACGCAAGTAAAAAAAATTCAAAAAAAAAATCTAATTAATTTTATAATCATTTTAGATAATATTTCTAAATGTTACTTTAAAATTAAATAACATTGTAGTTTAAAAAAATATGTTGATTTATAATTGAATGTGATAAGTAGGTGAGGATTATTTTGGTTGAATTTTATATTTTATAAGATAGAAGTTTAGAATAAGGAAAAAATGTTGCATATCATTATTAGTCCTGAAGGGATTACTATAGAATTCAATTGATTAAATTTTGATTAAATCATGTGTTCTTGTAGACACATAAATTAATATTTATTTGCTAAAACAATGCACTTGTGACCATCCTCTTATACACACTTAGCTCATGCCCAATTTCATGGTTGTAATCCTATATTCTTATACCTCTATGTGGATGACCCTTATCCTTGAGAAAATTTAATAAAAATCATTCCTATTCTTCACTTCAAATGGCCTAAAATCATTATCAGACTAATCCAAAAGTTAAATTTAGTTGTCTTTGCTGTTTAGAAAAGGATTCTTCTTTAGAAATATCCTAGTTGTTGGGAGAGTTTGAATTTGTCAATTATGTTAACCCTAAATAATGACTATTTTCTCAAATTCAAATTCACATAATAGGTCATCCCACATGTTTCTCATGTCCTATTTGAAAATTTTCAAAAAATATCACTATAAAGCTACATTTTTAAATGATTTTTCATTAGAGGCTCTTATCATTGAAAAACACTAGAACATCTAACTTCACATTTAGATAAAAATATCTAATCTTCCCAATTATGAGTTTACACAATCCTAGTAGCTCTGAGCTATGTCTAAATAACCTCAAAGATCACAAGTCATTATTGAAGCACTTAATTATACAAGTATTGCACCAAAATATATTATTACACTAGTTTTTCACACACAACACCATATCATGGGAGAGCTACATGGATTTTGATCTCTCTTTATATTATTGATATGTATGTAGTGCTCAACATAGGGGGTGTTGAGGTCAAACACAACTTCAACCACTGACCCTTTTTTCCCATTTATTTCATTTATTCCTCATGACTTATTGAGCTAGGGTTCCCAGTGAAGAAGGCATACAATGACTTAAAAAATGAATTACACAGATCTGATCATGCACATAGGACCTAAAAGTGAAGCTACACTGATCCAAATTTATACAAAAAGATAAAACTCTATCAGATACTGATGCACCCTAAAAACATAAACACATGCTGAACTTGTCCACATAACATGATAAAGACTAGGTGGATGTGGACCCATGTTATTAATTTATAGTGATCTCATATAAACATACAATCAGTTTCAAAGTTGTAATCACAACCCTATATGTTTTATTTATAGTTAATTTTTTATTCTTTGGTACCTTATTTTTAGCATATTTATATATTTAAAAAGTTTCAAATATGTTTGTGTGATTTATACCATATTTATTATAATCTAATTTTACACAACAATTTGTCTAATTAATATTATAACTCTCTTAATTTAAAATTTGATAAAAATTATTGGTGAACCCATTTATTAATTAAATATTACTAAACCATTCATGTTATTTTTTTTCTGATTGATATATTAGGGTTTTTATATTTGATAAATTTTTTGGTAGCAAAAATCTTCCAAGTTTATTTTTTATATTTAGTTCAATAGATTAAGAATGTTTTTTTTACCTATTTTTGATGATGTGCTACACTAAGTTGTACTCAAGCTAAACATTTTCATGTTTTAGTAAATAATAATATATTATAGAATCAAAAAATAGATTTAATGACATGAATAAAAGACAATTAAAAGGATTTATTTCAAATAATAAAGATATGCACGATGTGTATATAAAAATTGTTGGAGAAGAAATCAATAAAGCATCTGAAGGCCAATTCTTTAGTCATTCCAATTTTATGGGGTCTTTACATTTTTTTACACCATTTGATACAAATTTTGTACCACCATATACTATGAGGAAAATCCAAGGGTTTAATCAAATTAATATGCCAATTCATACTCAGTCATTTGAGACACCACCATTTGTTATCACATATTTTATTTCCAACATGCATAATCCATTATGCAAACCATTATACCTTTGTAAACTAAGGTGTTACAAATAGAATGAAGTACTTTGAAACCTAGTTAAAAATTTGATTCATAGACTTTATTGCACACTTCATTGGCTTGACATATTTCTACAGATCCTTTACCAACTAGGTTTATGCCTTTACATTGTATGATGGAAAAGGTAACCATAAATAACATTTGAGATAATTTCACGTAGCATGTTTGGACTATGATTTGAATGATAAGTTTTTGACCAAGTTATTTACCAAAAGTTAACAAGAATATACATTCAAATGGTTTTATGATTTATCACATTAGTTAGTTCATGCATTCAATCTTTTGGTATATTTGTTCATTGCACATTTCTCAATGAACACAATGAAAATATTTCATATGCTCAGATTTCACGTCTCAAATAAGAATAAAAAAATATGTCTTAAGGTATAAGACCATGTTATCCTAAATGACAAATCCCATGGTAGATAAGAATTTACAAGACATCTTCAAACAAATTTTGCTTTCACCTCTACATGAATCTATTATGTTTAAGAAGTTTTCATCATTC
Organism: Torreya grandis; assembly: GCA_037957365.1. NCBI lineage: Eukaryota > Viridiplantae > Streptophyta > Pinopsida > Cupressales > Taxaceae > Torreya > Torreya grandis. Next base: position 2,436,049 of record JARHVA010001131.1, read on the forward strand.
ATGGATTTATGTTACATAGTTAAGGAAAGAGAAGTTATGTTATTAGCCATGAATAAGCTCAAGTATATAACCACCTCAGTTTTTAATTCTCATGTAAATAATCCAAGTAAGACACCATACAAGGTGAGACCAAATGAAAACAATAACAAACAAAAATAAATAGTAAATGTAGTTTCAAAACTTGTGTCATGCATTATTTAATCAATTCCACTAAAGAGATAGTTTACCAACTTGCTATAAGATCCCTACAAGGTGTTATAAAATTTATTAGAATTTCACCTCATATCACTCCCTCACATTAAAAAGGGTGATGTGAGTAAACCTCTTTCAAAAATATTTTATCAGAATGATTTTATGAACACTTATCACATTCATATAGAATGAGATAGTCAACAATGATTTTGATTTACACTCTTTATTAATTTGAGCTTATATTGACCAACAACCTATATGGAGAATCATGGTTGATAATGGTTCAAGTGTGAATATGTGCACTATCAGACTTCTCTCCCATCTTGGATATAGAGATAAGGATATACTTCAAACATATATAATAATAAATGGATTAAATGGTCATGTTTAGAGCTCTATTGGTGAGATCACATTACCACTACAGGTTGGTCCCACACATGTGGCCTCTAAGTTCATAGTAGTACCTAGTGAAAGAGTCTTTGATGTATTATTGGTATGTCCTTGGATTCAAAAACTTGGTGTAGTTCCTTATACAATACACATATTTTTGAGATATATTTTCTCTAATGAGGTTATCATGGTTCATGATATTCCATATGAATAAACCATACAACCAAAGGTTATTTTTCCTACATAACATATTGTAGTTGAACAAACTAAAAAGGTTTAACCTACATAGAACATTTAGAAGTAAGATGTTAACTTTCCAAGGATGTATGTCCTTGAAAATCCACTTAATTAGTGATTGTCATAGATTATATAGATCTACTATCTGCACCAGCACATCCTAGATTGATATTACAAGGCATTTAGATTATCACCATGATAAAAAAACAAAGTTCATACATTCTATAGTTTACCATGATAAATAACATACACAATATACTATAGATTATCACCATAACAATAGAATTTATGTTACATAGTTAGATTAGTTTCCAAATTCTAAGTTGTGATCATTTCCTTCATAGTGACATGATACTTTCTATTCATGAGAGGTCATCCTTCCTATAATAGATAAAAGACCTATTGATTATGAGGGTCTTATGGGAGTCATTGGTTAACATGTTCATTTTTCAATTTTATATATCAAAAGTACAAAAAGAATAGAATTTTTTTGATTTTTTTTTATCAAAAGTACAAAAAGAATAGAATTTTTTTGATTTTTTTTAAAAAAAGGACATATGCATGCTATGTCTATTTCATTTATATTAGTTGATTTTGTTCTTAGTATATGTAGTAATTATCTATATCCAATTTTATACTAAATATACTTCACAAGTGTACTTGAGTGAGTTGCTAAACATATAGGTTGTCACTTCCAAATGCAATTATAGGTGGTGATATTATATCATACCAAAAAACTTTACACAAATATAATTATTATAACCTATACAATAACATAATATGCTCTTATCTAATTCCAATGGACTTGTCCTAGTAAATACAAGCTCTACTTTTTTAGATTCAAACCACTCGTACGCCTTCTAAAATTATTTTTATATTAAAAATTTCATTAGAGGCACCTATTAGACATTTTGTATCATTATATGACTATCCATATTGTTTCTATTTTAGTACATTACATTGTTCAATTTTTTGCTTACTTACATTAACATTGCTATATTACTAGATACATGAGTTGTTGAATATACTAATGTTAAAAGTTGCTTATGTAGATCAAATTCACTTAATCATGCAAGTTTTTATGTTTTCTTTATTTTTTTATGTCTTATGTGTATTCTACTTATTTAGATTGTGACATTTGAACATATCCCTTATATGTGGTCCCTTGGACTTCTTGTGTGTACTCTTTGTGTGTGTGCATCATGACCACGATTATTTTTTTCTTGGTTTTTTCAAAAAAATTATGCAATGATAGAAATTATACATCTTAAAAGTATTTTGATGCCACAATAAATATCATTCATCCTCCCTAAATTTCTCTATATCAGCTTTGAATTCTCAATATATGATCATTATTTGCTACATTCTTAATTGTTTACGTCTATCTCAACATGGTACTACGTATACTTATTTTTACATGCATCCTACATTATTATATTTTTGAATTTATCTATGATGATGCCACACTTTCTAATGTTATCATTATTACTCTAGATTTCATTATTTTCTATAATAGCATTCGCATAACTTTATTATTTTGAACTAAGTTATTGTACAAGTTTCATATCTCACCTCAAAAGAAGGGGAATACATAATGGTTTTTATTAAAAACTAAGATGAAAAAATTCATTGCACAGATAGAAAAAGACAAAGTTTAATTAGTTAATCATAGGTCATACTTAAATTTTACTTATAAACATTTTTGTTGCAACCATAAAAAATAACAATTTATAAAATTCTCAAAACTAAACTTAGTCAACAGATCAATTTTTATGAGTTAATCAAAGATAGTTTCAAGTTTTATACATAGGTTTAATACAATTTGCTCATTTTGGGGCATCATGCATGGCATGTGTTATGGGGTTTTGACATAGTTATTACTTAGACAGTCACTTGAAATTAATTATTTCTTTAACTATATACACCCATTTATCAAATTGTGATCATGTGCATAGCACACGACCACTTCCTCTCTCAGTTTTACACTAGTTCTCACATAATGAATGACAATATATGTCATTCTATATGTTAAATACCCTAGACTTAGATCATTGTATTTTTATCAGTTTTACATTATAAATGAGTTTTATTCTATTTACAATGGTTGTTTCACCTTTTTCACTAAAATGATCTATTAAAATTCATACAAGGATTCCAAACTACTCTACTACCTTGGGTATGCAATGATAGAGATAAACACACCTTGAGTCCTTAATCACACTCTCCTATCAATGAGGATTGGGATATGCAAAGTCCAATCCAATTTTTAATAAAAATAAATCTCCAATGGTCATACCCTCTCCAATCCACTTGTTTTGAATAGAAAACATAATGGTTCACATACCTAAACATGTGTATTCATTCCTTATTATTTGATCTATAATTTTATTGTATTTGATTTCATATTTTTATCCCAAGTAAGGACTGATTTATACATGTTTCATTGTAGGTTTGTATGAAACACATTTCAGCATATGGCCTACTTTCAATATTATTCTTCATGGGTAAGTTCAAGTATAATTATTTTCATTTTGCCTCTATAATTTCACTTTAATGCATTTATAGAATAAAAGAGGGGAAAAGGTAGATAAATAAATTAAAATATATTTGATAAAATAATGCACTTGTGACCATCCTCTTATACACACTTAGCTCATGCCCAATTCTAAGGCTCTAAGCCATTATTCCTCTATCTATATGCAAATGACCCTTACCTTTGAGAAAATATGATACATAACATTCATATTCTTCATTCCAAATGGCCTAAACGCATTATTAGGTTGACCCAAACTTCTATTTTATTTGTATTTTTTCCTTAGATAATGATGCTCCTTCAAGATTGTTCCACACGCTAATAGTGTATGAATCTACCAGCCACATCCTCCTATCAAATAATGGGTATTTTATCAAATTTAAAATTCACCTAAAAATTCATCCCACACATTTCACATGTCTTATTCAATAAATTTTTAAGAAGACCATTATAAAGATATATTTTTTAACCATTATTCACTAGAGGCTTATATCATTATAAAACTCTATAACATCTAACTACACATTGAGAGAAAAATGTTTATTTTTCTAAATTCTGAGTCTACATAACCCTAGTAGCTTTGAAGTTAGTCTGAATACACCTCCAAGATCACAAGTCATTTTCAAATTATTTAATCACACTAGGATTGCACTAGTATATAAGTACTACACCTATTATTCGCACACACCACTATAGCATGGGAGAACTACATAGAGTTTGATCCCTCTTTGGAATATTAGTATGTAGGTAGGGCTTAACACATAAGATGTTGAGGTCAAGTACAACTTCAACCACTAACCTATTTTTTCCACTTATTCCTCATGACCTATTGAGTTAGGGTTCAAAGTGAAGAAGAAGGAACACAATGGCTTCCAAAATGAATTATACATATTCGGTCATGTACACAGGACCCACAAGTGAAGGTGAAATGATCCAAATTTATACAGAGAGATAAAACCCTACTAGATGTTGGAGCACCCTAAAAACGTGTGTAGGTTGACCTCATCCATATATCATGACCTTGTCTTGGGTGCATGTGAAACCTTATCCCTAATTCATAATGGATTCATATAATCATATAATCAATTTCATAGTGGCAATCACAAACCTACACATTTTATTTATAGATAAATTACTCTTCTTTGGTACTTTCCATTTTTTAAATATTTCTATATTTAGTAAGTCTTAAATCAGTTTATGTGACTTATGCCATATTTTTAGAGTCTTATTTTAGATGCCAATTTATCTAATTAAGAATAAAACTCTCTTAATCCTGAATTTAATAAAAATAATTCTCTACCAACCAAATAACATTATTTTGTGTGCATTGAAATATTTATACTTTTTCAATAGTTAACTTACACATTTCTTAACAAAATTTAATAAAAAACAATCATTTATTTGTGATGTGATTGGAAAAATGTTTTAATATGTTATTAATCAGTTGAAAATGGTTGGCCTCAACAACAACAACAATAATAAATAATATATTTATTTGTCCCTACCAAGGAAAGGTGCTATAAATTTCATTTAAAGTATTAATATCTTCCTTCCAACCAATTAAATTGCACAAATTAACATATTATTATCACAATTCTATAATTTTATTTGCAATATTATGGAATATTCCCTAAGCTATTATTAGGAAGTATTCTATTTTCTTACTAACTATTGGATAAAATTTTATTATATTAAAAGGAAAAAAAGTTACTATTTTTTATTCATTTGCTATTCTAATTTTTTTTTCTAAATTAAACTACTCTCCATCCTTTAATAAATTAATATTTTTTATTCAGTTTTTATTCTAATAATATACTTTTATGTGGACTTCTAAATCGAAAGTCAAGACATTAAAAAAATATACAAATTTAAAATTGAAGTGTGTGCGTGCGTGCGTGCGTGTGTGTGTGTGTGTGTGTGTGTGTGTGTGTGTGTGTGTGTGTGTGTGTGTGTGTGTGTGTGTGTGTGTGTGTGTGTGTGTGTGTGTGTGTGTGTGTGTGTGTGTGTGTGTGTGTGTGATTTTAATAAAATAATATATGTATAGATAAGATTTGTTTTTGGGAATATATACCTTTCTCCTAAAGAAGGATTATGGGAGGTGAACTGAAACATTGATGCTAAAATCTTTTACATAGTTATTCCTAGAAACAAATCTTATTAATGATATGGACTGCGAAAACACACACACACACACACACACACACACACACACACACACACACACACACACACACACACACACACACACACACACACACATTAGTAACAATTTTTATTTTACTAGATTATTTATTCTTAAGAGTTTTTTAATCCATATATTTGTATATACTAAATGGTTATTATTATTTTTATCTAGTTTTAATGTATATTCTTATTCTTACTCTTTTTTCACTATAAAATAAAAAGTTTACTTCATTTTAATGTGTGTGTGTGTGTGTGTGTGTGTCTATATATATATATATATATATATATATATATATATATATATATATATATATATAAATCTAACCTATTTTAGATGGTTATTAGTAAAAAAAATTATTTTAGTAAATTATTTATTCTTAAGAGGTTTTTTATCCATATATTTGTATATACTAAATGGTTATTATTATTAGTTTTGTCTAGTTTTAATGTAGATTCTTATTCTTAGTCTTTTTTTAGTATAAAATAAGAGGTTTGCTTCATTGTAATGTATAGTGGATAGAAAATATCTCTTCCACAAAGATTATTTTTTTATGAAAAAACTTTATTATTTTATAATAAATATTTTTTTATCTAATATTCTTGGAATCTATTTCAATTCAATAGATAATAATTTATTTATTATAACATATGTGTTGTTCCCCAAATTTAATCCTCAATTTAGATCAATTGTTTCCTTCCATGTACATTTTTTTATGATATGAAGAGGAATCACTAAACCAACTAAAATCTTGGAGATCACCATATCATAGATATACCCTTTTGATTTGGTTACATAACTTTCAATCTAGAATCTAAATAGGTAAGATAACTTAATATAGGGGCTAGTCGACAAGTGAATAATCAAACTGTCATGATTACAAATTAGTTCTTATAAGGCTCATGATTAATCAAAGTTATTTATAACTAACTTAAAATAATATGAAGAAATAAATTTATTGTGCATTCTTGACATGTTTAGATTATGAAAATTTATGGTGTTAACAACCATGTCCCTTGAACATGCAAAATCTATTAGCTTGTTATAAAATAAAGATATTTGCATCTATTAATTAAAAATAAATCTATATTAATAAAGTAAATTTATTAAATATTTATAAGATAAGTTGTAACCATTTAGTGCAATTGACAAAAATTATATACTATATCTATGATATTTTTTAAAAAAATTGTAACTTTATGTTCCAACTACTAAATGAATTTAATTTACATATCAATATTTTTTACTCTATTAAATTATTATGTGGTTTTTTTAAACTATAATACTCCCTCTTTATATCTAAAAATAAGTATTGCACCTTGCTAATATGTAACCTTTGTTCTACTAACCTACAACTTAGCCTCCAAAATGCCTTATGTAAACTAACACAATTGACATTATAATTTCTATTACAATTGACACCTAAAAAAATCGCATCTCTATGTTCCAACTACTAAATTAATTCAATTTACATATCATTTTTTTTCCTTTAGTAAATTATTATGTTGTTTTGTTTAGCTATAACACTCCCTCTCCATATCCAACAAGAAGGATTGTGCTTTGCTAATATGCAGCCTTTGTTCTACTATCCTAAAACTTAACCTCTAAAATTATTTATGTAAACTAACACAACTGAAATTATGGTTTTTATTACAATTGACACAATAAAAACAAGGACCACGACCCTTGTTTTGTTTCCAGTTACCAACACTATTAAATATTAACATACCATGCTCGCTACTTGAAAGTTTTTTTTCCAGTCCATTTTAATGGGGTCATTGAATATAAATTTGATTTGAGTTGCATGTAACATGCTCACTACTTCACATTAATCTCATCCTCATCTCCTATCTCTACGTACGTCCTCAAAAACTCCCACCTGTCCAATGTTAGAATCAACCTTAAAATAAAAAAATGTCATAGTGGTATGTGAAAACTATTCCATTATAAGCATCTTGGAAACACAATATTTGAACAAAAAAATGAAAAATGTAATCTATATGATACATTTAAAAACCACAATTTATACCATGAGGCACCTAAAGACTCCCCGTATAAGACCTTCATACAATTTTATTATTGGTTTCACCATTGTTGTCTTCATAAGTGCTCAAAGACATTTGACAAAATCTAGTTCTTTGCAAGTCTCTATGGATTGGAGTTTTAGAGCATATGATTGGGGTTACAAATGCTAAATTGAGTGGTAAATTCAAATGTAATAAAGCTTCCCAACTTCCTCATCTCTGTAGATGTAATCATATGATTATAGTGTTTTTATGGTCTTATCTTTTAGCATCTATCTGTGAAATTTGAGTCATAGAGATTTATTTTTCTTGTAATGGGTCATGGTGTGGAGTTTAATAGAGACCCAAACCTAAGCATGTAATAGAGTTCATGGAGACTCTAAGGAATAATACTCCCAGATACAAGATTGCAATGGGTATGAAATAGTTTTAATCCTTAGTCCTACCACACCATGCCTATTTGTAGTTTGGTTCTATTTAAGCCTTTGAAAGTTTGTTACATTGGCACCATCCTTCCTAAAACTACCTTGAAGGGAAATTTTTATTTATTTTATAAGCTTGGGCTTCTATCATATCATTGGATAATTTATCAAGGTACCTTATTTTCTAGTTTTTGTTTTTTTTTTTTTTTTGTCTTGAAGAGGTAGGATTTGATTGCTTCTTATGTTTTTTATGCTTTCTAGGGTTATGCAACACATACATGTATACCACGGATAATGAGATGGTGGGATAAAGGAACCACCCCCAACATGAGATAATTTCACTCAGCCCAAAATTGATTGATTCTCTTGTAAATGATAAAGCTAAGCTTTTTGTTTTAAATTTCTATGGTACTTAATGTGGGGCTTGTAGATCTCTGCATCCTAAGGTATTTTGTGATGTAATCTTTTCATATGGAAAATCCATTTGTGTATTTGCATGTTTTGATTGAAATGTATAGTTTGGACATCTTAGCATTGAATATTTTCAAAATTAAGGAAGATATAGTTGGTCATAAATAGAATGATGTATGAACTATTTCACATATATAATTTATTTTATTTTAGGATGGATACAAGAGCAAGGGAGGTTTTGTCTTTTACATCATATTCATGCCTCCTTGTCTAGGTTCTTTTATTATATTTTACTGGTAATAACATAATCAAATTATGTTTTTCAACATAGCTTTGGTTGATCAAGGATCTTTATTTTATGTTTAGTGCATGTTTTGGATTAGGTCATCTACTTCCATTAGTTCATCATCATCTGAAATCATCAGTATTTCAATGAATAGTGTGCAGTATCTGTGGATGTTCTCTTTTTCTTTCCAATATTATTTCCTTTTGTAAGGCTTGTTCTTAGGCTATTTTTGTGATAAAATATATGTTTTCTTGTATGTTTTGAGTGGCTATTGTCTGAAGTGTAATTTTTTTAGTTTATGTATTTTACTAAAAAATTATTATATCAAGATTAACTTAGGCTTAGAAAATTTTTGTGCTAAAGTATATGTTTTTTTCATATGTCTTGAATAATTTTTGTATTAAGTGTAATTTTGTTAGTTTATGAATTTTACTAAAAAATTAATATATCGAGATCAATTTTGTACATTTGTTAACTGTTAGTGATGTATGGCGATGTGAAATTTGTGAAGGTGAACTATAAAGAAAATAAATCTTTATCATATCTTGAATATCCATGTTCTACCCATTTTCTAATTCTACATAGGGTCTCAAGAACATCTTTGTAGCTTTATTTGTACTAATACAATAGTAAGTAAAGTTTTTTTTGTTGTAGCTACTTGATTTACTTATCATTTTTAATGATCTACTTAAACATGCATAATTTACTAATTTTTGGGCATTATATATATAAGTTTAGGGGTGCCCTTGTGAAACACAACACTCCAAGATGTAGCCTTGGACCTATGACAAGATTTTGGGAACCTCAACTATTAGCTTTGTGAAAAAACAAATTATTGTCCTTCAACATGTTAAATAAGGGCATAGCTACTAGAAAATAAGAGATGAAATTTGTTTTTAGGTTCAATAAAAGAGAGGATTTGACACTTGATGGTATTGGTAGAATTTTGGAGGATTCATTACCTTCCAAATCCAACCAAAACTATGAGGAACTAACTCTCATGGGTGAAAGTGACTATGAAGTTTTTTTCCATGAGATACACCTATATTTTTATGTATATATAGTGGCATTTGGAGTGCATTTCACATTTATGTAAGGTTTTTTTTTGTAATTAACCATTTCAGATAACCTTAATAGGAGTTTTCACTTTTATTGAGACCCCATTAGATAATTTTAGGAGGTCTAAGTTTTTTCTAATTACAAGATGCAATCAAGTTTTCCCATTGATGTTTCTTAAGATACACATCTTAGTTGTGTTTTTTTCAATAGTTATTTTAGATCACTACTTTTGGATATCTATAGTAGTTCAATGTTGAGAGTTTCAAAATTCAATATGTGCCTCAAGGTTGATTATTGTAGCTTATTTGTAGGCATATAAAAATCATATAATTTGGTAGAAAGAGGATTGGTGTTTGAAGCAAGGATTGGTGATTAGAGTAGGGATATGGTGTTTGTTTATAACCCAATGCATATTTCAGTTAATGGCTATGTATATGAGCTTTGTAATCTTTTATTTATTTATTTTTATTGAAACCCTAATTTAACATAGATTAGGTGTACATAATGCTTCTTTGGTTTAGTGAAAAGGACTGATGGGTATTTATTCTACTAAATTCACCTGGGGCATGATCCTAGCCTCATCCCTTTTTTGGTATCTCTTGGGATTTATACCTTGGTGGATGGCTAGGCAACGCCTTTTACTCCATCATCCTCACCATTAGACTAAAACTCACTTGAAATAGTTATATATTATATTATTATGTATAACCTATGTGTTCAAGAGAACCAAAGAGAACCAATGTTTTTTCACCCTAGAGATACATAAGCTAATTATAACATTCAACATTAACATATAACTTCATACCTTCTATGCATTAAATAAAACCAATGTGAGGTTTCTATAATCTACATTTTATTTTGATATCATTTTACTTTCATTTAAAGCTCAATGTGGAGGATGATTTCATCTATAATGTTTTGAAGATGGTGTATTTAGACACCTAAATCTTAACACCTCAGTGTCAAAACTATTCACCATCTCATTATTCTACATAATAAACCTTGATTTCTCCCTAAGAATAAATCACTATTCCAATTATCATTTTCATCTTTAATTTTCTTGTCATATCCCTAATCACATTATCACACTGCATCGTAACCCTACTCCTATCAAATGTATCCCTAATAAACTTGTTATTATTTAACATCACCTCCAATCAATTAGTCCAATTGCATAATTGAACCTTACCAATCCCACTACATGCCAAATATAGATTAATTAGCTAGTTAATTATATTAATTAGTTAATTGGTATTAATAAAAAAATCCATAGAATTATAAATTCCATATTATCTAAAATCAATAAACCAATTTCATCAAATCAATTTGTCTCAAATTAATGACATCATCCATCAACTTAGAGAATATCATAAAATCTAAGGCAATGGAAATTTGTAGACATTCAATTCCTAACACCATTGTTTGAAATTGTCAATCTTAATCAAAATTTGTTAAAATGCACAAATTATGCCACAATCACTTAAATGCACTAAATGGTTCAAGATTATCGTATACAAGTGCCAATTTAGGCTAATGTATCCCTAAATAGGGCAATACATTTTATGTGAATATTAGCTTTGATCAAATCATTTTTAGTCAAAATGACTGAAATGCATTTTGGTTCTCTTGATCACTCTTTTCTTTTAATTCAAAAGCACATGACATGTGTATGCATTATTTTATGTCAACAAAGTCCTAAATGGGATGACAGTCCATACACAACTAACATCATCTTCTAATTCCTCTCCAGTCAATTTATGACCTAGTAATATGACTTTTTGACAAATTTAGTTAATTACCAATTTCTAAAGAATTATACTAAAAATAATTAATCTTACTTAGGAAAATTAAACAAAATTATGAGATTAATAATTCAATGAAGTTTATTGAATATTTATTTATTAGAAATTGATTCCTATTTAGTACATCATCAAATGACATGATCAATGGGGTGGCATCCATAAGCCATAAATGCAACAAATATCAAGATTTTGGCTTCCCATGCCTCTTTATGCCCCTTCCTCCCAAATATTTATCAAGCTATTTATATATATTATTTACATAATTGGATTAATTCATGGTCACACATCTTGATCTTAAGATGGATGCTCATGGTTGATCCTGATCAATTGAAAAATCTATAAATAGGAGGGACTAAACCACTTCGATTAAGATTCATTTGTGTAAACTTAGTATGCAAAATTCTCTCCACATGCCATTTGTGTGTGTTTATTATTATGTTTAATTTGAAATAAGATAGCTTAATTGATAGGCATAACATTGATTTCATATCATGAGACTAGCTTAGTTGGTGTTATTGAGATGGTGGAGGGCCTTGGGCTTGCACCATTTTTAAAGACTTGAGCATCAAATCAAGGGTAAAAACGCGTTGGTGGGAAGCTCTTGGAAAGGTAACTTATGTTTATGTTCTTTCATTTGATCTTAGTTGTCATTTGCACACCCCATTGAATAGGTTAGCTTAGATTGTTAGTTCTTTATGTATTTGTTGTCTTTTTCATTACTAATGCTTGATCTAAACATCTTTGTAGTCTATATCTACATCTTGTCATGCTCAATGGGATAACACATCCATCTTAAGTAATGAAGACATTTTGGAAATCTTAGATTTCTTTAAAAGTCATGAAAAATCCCTTAACATCAATTTTTAGCTTCATTTTCCTATGTTTTTGATTTTTTTTATTGATACACAGGTCACACAGTGACCGATGTTGATTCTGTGTAATCGACATTGGTCAAGGATAATTGGCATCAGTTAGGTTGTAGGGTAAACACATCTAAAAATTTGCATTTTTTGATTTTTATTCAAATTTGTAGTTGTCAATTTGAGTTTATAAGACTCTAGTATGAACATTTATTCTTGATCTGAAAGTTTTATTTTGGAGATTTAATCCTAACTTATCTTGAAAAGCATTTATTGTCAAAATATTTTTTACCAAGGGTTCACAGGTGACTCTATTTAATCATTTTTGACTAATAACAATTCTTTATTACTAACACCAATCATTCTTAACCAACATCAGTCTCTGTGTGTAAAAAATAGAGAACCCAAGAGTAATAATTACAAACTTGTTTATTTAATTACAAATCATACATCTAATCAGGAGAACCTTTCTAACCTTATAGGACCATTGTGGAAAAGTGATCAAACTTTGAAGCATGATTTAAGCTTATAACCTTCCCTTTGGTGTTTAAAAGGAACTTATATGGTTTGATTAAATGTTTTTGTGAATTTTTCAAAAGTTTTTTCAAAATAAGGCTAAAAGTCCAAGAATTTCACTTAACATTTCAATTTGGTGCTTAAAACTTACACTTACCTAAAATTCAAATTTCTTGAAGTGGTGTTTTATATAAAACATCTATTACTTGTTAAGCTTAGGTAACCAAAAGTGCCTTTTCATTATGATTATGCCTTTGTCCAAGGCATAAAAAGGAATTTTTCTAGGATCTCCTCAAAACCCATATGGTTTGGGTGATCTATTAACAACCTCTAAAGCCTTTTCACTTAGATCATTTATTTTATGCATTTTGGCTTGTGGAGGGGAGTTCATAGCCTCTTCATAAGTTATTTAGGGAAGCTTTGATATGGAGTTTCATCTCTCGATATCTTCAACCCCTCTTCAAAGGGTATATAAATTTAGGGTGACCCATTGGGATGTTTGCTTGAGTGGCTTTGTTAGTGGCAATCTAGCTTGGAACATATGATCGATCAAGTTATTGCCCTACACTGAGAAATTGATAGATGTAATAATTGTGAAAAAGATAAGACCTTTTCACAACAAGCTGATTGATGTGGATCTAATCTATGTGTTTCATCTCTAGCATTAGCCATATTTGGGACCATCTAGATGGTCTTAAATTTTAAGTTTTAGACAACCCCACTTGTTCTAGAGTATCATTGATGCAGGGTGAGTAACTCAAAGGTCCATGTCACCATACAATATTTTGGGAAAAGGGGGTGTAAAATACCCTACCAACTCATGAACTTTAATTTTTGGATTAATAAATAAAATCCTTCCAAGAGTACATATATAAATATATTATAATAATATGAAACAACCTTAGTAGTTTAAGGCTTAGGATGATTTACTTAGTTGTAATTGTCTTTGTCTTTACTTACTTGGTCATTTTTTTTGAGTCTAAAAACTATTTGTAAATAAATCACATCATAACCAAACACATTTTTTGTTCACCATTTCTTGAATAAGGAGGCATTACGCTGGTCAAATCTAAATCATCTTTTCCTTGTTCAAATTCTCATCTTAGAACATTATGTTTGTATTGTCTAAACAACATAGTTATGCTACCCATTTTAGTCTAAACCATTTTCCAAAATCTTTAAGTCCTTCATTGATAATTCAAATTTAAAATTTCACCTTTCTAAGTTCTAGGTTAATATGTTAATTTATTTTACCATTTGCACTTGACTTGAGTTAACTTGGGTTCAATTTTCCTTTGGATTGAAGGCTATTTATAGACTCATCATCATCTAATCATTGTGAAATTAGGTCATCAAGTGTATCTCTCACACTCTAAGTTATAAAAAAAATTATTCTACCTCTTATTACTATGTGGTGGCATTGTGCTACCCGTTTGGTCTTAGTTTATACTTAGGAATTCTTCCATGTTTTCAAATCTTGAGTTTCTTAGTTCACATTGACACCTTCCTAATCTGAAGGGATTTATTATAGTTTCCTAGTAGTAACTTATCAAAGTTGAACTAGCTTTTATATTATTGACATATCTCTAAACCTAAATTTGGTTGACTAGTTTACACTGAGGTCCTTGAGTTATCATACCCTCTTCCGATTTATACAATTTTAACCCTACCTAAGGTTGAGTAATTTCATGAACACATTCTTATAATTGTGTGGTACCACACCACCTAATTTTAATTTTAGTCTCTTTATTACCTTTTCATTTATTTGGAAATAGTCAAAACATACTTTATTAAAATGTTTGCAAAACATTTTTCAAATCTTTCCAAACGTAGAGAACACAACCTTTCTAGACATGACTCAAAGGTACACTCATAATGGGGTCCCTTATGGATCTTTCTATGAGGAGGATCACTTTTATGATGGTCAAGACAATTTTTTGGTCTTTAAAGGCATTCCCAAAACTATAGGATATGAGGAAGACTTTTTGGAATATCAACCCTAAGAGGACAAAAACACAGCACTCCTAAAGCTGATTGATTTTGGTGTTGTATTACCCTTGGACTTTCCTATGGAAAAGTTTCATACCTTGGTTAGAGGAGAGAAAAAATGAGAATAATCCTTCATAAACATTTCAAAAACAAACATACATTCTTCTAACAAAATAAATGAAATACTTATAGAGTTTAAACCCATTGATCAAGATCTTGTCACCAAGATAAAAAAGATAAGTCAATGATATGCAAAATAATTTATCATGGAATTGATAGACTCTTTAGTTGCTACTTCAATCCAAAATGACACTTCCAAGGAACAAGGGAATGTGGTTAAACCAATGTAAAATTTAGTTGAGAACACAACAAATATGGATCAAGATGTCTCAATCAAACAACCTAAATCCCAAGAGGTTCCTCCACACGCTTTTCTAGACATGGAGCATATATTTTTCAATCATCAAGAACCTCTTGTTCCTTTACAGAACCAAAGAACAAAATATTTGGTATGTATTAAATAAATCATATAAAATAATTTTACTAGTTTATCTCAACCAAGATGTACTTTTGAAAATAGACCATGGACTCCCTAAAATTAATAGAACATGTATAATTTAAGGTAGTAGATTCTAAGGAATCAGTGGCTCAATTACTAGACTCAAGGAGAAAACAAAAACAAAGTTTTGGATCATAGGGTGTATATCCCTAACAAATACATTCAACAATAGGGACACATACCACCCCAAAAATAATAGGGACACATACCACCCAAATAGAATTAATTTCCACCCATGAATGCACCAAACATGAAAGAGTGGAATTCTATGAAAGAAATTGTGTCACAATTGGAGATAGAAAAAAAAATCAAGAAATACAAATTTGATGAGATATGTCCATATCTATTTGATTTGAGTATTTTCCATTTCCCCTTTCCATCTCATTTTGAGGCACCTATATTAGATAAATACAAAGGAAAGGGTGACCCTTGTGAACACATTTAGGCATATTTTGTGTTATGCTAAGAGGTAGTTTATAATAGCATTTATTTGATTTTTTTATTTCTATGAAGTTTAGTAGGAAGATATATAGATTGTATATTTAAGTTACCCAAGGGATCAATGGTGGATTAGAATGATTTATCAAAAAAATTTGTCAACCACTTCTTGTACAACATTAAACATGAATTGACCATCATTGACTTGTGAAAATCTAAACAATGCGATGGAGAAAACTTTACATCATATCTATAGAGGTGGAGAGCAATAGCTGGTCATTTTTAACATAATTTTCTAGATAAATAGTTGGTGGACATATTTTCATAGAGCCTACACCCTGAGTTCATGCATAATCTATGGCTTTATTGTGCAAACACATTTGAATAAATCATCAACAAAGGGGTATAGATCAAGAAAGAACTTATTACCAAGCACCTTATCAATATTTTCATGGAGGGTAAAACATCAAATCAAACCCAATCACTGATTCAAATGGTTACACAATATAAACCTAAGGGTTTAAACAAGAACAAGAACATGGTTAGGAATGAAGTAGCTAAGACAAGATATGTATAAATGGTGCAAGCCCTACCAGCTCCAAATGTGCAATCAGCTCCCACTAATCCACCAACTAATTTTCAAAGACAACCTCCATGGAAGACATTCCATAATCAATTTAGAGTATTTAAAAAATTGGGAAAATCTTTTGAGACAATGTTTCAAAAGATTGTAGTAGCTAAATTGATTGTATGTCTAATACCAAGGCCATTTCCTCAATATCAACCAAAGCTAGATTGGTAAAAGGAAAATGAATGGTGTAACTTCCATCATGTTTTTGGTCATGGTGCTTATCATTGTATCCAATTGTAACACCTTATTAAAGATCTAATTGAGAGTGGTGAATTTGAGATCAAGTTGGCTCCACATGGTACTAATCAGGATATGGGAATCTACCAAGATCCATTTCCTTGACATAATAAACAACCACCAAAGAACAATCAAAACCAAGGATAGAATTAGTTGTAGACTCAAAATCAAAATCAAGGTCAAAATCATAATCAACATGAGCATAGTCATGATCATAATACCCATGCCAATAACTTGGGTTACAACAACATGCCTTACAACTATAATAATACCTTGGGATGCATTTTTACAACCCACTACCATTGTTACTATTAAATCCCATGAACCATCATGTAATCATAGTATTAGACCCATTATTATAGGGTCAATGCCCTCTTCTTATAGTAATGCTACATTGAATTCACACAATTTAGTTACAACTCCATTTGCACAAATTACTATTTTTGGACAACACTCTTCCTCTATTTACAATGGATCCTCATCAACTCAAAATTTCTCTAATGCAACTAGACACCTGTGAGTCACCCTCTAAGGCCCTTCACCTTCATCTTCTAATTATAATGTCTCCTTACCATCTATAGATTGTGCAATCATAACTAGAGACTTGTGAGTTACCCTTTATGGCCCTTTAACCTCTTCTTCCATTGAACCCAATGTGAACATTTTGCCTTTGAATCCAAAGTGAAATATTATGCCAGCCAAGACTAAGTCATCTCATCCTAATTTTGAAAATCCTTATAATATATCAGACTAATTGAATAAAACCCCTACACATATTTATATTTTAGATCTCTTTCATACATCTGAAGTCCATAGAACTATTTTGAACAACCTTTTATAAGAAACAACTATTCATAAATATATTAATCCTAAACAATTCCAAACACTAGTGGGACATTTGTCTTTACTTTGACATCTCACATTTGATCAAAAAGACATGTCTACCCTAGGTTCAAGCCATAACAGCTAACTATATATTGAGGTCATCATTAAAAACCATAAGATCAAGTGGATTCTTATAGATAATAGTTCAGGGCTAAACATAATGTTCCCCAAACTAGTACACATATTGGGATACACTATGAAGGACATTCAACCAAATAAAATCACTATAAAGGCCTATGATAACACCAAGAGGGAGTCTTCTGGTACCATTTATTTGTTAATAATTATTGGGTTTGTTTTCCACCACACTTTGTTACATATTGTGGATATTGATCTACCTTATATACCTTTTGGTCATCTTTGGATCCATTAAGTACAAGTCATTCCATCCACCTTGCATCAGTGCCTTAAGTTTCCCCATGATGGGATCAAGGTAACTATTCCTATCGATTTATAGCCTTATTAGTATAGCAAACATCTAGAGGTTGAGTTTCATAATTATAACTATTGTCTTGGTTCTAAATTTATTACAAAGAAGAATAAGGAGATAGTTTCACATCCACCACCATCCAATTATATCAACCCTAGTGACCTTGCATCCACTTTGGCTTATCCTTTTCCTATAACTCTTGCAAAGTAGGTTGTTATATAAGGCATGGGAATTTTTACATACCATCTTAAGGATGCCTTACATTTTTTTAAATTTTTTAAATATCTTAAAACATTTGGTAAATGAAAACCATCCAAAATCCTAAATAGACCCAACTTGATCTAGAAATAGAAGAAAGAACAACAAAAACCACCTATGGTATTTATACCTACTACTTTGCCAAAATAAGATTGAGAGGCTTTCATAGAAGGAGATTGGTTATATTATGATAGAATTTTTGATTGATTTTAGAATCCAAAATATCCTATCCCTAATCAAATCATGGACAATTTTGATTATATAAGAAAAGGCCTTAGCCCATAAGCACAAAACATCTTAGAACCCTTATTAGCTAGATTACCTAATTTAAATCATGGTCTCAGATTTATATCACTTGGGGGTGACCTCATGACTTTTGATAGTGATTATTCTAAATCACCTATTGATGAGACTCCTAAAAGTGATGTAGCATCCTATTATAGCCTTTTTGATGAGCTTGTTGACTCAAACTTATTTGATCAATATGCCATTATGACCATATCACCTCATTTTCCCCTATCATTGCCATCTTGAAATCATTGATTGGGACACAAAAAATTTAGTCCTACACCTTTACGATTTTTAAAATGAAGAATTAATTACAGAATACATGGTCCTTAGACATGGATTGCCCATTGATGATCATAAACAAGGCTATGAATTTTCATTGGATTCTTCTGCCTACTTTGGAGAGAAGGAAAACTTTCTTGGTCATAAAAAAATTAAAACATCAAGATCTCTAGGTGAAAACCTCTTTGAGACACTCATTGATCAGGGAAAAAATTAATTAAAAGATAAGCCCTCGAGTGAAAACCTAATTCAAACACTCTTTCATGATCATTGATTATACTACTGGGTATGAGATGATGTCCCTCATAGATGGATTTTCTAGATATAATTACATCAAGATAACCCAAAATATCAACACAAGACTATGTTCACCACTTTGTAGGAAATATTTTGTTATCAAAGCATGTCATTTAGCTTGAAGAATGTTGGATCCACATATTATCATGCCATGACTATCATCTTCCATGACATGATGCATGATATTATTGAGGAGTATGTTGATAACATACTAGCAAAATCAATAACACATGCCAAACATCTTGACATTCTATGGAGAATCTTTGAGAGACTTCATGAATATAGTCTACTTAAATATTAAGAAGTGTGTCTTTGGTATCACTTTATGGAAATTCCTAGGGTTTATTGTATCGCAAAGATGGATTGAAGTTGATCTTGCTAAGGTTAAGGATATTATTGAAATGCCTCCACCTTCAAATATTAAACAAATTTAAATATTTCAAGGAAAGATTCAGTCCATCTACAGGTTCATTTATCAACTAGCAGATAAATTCCGCCCATTTAATCATCTCTTGAATAAATGGGTCACACTTAAATGAGATGAATATTGTTCATTAGCATTTATGAAGCTCAAGACATATTTATCCAACCTATTGGTTTTGAGACTACCAACACCTAGAAAACCATTGCTTATTTACATATCAACAATTAAGCATGTACTGGGGGAAATTTTGATCCAACATGATGATCAAGGTAAATAACATGCAATCTATTATTTAAGTCACACACTGATGGCTTATAAACATAGTTATATGCCTATTGAGAAGGTGTGTTTAGATATGATGTTCGCTTCCCAAAAATTGAGACATTATATGTTGAACAATAAAAAAATTATCATTTCTAAGGTGGATCCTCTCAAATTTTTATTATCCAAAGTAGATCTCATAGTTTTCATGGCTAAATGGGTCTTGCTCGTAAGTGAACTTGATGTTGAGTATCAGAATCAAAAATCTATCAAGGGGTAGGTTATTATTGATCAACTTACAAAGGCCCCTATTATATACACTCAACCACTCATATTAAAATTTATAGATTATTATATTATGGTAGTGTAAGAAGTGCAACATGAACCTAAACACTAGAAACTTTATTTTGATGGTTCCTTCACTTCTACAGGCTCTAGAGCTGGCATATTATTGATTACACCACAAGGGGATTATTGATAATTTTGACCACAAGTCAAAATGAGTCAACCCCTTATTGTCCAATACTTTATATATGGGTCTATTAAATGTCATAAGGTGTGTCATGATTCATTTGATGTAATTTAATGTTATATTAGCCTTGGTTATAGTCTGTTTTAGTCCTTATGTCATTTTGAGTCACTTAGGGGTCATATATGGGTCATTAATGAAAGTGGTATGGTTTTCAAGGAATCCATGTGTTATAAAATTCATTCCAACATCTAATATGTCATATTCCTTATCAATAATGTTAGGACTAATTGAAACTTACAGGTTCATAACTGAAAATCAAGAAAACAAGTGAAATATAATGAGTTTCAAAGGTTGTACAGCCTATGAGAGAGACTGGCACATGATAAAAGATTATATAATGTATATTTATCTTCCTTGACTCCATTTCCATGCATAAAATACTTTATAAGTTCTAAAAATGGGGTAAAACCATTCTATCTCTCCATCATTCCATTATGCATATGAAACTAGTCAACATGTTTTTGGATAGTATGGCTAGTAGGACTTCTATGTCAAATTATCTTGGTGGTAGATATTAAACTTGGTAAAATTCATTTTCATGTTTGGATTTTTATTAATTATGGCCTATACTTTATGACCCATCCTTAACAAGTTAACTATCTGGTTTTGCATGTTAATTCCCATACTCTACAGGTTTTGATCTTGTTTGAGCTACTCCATATAAATAAATTGACGAATTTGGTTTTATAATATGTGTAATCATTAATTTCATGTTTTCCATATTTATTTTAATATTTTTATTTGTTTTCATGAGCCAAATAGTTCAAGTTTGTAGGTTGATGTTGCTATTGAAGTTGTAGTTAGTTTTCACCAATTATAGAAGGTTTCTTTTTCTACAATGGCCTTAAATTAATGTATGGTGTTGTGTTTCATGCCTCTTACATATTATTGTGTCCTTTACTTCCAATATTACTCTCTAATATTAACATCATGAATGTTATAGTCAAAATATGAGACACAGTCAACTTGTTGCTTACTTTCTTTTATAGTTATGGCATGTGGGGTTCTAAACATATTCATGGAGGTGTTTAAAGAGTTAAAATGGAGTTGAATACATTATTTTTACATGATAAATCAATCTAAACCTCTGTAATTCCATGAAAATTATGTTTGGATAGTCAATTCCTATATATGCATAGTCATGCACCATTGGTGTGCATCTACAATAGTCTGAGGATGTTAGGATAGGGGTATGTAAACATGTTTCAAGCCTTTCAATTTGAATAGAACCAATTTTAATCCTTTTGATAAGGTTTTAAACAATTTATAGGACATGTTACATGTATATATACCATATCCACACTCATTGCCATACATTGAAATATCTACCTATATGTGGCACCAACAAAGATAACCAAGTTGAGCTAGGACATATGACTTGTTAGAATGTCTCTAAAGATTATAAAGATAATTTGGAGGATTTATATGAAGATTTAAATCTATTTAAGGAAGCAAACATCATATTCACATTCCATAAACACATTTATTACCTTATGTACTATTGTGTATGCACCTATAGGCTACCATAGGAATTTAAGATGCCTCATAGAGGAGATTTAAAATGCTTTGAAACCTTCATGAGTCTTGTAGAGTTGGATGAGACCATGGAAATCATGAGTGAAACAATATAATGGTAAGTAGAGTTAAGAAACCAACTTTAATTTTGAAGGGATTATGTTTAGGGACAAGTTCCCTAAAACACCAAAATAGAGGCCCAAGCACTTTTGGTGGTGCCATGGAATAGTGCAATAAAAGGTTTAAGTGAATCCTAAGCATCCAACAGGGCATTTTATAACTCTTGTCACCAAATATTTAACCCTATAGGAGGTTTTTCAATCCTAATATAAGATTTAGGAAACATTGGAATACTTATAGGTATGTAGACTTACCTATAAGAGAAGTAGATCTCTAGGTTTAAGGGCTAGCTCCTTGAATTTGTCTTGAAATGCTTGTCACATATACTAGTAATTGATTGAGGGAAAGGGTATGGAAGTATGGATAAAATAAATATAATCTATTATTTTTATACACTATTAATCTATCTAATATGCTATCATACATTCTCTCACTAAGAACAAGATCTACAAACTAGTCTCAAAGTTCTAAAATGTTCTAACATAGGTTTTTAATATAAAGGTGAAATACATGAGACCACTCAAGTTAGGTATACCATAGATCATATTATTGAATATAAGGACACTTTCATGCTTTAATGGATCCTAATACACTAACTACACTCTATATGACCTATTAGAATGAAAACTTCTTGCATAAGACATGAAAGGATAAAGAAAAACAAGGACATAATCAAAAGACTCAAAATTATGGGAAAATATTATTTAATGGATATTAAACCTACATAACTACATTTAAATTATTTACATGCAATGTAAGTTCCAAAAATGGGCTAAAATTATTCTATCTCTCCATCATTCCACTATGCATATGAAACTGGTCAATAAGTTTTTAGATAGTATGGCCAATAAGATGAATTATAGGTCAAATTATCTTGGTGATAAATATTAAATATGGTTATATTTATTTTCATGTTTTGAGTTGGAGGAATGGTGGCCTATACTTTATGAACCATCCTTAACAAGTTGACTATCTAGTTTTGCATGCTAATTCCCATACCCTACATGTTTTTCTCCTATTTGAGATATTCCATTCATATAAATTAATTAATTTGATTATAAATAATTTGGAATCCATCCTCTAATTTTTTCCTTCTTTATTTACATTTTTTTATTTGTTTTCATGAGCCAAATAGTTCAAGTTTTTAGGTTGATGTTGTTATTAAAGTTGTATTTAATTTTTACCAACTGTAGAAGGTTTATTTCTCTAAAATGGCCTCAAATAAATGTATGGGTATGTTTTTAATGCCTATTATATCTTATTTCCTCCTCTCCTGCCAATATTACTTTCCAATATCAACATCATGAAGGTTGCAGTTAGAATGTGAGACACAGTCAGCTTATTGCTTACTTTCACTTGCAGTCATGGCATGTGGGATCTTGAACATGTTTATGTTAGTGTTTAAAGAGTTAAAATGGAGTTTAATACATTATTTTTTAATGAATAATCAATATAAACCTCTTTAATTTCATGCAAATGATGGTTGGATAGTCAATTCCTATATATGCACAGTCATGCACCATTGGTGTCTATCTAAAATAGACTAAGGATGTTGGGATGGGGTATGGAAACATGTTTAAAGAATTTAAATGTTAATGGAAAAAATTTTAAGTATTTTTATAAGGTTTTAAACTAGTTTTATGCCATATTACATGTATATAACCCATCTCCACACTCACTACCCTATACATTGAAATTTCCACCTATAGGTGGCACTGACAGAGATAACCAAGTTGAGATAGGGAATATGACTTCCTAGAATGTAATTAAATATTATAAAGATAATTTTTAGGATTTATATGAAGGTTTTAATTTATTTAGGAAGCATACATCATATTCACAATCCATAAACACCTTTACTACCTTATTTACTGCTTTGTATGCACCTACAGGCTACCACAAGGATTTGAGATGCTTCATTGAGGAGATTTTAAATGATTTGAAACATTTATGAGGATTTTAGAGTTATATTAGACCATGAAAATCATGATTGAAACATTATAATAGAATTTATGGTTGATAAACCAACTTACATTTTGAAGGGACTATGTTTAGGGACAAGTTCCCTAAAACACCAAAATAAAGGCCCAAGAACTTTTGGTCGTGCCATGGAATAGTACAACAAAAGGTTTAGATGAATCCTAATTGTCTTATCATTAATACATCATATAGGGGTGGAATATTAAAAATTAAAATGGATATGTGACTAAAGAAAATTGGTGTTTTAAAGCCTCCAAGTTGCACATTTGTTCACTGAAGATTGGTAGTGCTTTCTACAAGATTATGAGTTTTCAAATGAATCTACATCCAAAGTTTCAATGTAAGAGAATATATATGTATGGTATATGGTAATATTTATTTTAAAATCACATTTTTGGTTTAAATTTCATCACAAGTGGGTGAATTTAAAATATTTATCCTCCACCAACATTTACAGATGTACATTACTCATAAAAGTCACCAACAACCTGATTGTAGGTGACTCACAAACTCATGAAGCAAACTCCAGAGAGATAATAATCCTAAAAACATGAATAATTTTCCATTTTATTTTTATATAATACCTATAATTAGAACATAGACATGCAACATTGATTTTAAGGTTGATGTAGCCTAAAGGACCCTTGTTTAGTCAACTGTAGTTGACTATGGTTTGATAGTAAGATAGAAACATTGTAGTCTTGGTATTGACATATCCTAATCTTGGTATGAATGGATAAAAATGAGTTTAAAAATGTATTAATTACTTAAATATTATCTTATATCATTGAATACAATATCTAAGACCAAACCAACACCAATAGGCGTGGTGAAACATAGATCACAATCATACACTGTCAACACCTCTAAAAAGTCAAGTCAAAGATCTATAATGAGGGATGTGGCCAATATAAAAGAATTTTTTCATGATATATATCATATAAATGATGTTTTAAATCATGTGAAATACTCAAATTAAGATAATAAATCATTAAATCATCCAATTTCCAAAGTACACCATAATCACAGTCAATCTACAAACTAGACAAGTTAAGGTGAAAGTGAGCAATGAGAAGTTGGTAAAAGGTTTAAAATTCCAAATGAGATTTAAATGAATCCCCATAGTGTTAATGTCCATATAATTAAATTATAATATCATGAAAATAGTGTATATCAGTGTTCCCATACAAGCAACCTACAGTCCATGGGTAAATCCTACACACAATCATATTTCTCAAAAGTCTAGTTTGGGTTTTTGAACATTTCGAGGTGTTAGAGACACAATCAGACCTTGGAATTTTGTACATAACATTTCCATAACTCGATAATCTGACCAAATCATCATTTAATTTATTTAAATAGGGGAAGTTGCCTTTATTTTGTATCAAATATAGGGAACTCCCCAAGGATGCAAACCTACATGTTTTAAAGGAAAATGGTGAAAAGACAAGCTTGAAGTTGATGCAAAATTGAAAGTGGATTTTAAAATTTGTTTCATACATATAAAAACATGAAAAACCATGAACATATGTTGATAAATTCAATAGGGTGTCCTAAACCTACAAACATACAGGTAGACCTATTAGGTCTAGTTTAGGCCTAAAGTCTAATTGGGGAGTCAATATCATTTATATAATTATAAAGACCTTTAAAAGTGTTAGAAATTTTTTATATGGAGTTCTAAGTAGTCATAAAGATATTGGAATGCATAAAAAACCATTGGTAAGCCATTTATTGGCTCAAACCATATTAGGGCTGTAGGGAATGGAAAGAGGAGCTCGAGAGGGTAATTTTGAGAGCTCACACCTATTTTGAAACTTTAAATGGTAGTTTTATTAGTTGGGGGATGATTAAGGAGGACTTGAACAAACATTTAGTGAATTTTTTTGAAGGATTGAATGTCACATCTTCATAAACAATCTTTAGAGGGAAAATGGCCTAAACCCCTCTAAAACCCTTGGTAATGGCCTGATTGGGAAAATGAAGGATAATGGGAATATATATCGAATGGAATGGCATGTTAGATGATTCTATTTTTTAGATAACTCTCTAGGTATTCTCCTCATCAACTTGAGTTGTACCCTACCTATACAAACAAGGTGTAAAATGTCTTTTATTGATTATTTTTGATGTTATGAAGGTATGAAATGGTTTCAAAGGATGAAATAAAATTTTTGAGATATATTTGGACTTAAAATAACTCACCATAACCATTTAATTCTTCAAAAAATCTCACAACTATCTCTACAAGTACCTTCATCTCAGCCAATCAAAACTGACATATTGAACAAACAAATGAGAAGGTAAAAACTCTAAGTGTGAAGCCTTTTAAGTTATTCCTAAGGAATATAATTCCATGAGGGTTCCTAAAAGGTGTCATAAACTCAATTTTATGGATCAGATTAGAAAATTTAAGATCAATTTTGATGCCAAGTGTGGAGGGTGAGTGAAAGAGGAGTTATTTAGACTGCAAGCAATGATAAATAATCTCCATAAGAATCCTAATGATTAAGGATGAAACAAATGCATGTTCAATCATGTATAAAACCCATCCATCTTATTTTAATCATCACATCTATCCCTAGTTAGTTGCGGGATGTTCCAAAAGGGCCAAATGATGAAGGCAATTTTTTGAGCAAGCAATTGAGGACTTCTACACCACATTTCAAAAGTTTCATGTTTTATGGGACATTTATCCAAGTATAAATTTCATGGTATATTTAATATTCATATATCATACATGTGTAACTCATTTTATTATCATTACACATGTCCTAGTGACTCTTGGACTCCATTCTCTCCTTTTCTCTCTCAAATTTTATAAGTAGTAGCCATTTTGGATCTTGTAGACTAATACCATAGCTAGTATGGAAAATATTAATATTTTGATGTCATATTTTTCATTTTAATAATTCAATAATTTTTTTTCTAAGTTTATAATCATCTTATTTGAGTGTGCAAAGTGATGAATGGTTGAGTCATGTGATTCTATCCTTGTTTTGCCTTATCATTTCATGCCTTATGCAAGAAGTCCTCATTATAATAGGTCATATAGAGTGTATTTAGTGTATTAGTCTCAATTAAAGTGTGAAAGTATCCTTATATTTAACAATATGATATTTGGTCTACTTAACTTGAGTGGTATCATGCATGTCACCTTTAATTGAAACATTTATGTTAGAACATTTTAGAACTTTGAGACTAATTTTTAGATATTTTTCTTAGTGAGAGAAAGTATGATAGCATAGTGGAAATATTCATGGTGTATCACCCCATATATTATCTTTATTTTATGCATAATTATATCCCTTTTCCATTAAGCAATCAATAGTATAGGTGACAAGCATTTCAAGACAAATTTAGGGAGCTAACCCTTAAACCTAGAGGTCTACTTCTCCTATAAGTAAGCCCACATACCTAGAATTATTCTAATTTTGACCAAATATTACATTAGGATTGAACAACCTCCTCTAGAGTGAAATATTTAGTGACAATATTTTTGGCATGCCTGATGGAACTCAGTATCTTCAAGACAACTTGTCAAGGTGAATGTTGGTCTTGACAACATCAGTTTCAAATTAGTGTACTACTCAACATTTGGTGACTCCATTTAATTTAAAATATGGTTCAAGGCCATTACTTTTTAATAAATTTTCTCTCATGATTCATCATTATTATTAGGTCATCATCTAGTAGAGTTCTTAATCCTATCAATCCACCTATTCAGCTTAAATTTCCTATTGAAGTTCAATACCCTTAGCCTAGTATACCCTTTGAAGATCAAGAACATTTTATTAACCAAGGAAGTTAAGAGATTAAATAAATTGAAGATCTTGAAGAAAAAATGGCTAGGAAACATGCATTTCCTACCTTTAATAATGAAAATATAATTCACCTTTAAGCCTATGATGACATTCCTCCTAATGCCACAAAGAGTGTGCCTACATTTAATGGTGAGAGTCATGTTACATATATTGAACATATTAGGGATATCTCAATTTTTTGTAGTTTCCATAATGTCACTAAGGACAATATTTCCATTAGACTCTTTATCATGTCCCTTAGAGGGAAATCTATTGATTGGTAAAGGGACTTTTCCTAGTGGGTATACCACATCATGGGATGATTTTAGAGTATTGTTGAATTCAATATTTGAAGATGAAAGTGACCATACCTCTCTCATACGTCACCTCAATGTGATCAAAAGAGATCCCAAAGAAATAATGCATGACTTCAATGCTATTTTTCAAAATACTTGGTATATATTTCCTCCTCCCATGAGACCATCTACGAGGTTTGTGTTTCCTACATATTTGAGAGCTATTGGTATTGATATTTCCATTATGATACAATCCATAGGTGGTTTCACTCTTCTTGATGCATATGAACTTGCCATTAGAGATAAGAATGGAATTATTAAAGCTATAAAAATACCTCCTAAAGTGTTTATTCCATTTTTACCTAAAATTCTTATTTCTTATCCAAATATTGCTCAATTTCCTAATGCTAATACAAATCCAAAGACTGATCCTAGGAATGTAGAAGATGATGTTGATTGGAGGACAAGATTCCTAGCCTTAGAATATTAAAATAGGAAATCCAATAGGAAAAAATGTCCCTATAAAAACCCTTACCCATACCAACATCAATATGGTAATCAATATGGGCAAGGGAGAGGTCAAGGACATCCTAATTTCACTAGGCCTACTAATGCATATAATCCTACTTCAGCCTCCAATACAAGAGTAATGATACTGGTGCATAACAACTTGGTGAAAGAGGAAATTTGGAAATAAGGTCAATTAATGTATTTAAATGAGTTTGGATATCAATCTCTAGTTTTTCAAGGAGGAGTCACTCCTCTTCTATTAGATGAAGATGAAGTCATGATGCAAACAAATGAAGGTGGGTAGCCTCAAGGAGAGTTCTTCACCAACTTCCTAGTTAATGATACTTTTATTATCAATAAAGAAAATTATATTTTAGGCAACACTAGGAAAAATATATAATATTTATGAGTGAAAATAATGTGCCTACAAGTTCATCCAATCCTCCTACAAATCAACAAGGCATGGTTGCAAGCATGACAGTCCCAAACAATCTTTCACATCTTCCAAATCAAAATGTTGGAAGGACTATTAAAAGCACTTAAACTCCTCAAGTTCTAATAATTTCCTTAAATCTAAGGACCAATAATTTTTTTTAATTTCTTATCTAAATATTTTTGACTCATTAATGAATACTAAGATATATATTTCCCTTTGGGATGTCCTTTATATGCCTAGCCAAAAAGGGCTACTACAAAAATAGCTATCCACTATCCCTACTAATATTTCCTCTTAAATTTAAGGTCATGGTCATGTTTCCCTTAAAAATTACCCTAAAACCATTTTTTAACCATCTACCAAAGATGATAGACCTCCACCTTTCTACCACAATCTCATAGTGGGTGATAAACTAGTCCATAATTACATAGATGATAGTGGTGCTTCTACATCAGTCATGCCCAAGGTTGTAGATGATAATTTTGGCCTAAAATATTAACCCAATAACAAAGGAGTGATTTATTAAGATGGTAAACCTACCAAAACAATAGGTCTGATAAAAAATTTGAAGGTTTTCTTTCAAAATTGTCCTAGCTTTCCTATCCTCTAAGACATTGTTGTGGTGGACCTGCCTACTCATTTTGCAATTTGTTTTTCAAGAGACTTTATAGCTAAGATGGGTTGCTATCTCTCATCTAATTGGTATTTATTATAATTTATAAAAATATATGGAGCCAAGGTGACCATAATAACTTAACCTCTTGTAAGGTTTCACATTGAGCACTATGTTGAAACAAGTTCAAATCTGAATTATGTAATAAATGAGGAAAATGATTCTATTATGGATGATGGCACCTCTTCCAATATTGAAGGAATTTATGATTTGTTTCTTGATGAATATGTTACTAACACTTATGCGCATGATCATTATGATTTCATATAGGAAACTGATATTGGAGTGTATTGTATACATGAAGAAAGAATACCAACACCTCTACTTGTCAAGGAAGAAGGTGAGGATGATGAGATGTAGAAAATGTTTTTTGATGGATCAAGAAGTCAAATTGGTCTAGGATCTGGTATTATGTTGGTATTCCCATATTAATATGCTTCATATAGGTTCCATTGTAGTTGAACTTTCAATATGGTTGAGTATGAAGGTTTGATGCATGGCTTTCAATGCATAAGGAGAAAAGGAATAAAGAATTTGTAAGTATATGGAGATATTTAACTAGTTGTACATAAATTTAGGAGTGTATTTTATGAAAATAACCCTTTTATCAAGTCATATAATCATATGGTAAGATATTTTATTGAATACTTCAATGCATTCAAGATACAATCAGTCCCAAGGGAGTAGAATAATCATGTTGATAGACTAGTTGCCATAGGAACACAATTTGATACACCAACTACCATAAAAGAGGAGGGAAAATAATCTCAAATTAATATCATTATTATACCTTCCATACCTGATAATTAGGTGTCTTGTAAAGTGTTTTATAGTGACAAACACATTTCATAATTCTTGCAAAATGGAGTTGAGTTTTCCTCAAGAAATCAAAAGAAACTTCAATAACAATTTGATGATCAAATTGTGCAGCTAAGAAAAAATAAGATACCTAAGGGCTTGGTGACCTTATAAATTATATTTAATGATGATTATCAAAAGAATAATTAAAATTTGATTATGTCTACAAAAGAGGAAAATTGTGAAAGAGTCTTGATCTTCAAAGACAAACTCCTCAAACTAGGTAAGGTATGTTCTACACTAGACAAGCAAGCATTCATTGATTTATGTAGAGAGTTTCATGACATATTCAGTTGGGAGTATAATTAACTAAAAGGATTTGATCCTATCCTAGAACACCATACCATTTAATTGAAACCTAGAGTTAAACTATTTAGACAAAAATAAAAGCCCATCAACCTTAAGGTTGAACAACTCATGAGGTTAGAACTTACCAAACTCCTTGAATCTAAAATAATCTTTCCTATCAAGAATTAAAAATGGGTAGCTAAACTTGTTCTTGTTAGAAATAATAATGGGGAGATAATAATTTGTGTGTAATTTATATATCTTAATAGAGTATCACTCAAATATCACTATCTGTTACCCTCAATGGAGTAGATTTTTTTAAAAAAAAAAGTTCTCAACATTTTTCTCTCCTAGATGGATATTGTAGTTATAATCTAATTATATTGAATTATGATGATTAGTTTAAGACAACATTAACTAAAAAATTGGGTAATTTTTCTTATAGTAATATGCCCTTTGTTTTGTCAAATGTCGGTGCCACCTTTCAAAGAGCAATGTACATGGCCTTCAAAGGTTTGGTCAATGAAATGTTGCTGGTTTATTTAGATGATATAACATTGTTATCTATAGATGATAATGAACATATGAAACACTTAAGGAAAGTGTTTGAAATATGTGGGTAGTGTGGAGTATCTCTTAACCCCTAAAAAGGCATCTTTGATATCCATGAAGGTAAGCTCTTGGGACATATTATTTCCAAATATGTTTTGACTATTGATCCTAAAAACATATAGGATATTATATGCCTATCATTTACCTTACATAATAAAGTCTCCAAATTTTCTTAGGAAAGATAATTTTTTTAAGGAGGTTCATACCTGGTTTTGCATCTTTCGTGAAACTTATCATAGCCATACTCAAGAATAATCAAGCCTTTTCTTGGACTAAGGAATGTAAAAATAGTTTTGAGGCCATTAATAAAGAAATTTCACAAGATCCTAATATTTTGAACCTTGAGTTTTCTATAGATTTCACATTATATTCATTTTCTAACCTTGATACTATCTTGGCTATTCTAATTCAAAAGGATGATGAAGGTGTGGAACAACCAATTGAATTTTTCAATCAAGGTTTTGAGGATTATGAAGTCAAGTACACTTTTTTGGAGAAACAAGTACTTTCTATTGTAATAAAACTAAATAAGTTTAGGCATATGGTTTCATATAATAGGATTCATGTTATGGTCTCTCATCCTAGTACCCAAGAATTCCTATTAAGTAAGGATCTTAGTGAAACGAGGGTAGGGTGGATTACTAAGGTAATGGAATATGATATTGATATCAAAGTGGAAAAGTTGATAAGGGGTAAAGGCCTTCTTGAAAATATAGATTCATATCTCCATTAGTCAAAATAAGAGGCTTTAGTCAATCATGATTGTTCCCAACTAGTTGTTTCCTTGCCTCTATAAAGTTGGACACAAGATGTAATCATATTTATTTAAAGTGGTGAGTATCCTAATGGTATTAGTAGATCCCAAAGGAGATATTTTAGATTAAAACCTATTCATTTTTTCTTTGTAGATGGTTTTATTTTTAGAATAGACACTAATGGTATGCTATTGAGATGCATTGATAATGTTTAGTTTGTAGTGTTGCTTAATAAGTTCCATGATGGGATAGTAGGAGTTCATTTATCCATAAGAACCATAACTACCAAGATCATGAGGGTAGGATATTATTGGCCCAACATCTTTAAGGACTACTATGCTTGGGTAAGGTGTATATAATGTGCTTTATTTGAAGGATAATAGAAGCTTGTATTGAGGCCTATCCAAGAAGACCAACCTTTCATGTAATGGGGTCTTGATTCCATTGGCATGATAAACCCCCCATCAAGTACTAGTCAAAAACAGATACTCAAAACAACTGACTACTTCACAAGGTGGATTGAGGTAGTGGTATTGAAAGAAGCTAATGAGAATTATATCTTAGAGTTTTATGAAATTATCATAACAAGGTTTGGTACTCCTATTATTATCTCAAATAATGTACTTGCTTTTATGGGTGTTAGGAAAAAATATTGGACAAATATTAATGGAATATACTTGAGCACTTCATCCAACTATTACACTCAAGGTAATGTCTTTGCTGAATCCACTAAAAAAAATCTATTCAGAATCATCAAGAAAAATTTGGAGGATAATCAAAGGGATTGGAACACTAAATTGAAGATAGCCCTATCGGCTGATAAAATAACTTCCAACAGGTTAATATGTAATTCTCCTTTTTTTCTTATCTATGGAAGGGAGGTTAGGATATCTATATCCCAAGAGCTACCTACCTTGGAGTTGGCACATCAACTAGAGTTACTTGAGAATACTCCAATGGAGGTGAGATTGATATAATTAATGAAGTTGAAAGAGACTAGAGATAAGGCTCATCAAGATATGGAAAATCACAAAATTCTAATGAATAAGTCTTTTGACAAGAAATACATTCCCAGAACATTCCAAGAAGGTGACATAGTGTTGAAATGGGATGAAGATAGAGCAAAACTAGAAAGACATACTTAATTTGGCACTTTATGGAGTGGACCATATGTCATCATTAAGTTCAAAAAAATCAACTCTTTCCAATTAACAAGGATGAATGGTGAGTAGATACCTATCCCTATGAATGGGATACATTTGAAACCTTGCTATTGAGGAAATGAATGTTAGTCTTGTAAATATTAGGTTAGGTGTGAGTTTTGTTTTAGTAATGTGTGTTGTGTTCCATAAGTGTTCTTAATAACACATGTTTGTGTCCCTTTAGTGTGTCTTATTTTGTGTCTTTTTATTTGTTGTTTGGTATGGTGTTGAAGGTAAATTATGTGTCAAACTTGTGTATTGGTGGATATATATCCCAATGGAGAGGATTAGGCCATTGGTCTTGGCATAACAAGCATACCACTTTTAGGAAATCACCAAAAATGTTGACCATTTTGACCACAAGTTAAAATGAGTCAACCCCTATAGTCCAAAACTTGATATAGGGGTCTAGTGTAATGTCATAGGTTGTGTCAAAATTCATTTGATGTATTATAATGTCATATTATCCTTAGCCATAATCCATTTTAGTCCTTATGTCATTTTGAGTCACTTAGGGGTCATATATGGGTCATTAATGAAAGTGGTATAGGTTTCAAGATGTCAATGTGTTCCAAACTTCCTTACAACATCTAATATGTTATATTCTTTGTCAGGAATGCTAGGACTAATAGAAACTTGCAAGTTCCTAATCGAAAATAAAGAAAACAAGTGAAATAGAAAGAGTTTCAAAGGTTATACAACCTATGAGAGAGAGTGGCATATGGTAAAAGATTATGGAATGTATATTTATATTCCCTAAATCCATTTCCATGATTTACATGATTTTTAAGTACTAAAATGGGCTAAAACCATTCTATCTCTCCATCACTCCACTATGCACATGAAACCGGTCAACAAGTTTTTGGATAGTATGATCAGTAAGAGGACTTCCAAGTAAAATTATCTTGGTGGTAGTATTAAAATAGGTAATATTTTTATTTGGAGGAATGGTGTTCTATATTTTATGAACCATCCTTAACAAGTTGGCTATCTAGTTTTGCATGCTAATTCCCACACCCTATAGGTTTTCCTCCTATTTGATCTAGTTCATACATGTCAATTGATGAATTTTATTCTAAAATATGTGGAATACCTCCTCTCTTGTTTTTAATCTTTATTTGTGTATTTTTAGTTGTTTTTGTGGGCCAAATAGTTCAAGTTTATAGGTTGATGTTGCTATTGAATTTGTAGTCAGTTTTCACCAATTATAGAAGGTCTTTTTCTCTGTAATGGCCTCAAAGCAATGTATGGTGTTGTGTTTCATGTAAATTATATATTATTTCCTCATATCCTTCCAATATTACTCTCCAATATCAACATCATGAAGGTTTTAGTCAAAATGTGAGACAGTCAGCTTGTTGCTTACTTTTAATTGCAGTCATGGCATGTGGGGTCCTAAACATGTTCATGGAGGTATTTTAAGAGATAAAATGGATTTTAATACATTATTTTTTCATGATAAATAAAAATAAACCTATATAATGCTATTTAAATGATGGTTTGATATTCAATTACTATATATGCATAGTCATGCACCATTGGTGTGCATTTAGAGTAGAAAAAGGGTATTGGGATGGGGGTATGGAAATGTGTTTAAATAATTTAAAGGTGAATGTAAAAAAATTTAAGTCTTTTTATAAGGTTTTAAACTGGTTATAGACCATATTCCATGTATATAACCCTTCTCCACACTCACTACCTTGTACATTGAAATGTTCACTTATAAGCGGCATTGACAGAGATAACCAAGTTTAGATAGGTCATATGACTTGATAGAATGTATATAAATATTTTAAAGATAATTTGGAGGGTTTATATGAAGTTTTTAATATATTTAAGGAAGCATACATCATATTCATAGTCCAAAAAAACCTTCATTGCCTTGTATATTGTTATGTATGCACCTATAGGCTACCATAGGGATCTGAGATGCTTCATAGAGGAAATTTAAAATGATTTGAAAAATTCATGGGGATTTTAGAGTTGGATGATACCATGTAAATCATGATATAAACACTATAATATTATGAAAATTTGAGAAACAAACTTGCATTTTGAAGGGATTGTGTTTAGGGACAAGTTCCCTAAAACAACAAAATATAGGCCCAAGCACTTTTGGTGGTGTCATGGAATAGTTCAAGAAAAGTTTTTGATGAATATTAAGTGTCCCATAATGAAGCCATAATATAGGGGTATAATCATTCAAAATAAAATGGACATGTGACTAAAGTAAAGTGGTGTTTAAAAGCCTCCAGGTTGCACATTTGTTTACTAAAGTTTGATAGTGTTTTCTACAAGATTCTAAGTTTTCAAATGACTCTACATCCAAAGTTGAAATGTAAGAGAATATATGTGTATGGTATGTGGTAATATTGAGTTGAATATCACATTTTTGGTTCAAATTCCATCAGAAAGGGGTGAATTTCAAATATTTATCCTCCACCAACATCTACAGGTGTACATTGTTTAGAAAAGTCACCTATAGCCTGACTATAGGTGACTCAAAAACTCATGAAGAGAACTCTAGAGAGAGAATAATATTGAAAACATGAATAATTTTCCATGGGAGGTTGATCCAATACCTATAAGGGTATCATATACATGTATCATTTATTTTAAGGTTGATGTAACCTATATGACACTGCTTAGTCAATTGTAGTTGATTATAGTTTGACACTAAGCTAGAAACATTGTAGTCTTGGTATTGACATAGCCTAATATTGGTATGAATTGATAAAAATGAGTTTTAAAATGGAATAATTAATTAAATATGATATTAAATAATTTCATACAAGATATAATACCAAACTAACACCTGCAGGCATGGTGAAACATATAACACAGTCACACACAATCAACACCTCTAGTAAGTCAAGTCCACAGTCTACAATGAGGGATGTGGAAAAGAGAAAAGTTTTTTGTATTTATATAAATAATATTTAGTATGTTTCACATAATTTTAAATCTTAAAATAAATATAATAAATAATTTAAGGATCCAATTTCCAAAGTACAACATAGTCATAATCAATCTATAAACTAGACCAGTTAAGGTGAAAGTGAGCAATGAGAAGTTGGTAAAAGGTTTAAAATGACAAATGAGCTTGAAAGGTATCCCAAAATTTATAATTACCATAAAAATACACTATCATATCATGTAAATATTTTATGGAGGGGTTCCCATATAATCAACCTATAGTCCATGGGTAAGCTTGCACACAATCATCTTTCTCAAAAGTCTATTTTGGGTTTTTGAACATTTAGAGGTGTTAGAGACATAATCAAACCTTAAAATTATATATATAGAATATCCATAACTTGGATTATCCTACCATATCATCCTTTAGTATTTTTCAATAGGGTAAGTTCCCTCTATTTTATCTCATATAAAGGTCACTCCCCAAGGATGCAAACCTATAGGTTTTGAAGGAAAATGATGAGAAGACAATATTGAAGTCAATTAAACATTGAAAGGAGATTTTTAAAGTTATGTCATACATGGAAAATATGAAAAACCATGCACATAGGTGATAAAATCAATAGGGTGTCCTAAACCTACAAACATGTAGGTAGACCTATTAGCTCTAGTTTAGGCCTAAAGTCCAATTGGGGGGTCAATAATATTTATATAATTAGATAGACCTTAAAAAGTATTAGAAAACTTTTATAGGTATTTATAAAGAGTGTTAAAACTATTATAATTTAGATAAAACCACTGGTAAGCCATTTCTTGGCTCATACCATATTAGGCTTATAGGGAATGTAAAGAGGAACTTGAGAGGGAAACTTTGAGAGCTCACACCTATTTGTAAATTTTGCATGGGAGTCTGAGGAGTTAGGGGATGATGAAGGAGGAATTGAAAAAAAATTTAGTGAAATTTTCTAAAGGATTGAATGTCACATCTTCATAAACTATCCTTAGAGGGAAAAATGGCCTAAAACCCTTTAAATCCCTTTGTAATGACCCGATTGGGAAAATAAAGGACATGGGGAATAAAAATGGCATGTAATTATTTGGGAGACAATTGGATGTTTTAGAGGACTCTCCTGGGTTTATCCTCATCAACTTGAGCTATACCTTACCTATACAAATAGGGTGTAACATGTCTTTTCTTGATTTTTTTTAATGTTGTGTAGGTATGAAAAGGTTTCAAATGATGAAATAAAATTTGAGAGAGATATTGGGAATTAAAATAACTCACCATGAAAATTTAATTATTCAAAATATCTCACAACTATCTCTACATGTACCTTCATCTTAGTCAGTCAAAATTGACATAGTGAAAATGCAAGTGAGAAGGTGAAAACTCTAAGTGTGAGGCACTTTAAGGTCTTCCTAAGGAATATAAGGCTATGATGGGTCCTAATAGGTGTCATAGACTACCATGTGTGGATCAGATTCGAAAAATTAATATCAATTTTGATGCCAAGTGTGGAGGGTGAGTGAAAGAAGAATTATTTGGACCACAGGTAGTGATAACTCATCTCTAGAATAATCCTGGTGATTAAGGATGAAACTAATCATGTTTGAGCATGTATATAATCCTTCCCTCTTAGTGAAATTATCACATGTATCACTAGTTAGCTGTGGGACATTCTAAAAGGGTTAAATGATGAAGGTATATTTCTAAACAAGTAATTGAGGACTTCTATGCCACATTGTAGAAGTTTCATGTTTTGTGGGACATTTATCCAAGTAGACCTTACAAATTTTATTTCATATTCATCTCTCCTACATGTTTAACTCATTTTATTAGCATGACACATGTCTTAGTGACTCTTGGACTCTATTATCTCCTCCTTTCTCTCAAATTTTATAAGTAGTAGCCATTTTAGCTCTTTTAGACTAATACCACATCTGGTATGGCAACCCCTACTAGTTTTATGTCATATTTTGCCTTTGAATAATTCAATAAATCTAGTTTTGAGTTCATAAACATCTTGTTTAATTGTAAAAAGTGATGAATGATTGAGTTTTATGATGTCCTAGCTTTTCCTTATCCTTTCATGCCTTATGTAAGAATTTATCATTATAATAGGCAATATAGAGTGTAGTTAGTATATTAGGCTCCCTTCAAGTGTGAAAGTGTACTTAAATTCAATAATATAATCTCTATTCTACCTACCTTGAGTGGTCTCAATCATGTCACAATTATATTGAAACACTTATGTTAGAACATTTTAGAACTTTGAGACTAGTTTGTGGATCTTGTTATTAGTGAGATAAAGTATGATAGCATAGTGGATATATTAATGGTGTATCACCCCCTAGATTAGATTTATTTTATGCATACTTATATCCCTTTTCCCTCAAGCAATTAGTAGTATAGGTGACAAGCATTTCAAGACAAATTCAAGGAGCTAGCTCTTAAACCTAGAGGTATAGTTCTCCTATAGGTAAGCCCACATACTTAGAAGCATTAAAATGTTTCCCAAATATTAGAAGAGGCTTTAGTAACCTCTTCTAGGGTGCAAGATTTGGTGATAATAGGGATTTGATTCCCAAAGCATTCCACAATAATTTTAATTATTCTAATAATATGGCTGAGTATGAGGCACTTATTGTAGGAATGTGTCTTACTATACAGTGGGATATTATTCATTTAATGGTCTATGGTTATTATCAATTAATCATTAATCAAACCATTGATCATTATAAAACTATAGATGATAAGATTGTACCCTACAAGCAAATCATGGATAATCTCAAAGTTTATTTTAAATCTTTATAATCTGAACAAGTTCTAAGGGCCAATAATAGATATGTTGATTTAATGGAAACAATTGGTTCTATGATATAGATTTATGGTAGTGATAAAGATTATCATTTTTTTAATTCATAATATTTTATAGCCTTCACATATTATGCTAGATTCAAAAAGGGTATGTGTCATTTCTTGTCCCAATCCCCCACTTGAACTACCTTGGTATCAAGACTATTATAATTACTTCCATGATCATGTTTTTCCACCTAACTTATACACTAACTGCTATAAACTATTCCTTCACCATTTAGCATGTTATACCTTCCTTGGAAACATGCTTTATCACAAAGGCTTTGATGTAACTCTACTTCATTTTTTATCTTCAGGAGAATCCAAACTAGTGCTTAAGGAGGTTCATGAAGGAATGTGTCAGGCCCACACCAACTATGTAGTCTTAACTAAAAATCTCCTCAAAACAAGATATTTTGGCCTAAAATGGAGACAGATGCTTGTAGTTATGTGAAGAAGTGTGTTCCTCATCAATAACATGGAAATTTGATACATATACCTTCCTTACCACTGTATCTGATCATAACACCATGTTCATTTTCTACTTGGGGCCTTGATCTCATTGGGAAAATAAACCCAACATCTTCAAATGGCCATAAGCACATTTTAACTGTTACCAAATATTTTACTAAGTGGATCAAGGCCATTCCTCTCACTTATGTCAATAAGAAGTAGATATCCAAATTGATTCATTACCATATCATCTATTGATATGGAATTCCATTTCTTATTATATCTAATAATGGTGGATCCTTTTTAAATAGAGATGTAAAATACCTTTGTGCAAAATTTAAAATCAAGCAGAAGAAATCCATACCATATAACCCACAAGGCAATGGACAAGTTGAGGCATCAAACAAGACCATTGTATCCATTTTATATAATATTATCAATGATGATGGCCTTAATTGGCACTTATAAATATTTCCTACCCCTTGGTCTTATAGAATAAATCATCAAACCCCTAAAGGAACCACTTCATATTCCCTTATTTATGGTACAAAAGCCATTATCCTGATTGAGATCGAGTTATCTTCTGTATATACATAATATTTTCAACCTTTTATCAATTAATAATGTTTTACATATTGTAGGAACCTTTCAAGGCTCAATCTCTCAAAGTGCATGCCTTAAGGGGTGCATCAAGAAAGGGGTTGGTAGACCTTTGGTGGTTTGTAGGATTGTTGTCCCTTATTTCCACATTATTACCAATCCAACCAACTCCTAAAACCATTCCCTAAGATATTACTCCTCCTTTGAACTCTCATCTAGTATTTTTCCTCTTTCCATCCTCCTTTTGTTACCTTAATTCCCTTTTAGACTATCAGTTATAGTAGGTCATCCATGGTCAACCCTATATAATTTAGGGGTATTCTTCACTTTTTGAGTTTGTTAGATTTTTAGCTGACCTAGCTCAGACATAGTGAATTGTCCCCAAAAACATATAGGGTCAACCATGGTCAAATATATATTTTTGATGTTTCTAAGAGGATTTAGGGAAAGATATACCTATATATACACAAGATCATTTCTATCATTATTAGAACATGCAATCAAGAGTTATTATTTTCTTGCGCTTCTTCACAATCTACTCTTCCACCATTCTACTTAAGGAGTCTTAGCTTAGGGTTTATACTTGGATAATCTAGTCTTGTGGATAATTTTTGAATGCTTTGGCCTTTTTTAAGGATACTTAAAAACCAAAAAAACCTCTTGTGAATCCCCTTTAGCCAAGGGAGAGATTGAGTCTTGATGGGTTCAAATTTAGGCAAGTATCTTCTAACTTTGTTCTCCTCTCTTTAGTAGATAAAAGTAGCAAAGTGTTGGATAAAATAACATTACTCTTCATATTACATGTATTATGGTCTTACTCATATTAATTTATATTCCCTTACACATGTTTTGATGGCTTTAATAACCCCCTTTATTATGCCACAAGCTTTGGTGTGCACTAGATTGGATTTATTTTTTGTTATTAGACATAGGTGAACTATCAAACCTAGGACTATTTAAGGGTTATTATGTGATTGTGTTAGAATATAGGCTTTGGAACCCTACCTCACATGGTGTATTATAACAAGTGATCCCATAATCAAGTCTAGTGGATCTCCATATTGGTCATGTTCCTCCTTAACAAATGTATTCATAATTGAAAGTGTATGTATGCTCTATCTTCTTTGAGTCAGGATCAATTTATAGACATGATGCATTTTAGATTGCATACACCTTCATTGTGAGTATCATTGGAGCATATTGAAGATGATAAAGAATATACAGTCTTAAGGTTTCAATAACTAAAACTTTTGATGGTAAGAATTTGGCTACCCTATAAAACTTGCAAGCCTATTAGAATAGATTGTGGATAAGCTACAACAAGCGCATTCTCCCTTGAGAGTTTGAGATTGGTGATTCGGTCTTGAAAGAGAACCATAAGAACACACATGTTGAATTTAATAAAGAGGTAAGTTCCAATCTAATTGGTTGGGACCATATGATATCACAGTGAACTATGGATCAAGGGCATATCAACTAGCTACTTTGATATCGAATAACTTCTAGAGCCCATGAACATTGTGCATCTTAATAGGTTTTACACTTGATTGCTTTGAACGATTGTCTACAAGACCCCTTACTTGGGGGAAACTTGTGCTAAAATATTTTATCCTACCATTATATCCTAGATCGTCATCTCATTGACCATAATAATTTGACCTACTCTAGACCATTCTTTCAAGAACCATATTCTTTTCAAGACTCTAGATAGTGCATGTTTTGGATTATTGGCACTCTAAACACATTTTATCCCACCTTGGACCATTTTTTTTGGACCATATTCATTCTAGACTATCCTCTTTTGGACCATATTCATTCTAGACCATCCTATTTTGGACCATATTCATTTTGGACCATTCTCTTTGAGAACCACATTATTTTCATGTCTTGGGTTGTTGTAACCTAAAACATATTTTGTCCCTTGACCAATTATGATCCTAATTATGACTCATAAGAACTATGGAT
Source organism: Torreya grandis (assembly GCA_037957365.1). NCBI lineage: Eukaryota > Viridiplantae > Streptophyta > Pinopsida > Cupressales > Taxaceae > Torreya > Torreya grandis. Next base: position 2,478,313 of record JARHVA010001131.1, read on the forward strand.
GCATTCAATGCTAGTTATACAAAGGATATCAACATGGACAATATTTTTCATCTTCTTTTATAGACAAGTGAACACAATCACCTTTTGCAGCTCAGGATCTTAGCCTACTAGATGGTTTTTAAGAGATATCTTATGCTACATACTATTATATTATTTTTCTACTATTTAGTATACTTTGTTTCCTTATCAAGAACTTGATATTTCCTATTTATGATTGTGTCATTATAACTAGCTTAGTTTTTATTAGGACATCTACTCTTGGACAAGAATTTCCTTGATTAGTTGGCTATCCTAGATATTTTGTACATATTTTTATCCCAAAAACACTAAAAAACATTAGAAAATGATCCACAAAAGAATAAAAACATTATATTGAATTTTTGTATATTTTTATCCCCATGCTCTTGCCATTTTGCAAGTAATTATGTCATACACTTGACATTTTGTAAGACCATTCTCATTTGTCCCAACAACTTGCCATTTTGCAAGACCATTCCCATCTTTTTGTTTCTTCTACAACATTAATCAGGTTATTGTGGTCATCACCTTTTATTCTATCCCATTTCTTGAGAGAATTACATTTGTCTTGAATTTCATGTTGGATCATGCATCCATGGAACTATGTAGGCAACATCCATATGTCTTGTACATCTAGAGTCAGTTTGACCACCCCCTTCATTTCTTCTTTTCCCCCATTTCTTCTATCTTGCTTTCCTATCACTTAGGGGAAAAAATTTTGTCCTTGTTCTTGTTATGTTATGGTAGAAAGTAACACCTCTACTACATGTGCCTGAATAATTTTATTTAAACCATACTAATATCATTTTTGTTTGTGTGTGTCTATTTGATTTTTATTGGTTTTTTATTGTGCTTTCTTACCTCTTCATTTATTTTTTTCTTTCCTTTGGTTTTTTCCTCTTATTTCTATTATGGTCTTTTCTTTTATTATTTGATCTTGTTCTTTTATTTTTTTCCAAGTACATATTGATGGTCCTCATAGATCTTGATTATTCATATTGTGATATCATGTTATTAATTTGGTCTTTCTTTCTTTTTAAACATTATTGTTCCTACTTGAATTTTGATTGTTCATATCTTGATTTTAAGTTGGGATCATTTATGTTTTATTTTTCTTTGTCTTCATTTGTTTTTGTTTAAATGTAAATGGTTATAACTATAGTCTTGGTAATATTTTATCATTATCCTTAGTTATAAAGATTCACATTTGAACCAACTTATCATAGGTGAAATGCCATGTCATTATAATTTCCTCATACTTATGATACATAACTTCATTAGGCTATATCAAGAACTTTGTGCATTAGTTACAAGTCTCAACATTGATCTGGATCTGATGATTAACTCTTAATAAAACCAATGAAACTAGATATCAATGGCTTATCATGCACCTAACTTTATGAAAGATGTGCATCTTTTGATATACATTATTAGTCTAACTGAATAATGGTCAATTTTATGCATCCCTCATTCCATTATCTCTCACTTATAGGTGAAATATAGTGGCTTGAGGTCCATATAGAATATGTATACAATTCTTGGATACATGATGTATCTTAGGTCAACTTAACCACCTTTATTCTTCATTTCTTTCAACACTTTTTATAGCCTAGTATGCCTAGTTTTCTATGACATTTTCAATCATTAGACCATCACTTATATGTTTGTACCCACTCATTTTTAATCTATGTGATAGGTTATATCCTTGAGATATTGATTTCTAATTTTCCCTATAGGGGCAAAAAATTTGAACTAGTCATAAATCTAAATCAGCCCTATAGGGGCAAACCATTCTTTATCAATGATGAAAATCAGCCCTACTAGGGCAAACTTGTTTATCACGTGATCAAATATGATCTACAGGGGCACATTATTATTTCCTATCTATGGATACACACTTATCTTTTTCTTCTAATTCTAATCTCTACAAACTTTTTTCCTCTTTTTGGAAATATTTTAGTGTGCAACTTGTCCTTGGATTGATCATTCCGTAAGTGTGAAGCTTACACCCTATCTTTGGGTGTGTTCAAAGTGTGTTTCTTATATTTTTGGATTGCATAATTTCCATTCCCCCCATATTTCGGTCCATTTTATTCTAATTATATTTTAATCATTGATGGAATCAACATGTGAAAGCATTAGTTCATCTGGATTCAATCTATTCTATGGGTTAACCTCACTTTCTCTCTCTTTTCAAGAGTCCATCCTTCTCTTCCATCCTAATATTTCATCTCGATGGGGAATCCTGGGTCATTTCCAATTTCATCTTTAAAATTATTTTCTTTGAAAATATTTTGCTTCACCTAAATGTTTCACTATGCCTTCTCAAAAAGGGGGAAAATGTAGACATCCAATTCCTAACACCATTGTGTTGAAAATGTCAATCTTACTCAAAATTTGTAAAAATGCATAAGTTAGGCCAAAATAACTCAAACGTGCTAAATGGTTTGAGATTATTGTATACAAGTGATTATTTAGGCTAATGTATCCCTAAATAGGGTAGTGTATTTTATGTGATTACTAACTTATATCAAATCATTTTGAGTCAAAATGATGATAGTGCATTTTGGTGCTATAGATCACTTTTCTTCTAATTCAAAGTCCATAACATGTGCATGTGGTATTTTATATTGACAATGTCCTAAATGGTATGATGGTTCATACACAACTAACATAACCTTCTAATTTCTCTCTAGTCAAATTATAACCCACAAATATGAATTTTTTACCATTTTGATTAATTGAGTGCACCAATTTCCAAAAAATTACACTAAAATTGATTAATATTACTTAGGAAAATTAAACCAAATTATGAGCTTAAGTAAGAATTCCATGGGATTTATTGAATATTTTTTTATTAGAAATTGATTCTTATTAACTACATCATCAAATGAAATGATCAATGGGATGGCATCTATAATCCATAAATGCAATAAATATCAAGATTATGGCTTCCCATGCCTCTTTAATGCCCCTTCCTTCCAAATATTTATGAGGATATTTATGGATATTATTTACATAATTGGATTAATTCATGGACACACATCTTGATCTTAAAATAGATGGTCATGGTTGATACTAATCAATTAGAAACATCTCTAAATAGGAGGGCCTACACCACTTTGATTAAGCTTCATTTGTGTAAATTTATTATGTAGAATTCTCTCCATGTGCCATTTATGTGTTTTGATTATTATGTTTAATTTGTAATAGGATTGATTCATTGATAGGCATAGAATTGATTTCATATCATGAGCCTAACTTAGTTGGTGTTCTTGAGATGGTGAAGGAGCTTGGTCTTACACCATTTTTGAAGACTTGAGAATCAAATCAAGGGTAATAACATGTTTTGAGCTGTATATGGATGATGGGAAGCTCTTGGGAAGGTAACTTGTGTTTTCTTTCTTTCATTTGATCTTAATTGTCATCTTCACACCTTGTTAAATAAGTTGGATTAGATTGTTAGTTATTTATGTATTTATTGTGTTTTTCATGACTAATTCCTGATCCAACCATCTTTGTAATATATATATATATATATAGACAATTAAGCCACTCATTCAACACTAAGACTTACACATCCAACTCCCCACATTTAATCCTCAAAGTTCCTCATTTAATTAAAAATTTGATTCATTTCTCACCATTGATCTTTGATCAAGATCAATGGTCCATATTCATCTAAAAATATAAATTTAACCTCACCACATCAATTTCAACAAGCCAAGAAGGCCTAATTGTATTTTTTCAATATTAAGATCAAAAACCATTTATGAATCAATCAATTCATCCACAAGGGGACATGTAGTCAGTTTGTTCATGCATAATTAACTTAAGCATCCACATATCAAGAGAGGCTTCCTTTATCTTTGGTAAGTGAAGGTATGCACATTTTTTTATTTTGCTCATTCGAGATGATTTGCATTTGTTAGATTATAGATTTTACTTTATGTTTGACTTCTATCTTTATCTTTGATTGTATTACACTAAAAAACTAACTCATATTTTGGCACTCCTAGTGGAACACCTACACATAATACTTTATCTATTGTTGATTTTTGAGCTTGATCACTTAGCCTATTATTAGTTGGAGTTTAATTAGGGTCAATTTTGAGTCATTTTTAGTCTTTTTTTGCCAAAAAAATTGCAAAAAACCCTCTTCCAAACTCATAACATCTCTACACTATTACACAACATCTCTACTTGCATAAACAACATTTGTGTTGTTAAGCTAGTGTTTGCATATGCTTGTTTTTTTATTATTTTTGGATTTTATGCAGATGTTGTAATGTATACATCATAACATCTCTATAGGTTAAATAACATTTTCACTATTCATATGACATATGTGTCTGTTCTATATTCTATCTACCTTAGGCTAGTGGGTACATAAAGGTTACGATGTGTGTGCTTTTTTTAGCATCTACATCCTATAATTAACATTTTTTCATTGTGTCATAATTTATACACATTTTTTGATAATTTATTATAGGTTTACATTCAACAAATACCATAATTGAATCAAACTACTAACATCCTTTTTTTTGCAAGTTTGTGTGTCCAAGGCATATTATCAAACATAACACACATTTAAGATTTTAAGTCTAATCAATTAATCTAGTTTTGCATGTCATTTTTCTTTATTTTTGTGTTTTTTTCATACTTAAGGTCATGTATGCTCTTCCATTGTGCCACAAGGTGAACTTGTGAATCATAAACGATCTAAGTCTTTTGTGTTCACCTAGGTCATAGTTATATATGTTTTTTCCTCACATTGTAAGACAAAATTGGGAATAAAAACAACTTGTGTCTTCCTTATTTAATCTTTTTAGGGTATTGTTACTAATATTTCATCACCCAACATAGAGACAAAGACCATGTTTTGGAGGGATGTATAAATTAAGGAAAATCTATCATTTTTGGCTAAGTTATCATCTATCTTATTAGTGTACCTAAAGTGAGGTGTTTCATCCACCAATACCTAGGTCCAAGACAACACCATTATATATATTAAGGCCTCAACATACCATGAGGTATATAGAGGATTCCCATAGATATATTTTTTTAGTTTATTTTATGAGTTTATTTGTTGTAGACAGATAGTGTTGTCAAGAACACAACATTCCCCAAAATTATGCACCATGTGCCTTTTAGAGCATTATCGATGGCCTCTAGATGATTGTAATCCTACATCACTTGATAGGTTGTAATTGTGTGTATTTATTACAACCATTGTGCTAAAACAATATCAGTATCGATGGCCTTTAGATGATTTTAATCCTACATGACTTGATAGGTTGTAATTGTGTGTATTTATTACAACCATTGTGCTAAAACAATATCAAACCTAATCCAAACAAGTCATACTAAATTTAACTTCAGTAAATCCAAATCTAATATTAAATCAAAGTCAAATAAACAAAGTCAAACATTCAAATGCAATCCAAATCAAACTTTTGATACAAATCCAACTTATCAGTTCATCCAAATCAAAACAATCCTACTTATTAATTCAAATCAAATATAGTTATCAAACCAATCCAACTTGAATCCAAGTTAATTCCAAAATCTAACATCCAACATCCAAATCAAATCAACACATCAAATCAATAAGTTTGTCTTAGTTAAGTCACATCAACCTTTACTAAAAATCAAATCCAATCAATGACATCCACTAGATAGTATTAAACTAAACTAAATCCAAGTTCAAGAATTGACTTGACCTTTAAAAATAATTTATTCCATTATGATTAATAAATTACCCAAGATGATTATACTGATAGCCTCATTAGTCAAAGCAAGTATGAAACTATCAATGATTGTCTTAGAATTGACCAAGAAAGAGTCCTTCATGATCAACATCTATTTGAGAATAAAGATGTACTATTTTTGTGGATTATATAGATAGGTACACGTTTACCTCCTGACTTAAATTCATATGACCTATCCCATATCTTATGAAAATAAGACTATAATATCCCAGATCAAGATAAAGCTACTTCAAGCCATAAATTATATCAAGACCAACCTAATATCAAAATCACCTAACCAAATCCTCAATCCACTAGCAAGGGGAATAAACTAAAGTATATTAAACACATCAATTCCAAAACCATGTTGTGATTGACCAAATCAAATAGGTCATTCAAGTAATTTACACTTTGGTTTTTAATCTCAATTTCACCCCATCAAGTAATCTAGAGTAATTAAATTAGCAACAAAAACAAACCAATACTAATCAGGACTTTGAAAAGCCACAATCTAACAGCTATATTTTTAGAAGAATAAATATAATAATTAAGGATTTTTACTCCACACAAATAAACATACATCAACATCGATTCAAAGTACATCATCTACTTAGGAATGTAAAGTTATGAAAGACACTCTTTAAGGGTTACGAGTAGTGAACTAAAGCAATAAGTATAAGTTTGAAGAGCTTTATCCCAGTCCATTTGACAAAGATATACCAAATATACCCTTTCCCACTCATTTCAAGCTACATAAATTTGACAAATACAAAGGAAAGGGTGACACACAGAATATGTGAAGGAATTGTGTATGCCTTGTCAAGAGGTTTCCTATAGTGATATTTTTATAATCTGATTGTTCCCTATAAGCTTTGGTAGACAAGCCCTAGAGTGGTTCTTGCACTTTCCAAAAGGTTATATAACCACATTTTATGATTTATCAGATTAATTTGTGAGACATTTCTAAAATAATGTTGAACATGAATTGACCATGATGGACCACTGTAATTCTAAACAATAAAACAATGAGAGTTTCTCATCCTTATTATAAAGATGGAGGGGTCTAAACAACATATTCCATTATAATATTCCTTAGAAGCAATTAGTCAGAATCTTTATGGAAAACCTAAATCAAAAGAGCCTTCAAATTATAGGTATATTTTACCACAAACATTGACAAAATCATTGAGAAATGTGTCCAAATAGATAAGGACATTATTGTAAAGGGTTGTAAGAAATTATTTTCCAAAGACACAAAATTAGAATTAGGCACAAACTAAAAGCCCATGTTTTAAAATAAAAATAATAATGTCGTTGGAGATGTAATGACTAAGTCCAAACATGTTCAAAACATTAAAAAACTCCAACTATTAACATTTAGTGGGCTCAACCAAAATATAAATACCATTGAAGGATGTAGACTCCTCTTGGGGAACCTTTGGAGGCTATTTTCCAAAATTATTGTAAAAAACATGATTACATATCAGAAGACAAATCCATTTAATGAAAATCAACATAAGTATGAGTATTTTGATTATCATAGGATCAAAGGTCATTCTAGGAACATGTGTATGAAATTTAAGAACTATGTTCAAAATGTGCTAGATCATGGTCAGATTGAATTAGATGATGATGCTTCATCACCCAAGAAAAATAAATTAAGAATATTCAAGGATTTATTCCCTAAACATGATCAAAATAATTCATAGAAAAATCAATAATAAAATCAAGGTTAAAACCAAGGTCAAAACACCCATGCTAACAATGTTAATTATTGTAGAGCTCAATATAACTATGATGTTATTGTTGGCCAAATCACCAATCATCACATTTCCATTATAAAAATCAAATCCTGAGATTGTGTTTTCATTACTCGGTGTTCCAAGGTCCTTTGGTACAAACACCTTCAAATTTCACAATTGAAAGACCATCCACATCTACCCTTGGAGGATGATATGACCTTCTTGAATAGCTTGAAAATATTCCCACTTAAATATACATATTATATATTAAGAAATTTTCCTTTCATAAGGACATATTATTTAAGGTCCTTCAATAAGCAAAGGTTCCTATTACCATCGGTCATTTAGAATTCTATGTGCTCATAAGACATTTATCCTTAGGCTAGAAGCTCACATTTGACCACAATGACCTTCCTCCAACATGGCCATCCAACAATTGCCCCATCTACTTTGAGGTAATCATTAACAAATATAAGGTCAAATGGGTAATCATATACAATGGGTTAGGACTTAAAATCTACACATTTAAAATTTTCAATCACCTTAGGTATTCCAAATTAGTATTAGAATCCAACATCATCAGTATCAGATCATACAATAATATAGAGTGAGAATCAGCTAGTACCATCCACTTACCCATCATGGTTGGGAATGTCACACACCAAAACCTACTCCACATCATTGAACTCAACTTACCATATAACATCCTCTTAGGAAACCCATGGATTCACACCATGCACATTATTACCTCCACTTTCTAAAACTTGGGCATGGAGGTGACCATTCCTACTGACCCATAATCATTTAAATATTGTAAAATTTTGGAAGAATTGTACCAAAAATTAAACCATTATCCTATCATGGAACATGTCTCTAATAAGGGTAAGCTTGTGGCACTAGAAGCCTCCAAATCATTCTCTTATATCCACTTGAATGACCTATCATACATGTCTAAACATCCACCTCCACAATATGCATCACACTTCAAATATCTAGATAAGGATTGTGGGCAATATGAGATTTAGAATTTTTTTCATGTGTAAAAATTCCTCACTTCCCATAAGAGTTGTGGTAGGCCCACCATGTATCATTGGAGGGTAAAAAACTTTACTAAGGTTGGCCCCCTCTCCTTTGTCAAAGAGGGCCTCCTTGCAGATGAACAAGTTGAAATTTCTGGTGACTCCTAGATATATGGTGATGCTCTATCCCTCATGTTATCAAAATAATAAATATCATATCACTAACAAGATGTGTGAAGTCATGATATATAATTTCAAAGGTTTTTTTATTCATGAATGAGGAATACTTGAGCCCACTCCCTCTTCTAAAAATCAAGAATATCAAGGTATTAGATAAAAACCACCTAGGGGTAACCCATATCATCTCGTTAGTGGTGGTAGTAGGATTTCCTATGAGGACTCTTCTAATAGTGATATAGAGTCCTTATATATCCTCTATGATGAGCTTATTAACACCAATATTTTTAATGACATAATCATTCTCACTCTCCACCTAGAACTCCAATACCTTAACCTCATAGAATGGGACCAACAAGATCATATACCCTTGGTACTTAGGGATGGATTCCTTAGAGATAACTCTCCCTGTCAAAATAGAATTATAGAAACTCTTAGAGGAAATATTTATTATAATAATTGATTACTTTAAGTAGATATCAAAAAAATTATCTATTAGCAAGAAGCTCACGAGGATTTGTCATTGCATATTTTTTTGATATAAAAAAAGTTTTCCCTAAAGATGACTTCTCACTACCTAATATTGACATGATAGTCAACTCTAAAATATACTATGAAATGTTATCACTTATGGATGTATTTTTTGGTTAAAATCAAATCCATATCACACTTGAATACCAACATAAGATAACATTCACCACATCATGGGGAAGGTTTTGATATGAAGTCATGTTATTTGGCTTGAAGAATGAAGTTGCTACATATCAAAGAGCCATGACTTTCATTTTCCATGATATGATGTATAAAATTAGCAAAGTCTATGTGGATGACATATTAGGCCAGTCAAAAACTCAATTAGAACATCTAACAATGCTACGCATAATCTTTGGGTGGCTCAGAGAGTATAAATTGTAGCTTAATCCCAAGAAGTGTGTATTTAGCATACCGTTAGGAAAAATATTGGGATTCATCATTTATAGATGAGGTATTGAATTTGACCATGTTAAAGTATAAGTTGTTACAAAAAATCCCCCATTATCTAATCTCAAATAGTTATGTAGATTACAAGGGAAAATATAAGCCATCAAAAGGTTTTTTTGTAGTTTTCCAACATGTGTCACCCTTTTACACATCTACTCAAGAAAAACATTGAATTTCACTATAATAAGAATGTTAGGAAGCATTTTAATTGTAGACACTTAAAATTAGACACTTGGTGTTGATTTTAATTATCCCTAATCATCCCCATTTTTCTTTAATTATATTCATCATCACTATTCATGGTTTACTATTCACATCTTTATTAAGATAATTAATCCAAATTAATTAACTAATCCTTCCTTAGTCATTAATTACATGGATTTTGAATATTCACAATTTATATAAATCCAAACATCTAATTATCTTCACCTCATGAGGTCATCTTCCACTCCATTTCCCCTTTTAAATTTCAAAGATGCCCTAGGCCTTGCCTATCCCCCATCATTATAATTTTATAATATTATCTTCCTCATATTTATAATTTCATAATCTACCTTATTTAACATTCAATTCCACTTACTGATTTTATATTATATCTTCCTCTCAAATGAATTTTATATTCATTTGTAAGTCCCACATGTTCTCCACGCCAATTTTTAACTCAAGATTCCCATTTTGAATTTTTTTTTTAAAAAAATTCTCATCCCTTGATTCTAATCTCAATATTGATGGTTCACATTAATTTAAAAAATCTATAAATTAGAAATTATTCCTCTAATTTACAAAATCTTATTTATCTTAATATTACTATGCTAAAATTCCTATAGTAAGATCCAATATTTGCAAGGTTATTATGCCAAAATAGCCTTAGAAGCTTCAATCTTCTATCAATTTCCAAATCAATTCAAAACCAAAAAAATCAAAGTGAACAAGGGGAGATGCTACCTACAAGTAACTAACATTTCCAAATACTTTTAACTCACAAGCTGAGCTCAACCTACTTCAATTGATTTGTAAGAAGTTAAATATTTATTGTTTTCTTGTTTGCATTCCTTATTTCATTTTGTATTTGCTCACCCCCTTTTGAGGGATACTATATTTTTTGATGCTCTAATTTTTTTTTTAATTTGTGGTCATATAGTTTGGTTGTTACCTTAAGACGTCAAATCCGTATCTATGTAATAACATACCTGGTGGGACTTGATTGCACACCCTAATTCTTCCTCTTCTTCTAATCTTTCTCCTCTTTTATTCTATTAAAAAAATGAAAATGAAAAAAGGATAGTAAAATGGATATATTTTTTAATTGGTTCATTGGATTTATATGCCAATTTGTACTGGTGTTAAAATAATTCCAAATTTTGTATCATTTTGATCATTATTTTAGGAGATATGCTTAAATTAATCACTATCTATTTTTTTAAAGAAAAAGGACTATTAAAAATGATATATATTCTAATATGAAATTTATTTTTATATGATATTTTTAAATTGGATGTGGATTTGACTTATCTCAATTTTTTCCAAATTTCATTATAATTATATTTATAGTTTTTTAGGTATGGTCATTTTACTAACTATTTATTTTCACTTGTTTATTTCATTTGGTTGTTTTATAGCTTGTAGGCTTATTTTTCACACCTATATATTCTAACTTGTAGGTATTTTGTGTTTGAAATATTTTTAATAATTTAGTTTTTAGGTTTTTATTTTAAAAGACCAACCTCCCCCTCCACCCCCCAAAAAAACTATTAATTGGTTTGATGCAAGACCTTGGCCAAAGAGTGGTGTTTTGAGTCGAACAAATCAATTTTATCTCAAAATTTAATTTGGGCATTAAAATGAATTCATGTTTCAATTTAGGTATAAAACATTTGTTCATTTTCATGTTCTTTATTCTTTTTCAATTTTTTTTTTGTTTTTTGATTGTGTGGTGAGGTATTTTGCATGTATGTTCTCCCCTTTCTAGGTGACTCATAAATGCAAAGTGTCAAGTCATTTTATCTCAAAAATTCATTAGTCTAAATAATACATTTCATATTTTTATTTTAGGCTTTGAAATTAGGATTTCATCACCTTTTTGAAAGCCTCATAGGGAATAATGACTAAGAATTGATACCCCAACATATGTGCCAATCCCATACATATGATGGGGTATACAAATGAAAGATAGATATCATTATGTCTAAACATGATTACCTAGGGATAATCTCGTGGAGTTAAGGGGAAACCCTATTCCTATCCCTCAGAAATCATCTTATAAGAAACCAATTCTAAAAACATTGTTACTTAGAAGGCAAGGCTAGCATGGTCATGGTGGGGATAAGACCCCTCCTGTGGATTACCTGATTTGGATTTCTATTTTGATGGTTTTTTTTCCACATGTACCATTTATTATGGGTTATATATAAGGAACATATAGATATCCCATTGTAAAAAAATTAGATGCCTCTTTTGCAATGGATCATACATTGATGTAGGGGTGTAAAGGTAACAACCCCCAAAGTTCACCTTTATTGTATGAACCTTGAGAGAGAAGGGGGGGGCCTAAAAACCATACCAATAAGTGCAATAATTTATTTAATAATATTTATAATTTATAATCCTCTCTCAAGGCAAGTTTTTCAAAAGGTTCAATAGATGTGATGCAAACCTGAAGCAATTACTAAAGTGCCTTATAATGCTTGTGTGTTGTTGCTTGATTTTTGTGTATAAACCTTGTTCAAACTTGAGACTAAATCAAATAAACCAAGTCAAAATCTAAAACATTTTTATACCCACACAATGAGGTGTTACTCCACCAAAATTTTTGTCAAATAAAAGTGACATGTCTAAAATTGGTTCAAATACCTACATTTTTTGTCCAAACCACAATATGAGGTTGCCCAATTTACACCAAAAGTCTTGTGAAAATATGAAATTTCCCACTTCAAACCAATTCAATACCAATGTACATATTCTCATATAAACCATGTTGTTATGCCATCCATTTGGTACCTATTCATATTTCTAGTCCCAATCCAAAGACCAATTTCAAAATCAATATCTAATTTCTTATCAAACTTATGCCATTATTTTTTTTAATTTAGTCTAAACCTAAATGCAAGTTCAAGTCAATTATGATTTTCCCTCTAAGTTTCAATTGAAAAATTGAAATTCCAAGTTCTAAAACATGTTCCTAACTTTAGTTCAATTTTTTCCAAGATCAACCCCTTTTAGGAATTAAAATATAAACTATGTTTGTATCTTGATTCAACATTTAAAGGCCAAATTTCCAATTATTGTGCCAATATCTACACATTCTAAGGTCCTAAAAATTCCTTAAATCAAATCAATTTTCCTTTCTTTATTCACAAGATCAAGTTTATAAGATCAAACCTTCCAAATCAAGACCAAAAATCCAAGTCATTATCTAAACCATGTCAATGTACCATCCATTTGGTTTCAAACATAGCTCTAGTTCCAATCCCAAGTTTAAATTATTATAACAATTTCAAATCCAAAGTACCAATTCCTATTCCAAACTATGCCAAAGTTAGCATTGATAAAATTAGTCTATTAGACATTTACATTAAGACACCCAATTTGAACATTCAATGTCTATCAAAGTCAAATTCAACTTCAAATTCTATACCAAACTAGTTATGTGCCAAGCCATTCAAATACAAAGTTGGTTCATATTGAACCACATACCAAATGAATTTTGTATCATTATGAACTAATTATGTACCATTTAAATACAATTTTGTACCATTCTAGTTCAAAGCTGAATCAATTACATGATATTCAAACCATTTCTTGTCTTTCCATTCAATATCCCACCCCTATCAATTGGGAATGACAAAGTCATGCCATCCATCCTTTCTTTGATTTGAATAATACCTATACCAATTCACCCTTTTTAGGGAAAAATCAAATCAAGACCATTTTGACCAATTCCAACATGTGCCAATTCACCCTTTTTGGGGCCAATCAAATCAATACCATTTCAACCATTTCCAATCTATGCTAATTTTCCTTTTTTAGGGTTAATACAATTTATAACATTTCAGCCAATTCTAATATGTACCAATTCACTTTGTTTGGGGCTAATCAAATCAATGCCATTTCAAATTATTCAATTATATGCCAATTCTTTGGTCTTATTCTAATTTATGCTAAGACCACCCTTTTTGGGGTCAATTTAATTCCAATCCATTTCCCCTTGTATGCATCCCTGCTTGGAGGCATTAGTCTAAGGTTCATCCAAGTCATGGAATCACACATCCAACCAACTATTCTACATTGACCATACCTCCCAAATATGTCATTTAGTATAGATCATGAACAAGAACAATTTGATTGACAACTATTTGACAAAAAAGATGAATATCTTTTTAGATTGTGGAAAATGGGTGTTAAACTTATAGATGGATTTCCTATAGAGGAATTATGATATTTGATTATATCTCATAAAGAGACACCATAACAAAACCAATAGTCTAGACCTATTATGCCATTGACCCTCTAAGGGCCATTATTTACTAAAAATCCAAGTGTGTCTAAGTCTGATAGCTACTCAATCGAAATATGTCATGATCCCATTACCAATCAAGATTAGATACATTTACTTCAAATCAATATCAAGATAATCAAACCATTAATGACATTTTTATCAAATCACCCATATTTGATCAAATCCAATCCATTGATGATCCACCTGTATTTGATGAAGAGCCTTTATTTGACACAATACCCATCTTTGATGTGCCCATATTTGAAAAGCCTATTATTGTTGAGCCAAATCCCTTTATTTATCCTTTACCAAAATTTCCCAATTTTCAAACATTTCTTCATCCCAAAGCTCCCATTTCTAAGTGAAAAGTGAATGATCCATAAACTACACTGAATCAACTCAAAGTGAAGTTTTAAATATGAATACTAAATTTCTCAAAACTTAATAAATTCTCAAAAAACTCAAAAGAACTTGCAAAATGTTTTGGCATAAAATGTTCTCGGTTGTTGAACCAGTTTTTTTAATAACATTGTGTTATAATTGTCAAAATTTGAATTACTTGCATAAGTTCATTTACTAATTAAAATCAAATCAGCAAATTGAATTAAAATCATGCACAAAAATGACAATTACCAAAAACACGAAACGTGATAACCGAGTTCAGCTCAACAATTGATGCCTATGTCTCCGGGTTCTCCAAAGGAGTGGACCATTTCCATTAAGGGCACTTCAAACACCTAGAAACAATAAACAACTTTCCTGTAAGTTGATCTCTCAATGCAAAAATTCACCTTCACCGTGACTGATAATCAAGCCCGACACCTTAATTTCGTGAGTCTTCACACCTGCAAAGTTGCTTCAAAATTCCTAAAAATCTCCTTTATGGGCTTAAAAATACTCTTCCAATATGCAAATTAGATAAAATGAGTATTAAGACTGAGTATTATGGCCAAAAAATGGATAAAAATCCATTATATAAGCTTTTCCAAAGCTTTTACAAAGTCTTAGCTTCTTAAAATAAAAAACACAGTCCAAAACTTCTCTTACTCAAGTAAAAATTAGTGCCTTTTATAACACTTCAAAACCCATGGCTGAAGTGGTCAAGGCCTTATCCTTTTAGGTGATAGGTCAAGAGTTCAAAACCTCCTCCACCTTTCTAGGTGCTCAGGCTCTCCTTTCTAGGTTCTTTGACTCCTTCTTGGGTGCCAAGTTTGAATATTTCCTTGGGTGGCATGGAGGTTCCTCCTTTGGCGCCTTTGAAAGGTTTGAAAATATCAAATGACATGTCAATAAAACACTTAAGCCAATTTTTTTGCACCTAATTTTTTTTCCACATGTCAAATGGATATTGGTCCACTTGGAATTTCAATAGTGCCACGTGTCGACCTCTGATAGGTCCAAATGTTGAAACGTCCTCGAATCACATGCCAAATGTTGCAAGTGACATTTTTCGAGAAATCTTCAAATGGCCATAACTTTTGCATACGGTGTCCGTTTTATAAAATACAAAAAGTGTCAAAAATATCTCAATGATCTCTATAGTGTGCCACCATTGAAACTCTGACTTAAAACCTTTTTTAGAACCCAATTTATGATCACACCTCCCCAATGGAAGGCTTTTGGTCTCCAAAAGTCCAATATCCCTTGAAATCTTATAACTGGTCTACTGCATCAATAAAAATATAACCTAATCATAGAAAGAGGTATAAATAATTAAATTAAAATGATTCACAATAATACTACAAATATTCCTAATCCAAAGGCATGAATAAGTGAATCTGCATCTGCAAAAGTGATTACAACATACCAAAACTCCCTGCCCAAATGTCACATCCTGTAAAGTGGTGAATTGCCAAAAACTAAAATAACTCCCAATGTAACTGCAAGACAAGTTTATAATGCTGACAATATATAATAGATGTTGTGGACATGTTGCAATACAATTCCTTAGTATGGGACTTATATGTTAAGCAAAATGCAAACAACCAAATGTGTATGTTACCTAACATCTAAACATGCCCAAAGGGTCTTAAACATGCATCTATACATCCATGTGCCAAAGATACATTCAAAATGATAGTAAAATAAATGTTGCAAGGAATTAACTTAACCTACAACATGCATTCTACTATTATCTCCAACTGATCAAATGAGTTCAAGTTCTCTAGACATCTCACACAGCATAAATAGGAGATTCAAAGCCTTAGAGTTATCAAAAAGTGAGAATTGAAAAACTTCATATGATAAACCTATCTTGAAGTGTTCCCACAAACTCTAATCTACATCTATCAAAGCTTATTCATTCCCTTAGGTGAATTCTTAACCATGCTTTGCAAAAAGAATGTAGTGATAATCCACTTAACCATTTCTTTCTTCCTAGTGAAATTGATTTCCTTAGTGGATTCCTTAGCAATTACATAATGTTGACTTAACCTCTTAAATATATTTTCACTTGTAGGTTTTACCTTATCTTGGGTTGTATTTTCAATTGCATTATGGATTGAATTAGCTTCATTAACCTTAGTGAGAGGTTTGTAAATCATCGTAGTTCTAACATTACTTGAATGTGAAGATGCATGAAGCTTAAAACATCTATCAATCCTATGTCCACTCACTTTAAAATGAGTGCGAACATCCTTCTTAGGTGAGGGTCCCTTTTTGACAATTCCCAAATTAACATAAGAATGGCCTTTCAAACATGCAATTTGCTTCAACAAAGCATTTCATTTCCAACAAGTCTTAGCACTATGGTTTTTCATCCCACAAAAAGTGCATGGAAATGATTGCATTATCTTCTGTCCATTATATCCAAACTTCTTAAAAGTATCAATTGGATCAAAAGATTTAGTGTAAGAATCAAGAGGTGGAATCTCAATACCTCTTTTACCTTTACAAATTTGAACTAGTGGCCTAGAACCTTGGCTATTGGAAGCTCGTCTTCCTTTAGCCATGGAAGAAACTTCTCCATCATCCACCTGCACACTAGTATAATCCAAACCTACATGAAGAGGTCTATGCTCAACCTAAATTGGGTTAGATATACCTTGGCTATCTCTACCAAGTCCTCCTCCATTATAACCCATTTTAAACAATAATTTAGATCCTATGCCCTTAGTGTATCTTTCAAAATCACTAAAAACAATATGACTAGAATCTGAATCTGAAATGGTAGAAGAAGATGAAGATTCCTGTGGTGAAAAACTTACACTGAACTTAGTCATAGTTTCTACATCTGAAGTTGAAGGATTTTCCTTTTCACACTCACCATATTGTAATCTAATCAAGAGCTCATCATTGGATTCAAGCTCCAATTTCAAACTTGTAATTTGCTCTTCAAGGGAATAGAGCTTGCATCTCAAGAATGTATTCTCATCCTAAATCTGGATATTGATGCTTTCAAGCTCTTCCATCTTGGCTTTATGTGATAACTTGCCCATGGTTTCTTGCAAACACACTGATTCCACAATTGCACACTGTAATCTAATCAAGTGATATGGATAACCAACAAAATAAAAGCAACTATCAAAACTTCAATCAGAAACTAACCCAACATTCTAACTACTCTGATACCAACTTGATCTATAAACTACATTGAATCAACTCAAAGTGAAGTTTTAAATATGAATACTAAATTTCTCAAAACTTAACAAATTCTCAAAAAACTCAAAAGAACTTGCAAAATGTTTTGGCATAAAATTTTCTCGGTTGTTGAACCAATTTTTTTAATAACATTGTGTTATAATTGTCAAAATTTGAATTACTTGCATGAGTTCATTTACTAATTAAAATCAAATCAGCAAATTGAATCAAAATCATGCACAAAAATGACAATTACCAAAAACAGGAAACGTGATAATAGAGTTCAGCTCAACAATTGATGCCTACATCTCCGGGTTCTCCAAAGGAGTGGACCATTTCCATTAAGGGCACTTCAAATACCTGGAAACAATAAACAACTTTCTTGCAAGTTGATATCTCAATGAAAAAATTCACCTTCACCATGACTGATAATCAAGCCCGACACTTTCAAATTCTATGAGTCTTCACACCTGCAAAGTTACTTCAAAAGTCCTAAAAATCTCCTCTATGGGCTTAAAAAATACTCTTCCAATATGCAAATTAGATAAAAAGAGTATTAATACTGAGTATTATGGCTGAAAAATGGATAAAAATCCATTAAATAAGCTTTCCCTCAGATTTTACAAAGTCTCGGCATCTTAAAATAAAAAACATAGTCCAGAACTTCTCTTACTCAAGTAAAAATTAGTGCCTTTTATAACACTTCAAAACCCGTGGCTGAAGTGGTCAAGGCCTTATCCTTTTAGGTGACAGGTCAAGATTTCAAAACCTCCTCCACCTTTCTAGGTGCTCAAGCTCTCCTTTCTAGATGCTTTGACTCCTTCTTGGGTGCCAAGTTTGAATATTTCCTTGGGTGGCATGGAGGTTCCTCCTTTGGCGCCTTTGAAAGGTTTGAAAATATCAAATGACATGTGAATAAAACACCTAAGCCAATTTTTTTGCACCTAATTTTTTTTGCCACATGTCAAATGGATATTGGCCCACTTGGAATTTCAATAGTGCCACGTGTCGACCTCCGATAGGTCCAAATGTTGAAACGTCTTTGAATCACATGCCAAATGTCGCAAGTGACATTTTTCGAGAAATCTTCAAATGGCCATAACTTTTGCATACGGTGTCCATTTTACAAACCACAAAAAGCATCAAAAATCTCTCAATGATCTCTATAGTGTGACACCACTAAAACTCTAACTTGAAACCTTTTTCAGAACCCAATTTTTGATCAGTGAATAAGTTACTTGTGGACAACATTAAATCAGAATCATATTCCATTTTAGAATCACTATCAGAAATGGGTTCTATTTTGGAACCAATATTAGATTTAACATCAACTGAAGACTCAATATAAGTCTCAACATTGGGTTCAGATCCTCTTGAGTTAGAATTAGCTTTAGAATCAAAAAATATTGATGCATGTTATGATATTCACTCCATATTTCCAACATATCCAATTGAAAGCATTTGTGATTCTTCCATAATTTTTTATGATGTTTCCTTCAGAATCAATGCAATTTATCATAGTAGTCTTTATGAGAATTATGTTGCCTTTTCCCCTTTTATTAACATTACACATGTTTTTATCATTAATAAACCTAACCATTATATTGACATACCACCTACCACAAACATCGATTGGGACTAGCAGAATCACACATTATTGAACTTATTTCATGGCAACATTTTAGTGGTAAAATTTCAAGGGAATCAAGACAACATTTAGGAAAAATAGAAATATCCTAGTGAAACCTTATTCAAGTCACTAGGGGACAATAAAATTCTAAAATCAGTATCTTATAGTTTTAAACCTTATTTGAGGCACTAAATAATAATCAAAATCAAAAGCCTTTAGTGAAACATTGATTAAGGTGTTAAGAGACAATCAAAATGATTTATCAACATCCCTTAGTGAAACCTAATTCAAGGTACTATTAGATAATTTAGATCAAAAAAATCATGAAGAATTTGTTAGTGAAAACCTCTTTGAGGTGAGACTAAATGAGCAAATTAGTTATGCATTGCTTGATGAAGACATTATCAAAGTTCATATTAACCCCACCATAACCAAAATCAAGTTGAATATAGAATCAACAACATTGTGTGTGACTAAAAATCCTAATCTATATTTGTCTTCCAACCATTATACATTCCATTCTAATCCTAGTATTTATTCAAGACCTATTTTCCATTATCCAATCATACCATTTATCCCATACTTACCCTTCTCTACCCTTCTTGGCATCACTCTTTTTTAAAGAGGCTACAAAGAAATATTATTTATAGGTTTGAAATAATAAGAATCAATAATTTTGTAGTTCACAACACCAACATGATTTAGAAAGAGAAACTATTTTGAATAGGTGTTGGTTAGACAATAAAGGGTCCACATTACACATCCTGTAATACTCTATTGAGTTGAGATGCTAAAAAATAAAAAAAATCAAATAAAAAAATCAAAAGAGAAGAGAAATAATTCTTCTAATAGTTAAAACCATGCTTATGGTGCCTTAGACAAGTACCATGATAAAAACCAAGTTTATGTCATCATGTGTAAATAATTGTTATCTCCAAGTACCTTGACACTTGGGGGAAACCCAATCCACATTATAGACCATTCTGTTTGATCCATCTGGGCCATTATAGACCATTACCATCCATGAAATTTTAGATCTTCAATCCTATTGAACGTAGACCATCTTATTGTGCCCATTAGGTTTCCAATCTTTACCTTGCTATGGAAGTGGAAGGTATCTTGAGACCTATTTGAGAAATATTACTGTGCTAATTTATATTGATTCCTATGCCAATTCTTGTACCTATTTTTACTAATTTATGTACCAATTCCTATACTGACCTATACTAATCTATACTAATTTATATCAATCCTTGTACCAATTCCATTTATATCCTTCATGGTACTACTACTTTATAATATTTTTTTGCTAAGGTAGAACTACATTGACCTAAGGTCTATTTTGATTGTGTAGGTAGTGATCAGTTTTTAAGGTCAGATCGATCACCTCATTCCAACACTCTCACCATTTTTTGATCAATTTAAGTCATGCTCTCACCATTTTTTGAGTAACTATTATCTAATGTTATCATCATTTTACAAGCTTGTTTATTTTTAGTCTTTTTCCTTTTTGTAAACTATTTTAATCTATTGATTCATAGTTTAAGACCTATGGGTTGAACTACATTGACTTGAGGTCCATTTGAACTATTTATATAGTGCTCAATTTTTGAGGTCATCACGGTCACCCCTTTCCCATGCTCTCACCATTTTATGAGAAATCATTATCTAACACTATCATCATTTTATGATCTTTTTTCTTTCTGGGATCTTACCCTTTTTCAAGTTATTTTAAGCTATTGATTCATAGTTAAAACCTTATGGGGGGAGATACATTGACTTGAGGTCTGTTCAGACTATGTAGGTAGTGTTCTTTTTCTAAGGTTAGCTCAGTCACCCCTTTCCCACACTATCACCATTTTGTGAGAAATTTAAGAAATTTTATACCCATTATGTATCTCATAATACTTTTTTGAGTTGAGATGCTGAAAATCCAATAAAAAATGAATATTTTAAAATTACTAAAAATAAAAATAGGCTTACAATCTCCACATGAGATATAAAGCCCCAAAATCCAAAAATATTTGTCTTATCCTAAATCCAATAAAAATACCTAATCCAACCCTTTTTAAGTCTTAAACCATTGTTGGGATGTGTCTTTACCAAATCTACCATACTGAGGAAGATTCATTATTAGTTCCAATTATTTTATCCCCTTGGAGATGTGTGCTTCCCTTACATGTATCCTTACCTAGGGGAACCATCTATTTATCATTATCATTAAGCCCTCACATGTGGATTTGGACTTGGTTAAAAAATAAGATGCTTTCTTTTTCTTTTATTTTCAAGTTTGTGTGTGTGTATTTTCTTGTTTATTTCTTTTTTTCTATTGTTTCCTCAACTTAATATATTGTGCCATTAGGGTCATCATCATGGTGTTTCATATCACATAATTGCACTTAAGTTAATCCATTGGCATTTATGAGCATTATCATCATGGCTTTTTTCTCATTAGTGCGTTGTTTTCCATTGTATATTGGATCGAGGGTTAGTCCTTATGCACATTATAACTAGGTCATCATGGTATTTTATATCATGGTGCATATTGTTTCGTGTTATATCAAAAATCTAGATCTAGGAGTCTACTCAATAATGCTGTAAATCTCCTTACTAAATATTCATCAACTAGACCATATGGCTAATTTATATGATCCTCATGATACATATAAGCATATACAAATAGTCATGATAATTTTATTAACATTTTTCCAATCCAATCACATCATTCTTTAATCACTACTTGTTCTTATGATTATCATTTATCTTAACACTTTGACCATTCACAGGTGCATGGTTTTTTTTTGTGGCTTCTTCATTTTTGAAATGTCATTATACCTTTATACCTAAATTTGTTTCCCTCTTCTATTTTTTAATATGGGTGATAGGTTAAATCCTTGAGTTATGCTTGCTAATCAATCAGTTAATCATTTGCATCATTTAACAATGAAATCTGCCCTACGGGGGCAAATCATTTGGACATATCAATGATTAAATCCACTCTAATGGGGAAATATTTTTCCATATATGTAACATCATCTTTAGGACCCTATACCTTTATTTCTCCCTACTGTGGAAAATTCTTCTAATTCTAAGCCCATAGATTTTCACCCTATTTAAGGTTGGTTAAAATGTGTTGCTTGTTTTAGGATGCATCTTTCCCACTTCTCCCCACCTTGGGGCCAATTTTACTCTATTATTCTTAACCATTATGATCAAAATGTGTAATCATTAGCTCATTTGGATTAAGCTTATGCATGAGTTAAATTCACCATTCTTATTCCTCTATTCTTTGAGATCCCATCCATGTCCTACATGCCCTCTTGAGAGGGCATCATGGGTCACTAATTATTTATTAATCTAATATGTTAATGACTTTTTCATTCTTTGAAAAGTCATTACTTTATTAATGTCTCATAATGACTTCTCAAAGATGTGGAAAATATATACACTTAAAATTGAACACTTTGTGTTGATTTTAATCATCCCTAATCATCCCTATTTTTATCTAATTCTATTCATCATCACTATACATGGTTTACTATTCACATCTTTATTAAGTTAATTGATCTAAATTAATTAACCAATCCTTACTTAATCATAAATTCCATTGAATTTGAATATTCATAATTTCTATAAATCCAAAAATTTAATTATTCTCACCTCATGAGGTCATCTTTCACTCCATTTCCCTTTCTAAATTTCAAAGATGCCTTAGGCCCTGCCTATCCCCCATCATTAGAATTTTAAAATATTATCTTCCTCATATTTATAATTTAATAATCCACCTAATTTTCCACTCAATTACACTTACTAATTTTATATTATATCTTCCTCCCAAATGACTTTTATATTCATTTATGAGTCCCACATGTTCTCCACTCTAATTTTTAAGTCAAGATTACCTTTTTGAATTAAGAATTATTTTTTATCCTCATGCCTTGATTCTCATCTCAAGATGAATGGTCCAAATTCATTTAAAAAGTATATAAATTATAGGTTCTTCCTCCAATTTAGAATATCTTCTCTACATAATCTTACTATGCTAAAATTGCTCTAGTAAGATCCAATATTTTCAAGATTATTATACCAAAATATTCTATCAATTCAATATTCAATATTCTATCAATTCAAAGCCAAAAAAATCAAGGTGAATAAGGAAAGATGATGCCTACAAGGAATTATAATTTTCAAAGGATTCTAGCTCACAAGCCAAACTCAATCCTACTTTAATTGATTCATAGTAAGGTAAATATTTATTCTTTTCTTGTTTGCATTCCTTATTTCAATTCATATTTTCTCACCAACGGTAGAGGGATACTATATGTTATGATGATCTAATGTTTATTTGATTTGTGATCATAAAATTTGGATCTTCCTCGAGTACGTCAAATCCCTATCTAGATTAATAGATAAAACAATATCTCTCCAACCCACTAGTATTACTTTCACCAACCTCAAGAAAGCATCTACTTCTTTATATTTCCATAACTCAACATGCCTTGGGGGCCCTATTTGATTAACACAATGATAATATAACAAAATTATTTATATAATATTGAATAAAAACTTTGGTGACCTATGAGCTCAACTACTCACCCACTAAAAAAGTGCATTTAACAATTGTCTTTGCTTCACATAAATTGTGACACTACATGCTTAATAACAAAACCATACTCATTGCCATGGTTGATCCACTTAGGTATCTCATATCTAAAGTCACACTCATAGGTTAGATGTTTAAATGGGTCATGTTACTCAGTGAGTTTGATATTGAATATTCCAATCAAAAGGTAATCAAGGGCTAGGTATTCACAAATCAACTAGCAAAAGTCCCATTATCAGAAAAATAATCATTTACTATTTAATTTCCTAATGAATCCATATTATCTCTTGAAAAGTCCTAGCACTAGAAGATATATTTTAATGTATTGTTTATATCACATGGCCCAGGGGCATTTATTATGTTCTTAACACCATAAGGGGACCTCATTCACAAAGTATTTTTCATCACTTTTCCCTACATCGATAATATCTTAGAGTATGAGGATCTCACCAAAGGTCTTTGACTAGCCATCTAATGGAATATCAAACAATTTTCTATCTTTGGTGACTCTCAAATAATCATTAATCAAGTTAATGACCAATACCAAACTAAACATGATAAGTTTATACCCTACAAGAACATGGTGGAAAATTAACACACTACTTTATGCATATTTTTTTTGAGTAGGTGCCATGTGAAAACAACAAATATATGGATGTAATGGCTATCATCACTCCTTGAAATGACACCTAATACTCAACAATATCAATTATTGGTATAACATCTCATCATCCCAGCTTATGATCATCCAAAATTTGAGAGAGTGTGTGAGATTTATAATCCCAAATCCCCATGGTATCACATACCTCTATGATGATAACCTACCCTCCAAATTATCACATGCCCAAAATATATCCATTATATAACATGCTTCTAATTATACCCTCCTTGGTAACATGATTTATCATTTATTCTATGATAGGACTTTTCTTTGTTGTTTATATTAGGAAAATATCAAATAAGCTATCAAAGAAGTGTATAATAGAATTAGTGGGGCACACACTAGTGGACTGGTCCTTACCAAGAAAATTCTCTACATAGGGTAATATTGACCAACCATGGAATCAAAGGCATTTCAATATGTCAATAAATTTGTTATTAGAAAGATGGAGATCTCATCCACATACCCTCTCAATCCCTAAAACCAATAATGAATCCATGGCCCTTCTCTACATGAGTATTTGATATCATTGGGAATATTAATCCCACATCATCTAATGGAAATAAACTTATCCTTATTGTTATTGAGTACTTAAATAAGTGGCTAGAGCTCATCCATCTCACTTACATAACTAGAAAGTAGATATCCAATTTCATCCTCAATTATTTCATATGCCATTATGAATCCCATATACCATCATTACAGATAATGGAAATTACTTTAAGAAAAAGGATGTTAAGGTCCTCTATAATCAGCTTCATTTCAAACATAGATAGTTCACACCCTACTATCCATACGGTAATGACCAAGATGAGGCATATAATAAAATCATCATCAATATTCTTAGAATATAGTCAATCACATTGGTTATGATTTACATTTAAAAATTTTACTACCTTGTGGGATTAACTTACTAACATCCTCACACCCACATGTTCCACTCCATATTCCCTAACCTATTCAAATATGAAGCTATTCTACTTATTGAGATCAAGTTTCCCTCCCTGCACATCTCATTAGAGGATCTCATTGACAATGAGGATTATAGACTCACAAAGTTACATGAGCTATAAATTCTCGATGAGAAACAACTTATTACACTCAATCATATTAAGGTATATCATAACAAGCTATGTCATAACTACAAAAACTATATCAATTCTTAGGAGTTTGAAAATGGAGACCTTGTTTGAAATTAGAATCATAGAAACACCAACATGGATCAAGAGAATAAGGGGAAGTTTGAGCCTAATTGGATAGGTCCCTACATCATCATCACTAAATATGGTTTAAGAGTTTATAATTTGGTTATATAATATAGGTAGGAACTTGATGATCCAATGAATATCATGTATCTTAGTTGTTTCCACACTTGATAACCAACCATTTTATATGAGTAACCCGATGATCAGGGTCATATCCACTTCATTTTATTCATCCATATCCTATCCATCCCATTATCCCAGAAGTCAATTCTTTTTTTGACCTTGGTGAAGACCTATGATAACTACATGGAACATAATTTTTTATATGATCAAATCTCTTACAATAGGAAATTAGAACGATATATGCATAAGTAGTTCTTATAGGCCTTGTAGTACTTGAAGATCTAACATTACACCCATCCATCCATTTAGAGTCATTTTCATCCCCATTTCTATATCCAATTTTCCCTTTGCTAGTAACCCTTTTATATAAAATCAAAAAATCCTAAAAATAGCATAAAATCCACAAGAATCCAAAAATAGATGTAGTCGTTCAACCCTTAATTGGACTCTAGTTTATTTTGATAAATCATTATCATTTCATCAAGATATATCATTTATAATTTAACCTCCTCACATATATCATTTATTGGTGGCATAATAAAGTTATTTATATCATTATTCCTCATGTATCAATGTTTTTCCATAGTCTCAGTGTAAACTTATTATTTATAGATCTGCTTGATTTTTTATTTGTGTTTTTTTGTCCATTTTTTATTTTTGTATGAGTCAATCTTATGACATCCTATAGGAAATTAATCATATTTTTTATATATCAAGGTTCATATTATGGTGTGATATATAAAAAATAAGGTTACTCAAACATTGAAACTTATGCAAAAACTTACTAGCATGCCCCATATTCTACATCATCATCTATCTCATCCAATCAAAAAAACATCCATCTATTCATTTTTCCATCTCAAATTAATAAGTATGAAAAAATAAATATAAAAATCAAGAGAAAACCACATCATAACATCATATCATAATCATCTATCACTTATCATCTAACATCTATAATTAATCATCCAACATCTATAACTAATCGCATAACATCAATGACATATACATAACATCAAATAACATATGCATGTAAATCCATAATCTTCATAAATATATACATGATATGTGATACAAATCAAATAAAAATCATCATTATATATAATAAATAAAATGTATTTATATAAAAAATTCCATGTCATCAAAATAATATACATCTATCATTATATATAAAATCATAGGTGAAGTCTTGGTTTGTCCCTCTAATGGTAAACCCATTCATCATGGAGTCCTCTTGGGAGGAGTGTGAACTCATGGATTTGTCTATGTTGAAGATGCCCCTATCCATCTACCGATAGTATACAAAATTAATATTTGCCCTCAAATAATAACCTACTCTTATAAAACTTTGTAATATTATGCATCTCTCATCACTTTGAGTGAATCTACATAAACCTATCCATATCCCTAGGTAGTCATAACCAATCATGTTGTATCCTTCTTAGTATAAAGTCTTTATTCTTCCACATCCCTCATCACGATGGTACCATCACACTTCACCAACTATGTTATCATCTAAGTCACCTCTATTGTAATATTTCTTACCTTGGTATGTCTCTCACCCTAGATCCTCTACATATCGATAGTTATATGTGTGACCTCCTCTGTCAAATGGTAAACCTTGTCATCTCATTCTACCATATGTGTCTTAGATCTACCTATCATTTTCTTAATACTAGCTATCTCAACATCCCTATAAAAATATCTTAGTGAATGTTATTTATTATAATTACAACCTCTAGATGCTATGGTGGTTATGATGGCTTGACCCCATCTCAAACACCTAAAGGTAATGATCCCATGACTGCTATGGCAACATGTACATCTATGCCACCCTAATCTAGCCCTGATGATGCTCTCACTATACATAATATTGATCCCTCAATTGAATCTACAATTTGAATAGGAAATCAACCCTATCCACCCTTACACCATCCTATCCATCTCCTCCTTAAATTAGAGATCCCACTCCCTACACTAGGATGACCAACCTCTTATGTCTCACCTACCTCTATTACCTCTACTAGGGATATTCCCTCACTATATTCCTAACCCATTACTACAAAGTTCTTGAACTCTAATATATAACTATTAAACTCTCATACCTTAGTTGTGCCTACCAATCATCATAGCCAACCACCACCCCAACCTATACTAATGTAGATATGTCATCCTAGGGAAATGTCTATATCAATTCCCAAACTATAATGGCCACTATGTGATGAACCCTCATTCAACACTAAGGGATCTCTCTATAAACTTAGGCAAACACATGTGGGCTTTAAATAATGTTTTACTATAAAACAAATTGCTTTCAAACATTATTAAGTCTATACCTCTAAGTGATGAAAAATTGGTGACCTATAATATAACACTCTATCATTATGTAGTATATATGTCCCAACTCATGTAATAAATGGAATTATATCTTCTTATAGGGTCTCTAATTAATATCAATAAGTTATAGGTCATCTATATTAGTCTATATCACCCATGTTTTTAAATTATCCTCCTATCACAACTACCCATACATAATCCATAGTGTTTTCCCTAATCTATTAATGAGTTCCCATAAGCCTCTCTATAACTATATTCTCCCAAGCCCAAACTTGTACAAGTGTCGATGGATTAATACTCTGATCATACTAATATACTACCAAATTCAAATATATTTATAACTAGGATAATAATATAGGGACCTAATCAAATACTTATATATCCTCCATCATGTTACAAATGACATCCAAAAACCCCAACTAAAATAACCTGCTAGTCTTTTTAGGAAACATTAATAACCATATCACTATTCTACATAATAAACCTTAATTTCCCTCATGAACTCAAATCATTAATCCAATCTTTTTTACCCCAAATATTTTCATCATATCCATAATTATATTGCTTCATTACATCATAACCCTAATCTCATCAAATGCATTATTAATCAAAATGCCACTATTCAACATCACCCATAATCAACTATAACCCAATTACACAATTAGACCATACCAATCCCACTAAATATAAAATATATATTAAATAAATAAGTATTCTTATTATTTAATTAATAGGTTCCAATTAAAAAATCCATGGAATGTTAAATTATAAAATATTTGAAATCAATAAATCAATTTTATCAATTCAATTTGTCTAAAATCAATGACATCATCCATCAACTTGGTAAATCTCATCAAATCCAAGGTAGGGATAAAAATTGAAATCAAGCCACTTCTCATTCAAAATTAAGCCTTACAGATCCAACTCCCCATATTTAATCTTCAACCTCCCTCATTAGATGAGTAATTTTTAATCATTTCTAGCCCTTGATCTTGGATCAAGATCAATGGTTCATATTCATCCATAAAACATATAAATTTAAAATCACCCCATCACTTTCAATAGTCCAAAAGGGTCTAAATACATTATGTCAGTCTTAAGAGTAAACACCATTCATCAAGCAGTCATTCACCAAGTAATCAAACCATCCACAAGGGGAGACATTGTTAGTTTTTTGCACACAATTGACTTGAGAATCCACATCCCATTACATTTTTTATCACAATACCCAAATCAAGAGAGGCTTCCTTCATCTTTGGTAAGTGAAGGTATGCACATTTAGCTTTTTTTCTCATCTGAGGTGCTTTGCATTTGGTAGATTAGAGATTTTACTTTGTGTTTGATTTATAGCTTACTTTGATTGTATTTCACTAACATTTGAACTCACATATAGTGTTAAACAAGAAAATTTATGGCCCACTTATCCATAAGGATGTAGTTCACTGGTAAATTTGTTTATTTGTTATCATTTATTATTTTTTAAAATTGGTATTAAAAATAACATTTTAAATCATAATTTTTAATTGGGTCATTATTCATTATTTAAGTTGTTTATGTTTCTATTTAACCGACCAATGTAGTTTATTGGAATGCAAGTTTTGGTGAGAAGAGGTATAATCTATGTATCCATTAATAAAATATTTTATTATTCAATTAAGACTATTTTGAGGGAGATGGAAAAACTAGAATAAGTTTTGTTTAATTAAAATAGATCATTTTATTAATTTATGAAATTGTCATTACCAAATAGGAAAGACACACATGTCAATTAGTATAAGATGAAAATAGACCAAGAACATATATTTGGAACCTTAAGCCATGATTCTATCATATAAATCATATAAAATCTAGTAAACCAAAAAAAACTTCATTCTAATTTTCTATTGTTAATGGATGGATCATGCCTATCCAAAAAAGGAAAACTTTCCTTCAACCAATTATTATAGATTTGTTTTGATCCCCTCTCTCCCTCCCAAGACCTCCCCCAAGATGATGGGTTTGTCACTTTTTCTAAAAATAAAAGAGGTAGAAAAAAGGTCAATATAGGCATTGCTCCTAAGCCTGTGGGTAGATCCCCAAGAATAATTATAAGGAATTTAGAAATTGCAAAAGATATTTGTAAAGGATCTCATCAAAATCTTAAGGTCCAACATGATAAGAAATTAAAGTTATCTCATGGAATTTTAGTAGCCTAAATAACCCCAAAAAATAAAAGACTCTTTGTAATATCATTAAAAGGGCCAATCCCTCTATTATGATTATCTAGGAAAAAAATGTTTGACTCCATGCTCAAATCCAGTGTAACACATATTTTTAAAAATGTACAAGTTCTTTCCTTAGAATCTAAAGGTACTTCAGGTGGCTTGGATATCTTCTAGAACCTAGATGTTCTAGGAGGTGACCTTTTATGGAAATCAAACAACCAAATCTCAATCTTGTTCACAGATCTTGCTAGCAATGATAAATAGATTCTAACCAATGTTTATGCTCCTAAATCTAAACCAGATAGGAGTCTTATTTGGAAAGAATTATTATAATTTTGAAATACATGTGTCAACAAGAATTAGATTTTAGTGGGTGATTTCAATACTCCTCTTATTATCGAAGATAAAAAAGGTGGACTCGTTAACCTCATGGATATCATACTAGAGTTTAATGACTTCATTGCTAATGTAAGGTTAGTAGATGTGGAACTTTATATAATTAAATTCACATGGTCCAATAGAAGGATATGCAAAAATATAATTCAAGTCCACCTTGATATATTTTTGATCTCCTTAAATTGGGACATTCTCTTTTCTAGCAGACTATCTTCTCTACCAAGGATTGAGTCTAACCACAACCCCTTGGTTTTTGAAGTTGACAAAATCTCCAATCCCAAATATAGCCCTTTCAAATTTGAAAACATGTGACTTCATCACCTCAATCTCATGGAACTATAGAAACATTGGTGGAAAGAACTCATCTCAAGTTCAACCATGTTCATCTTCACAAAAAAACTTAACTTCCTTAAAACCAAATTGAAAATCTAGAACAAGGAAGTGTTTGGGGACATATTTTTATATAAAAAGGCCCTCGAAGTGGAAATTTATATTATTAAAGAGATTAATGCCTCTAAAAATTACAATTAGCTTTTGGATTAAAAATAAAAAGACCTCATGTGTAAATTTCATAACTTGAAAGCTAAAGAGGAGGCCTTCTAGAAGCAAGAATCTAGAGGTTTATGGATGAAGGAGGGTGATAGGAACACACATTTTTTTCACCATTCAGCATCACGACATAGAAATATCAATATAATTTCTCAATTAAAAGTGGATAATGGGACCATTATCAATGATGAATATGACATGTCCTACCATATTATAAAT